>MNCI01024146.1:282123-334788 GCA_015680685.1 Gnetum montanum | reverse complement strand
GTTAGAATTAGGAACACATCATACACCTCACTCTAGACTAAACCATATGTGACAAATATAATACTAGTCCAAGTGGGAAGACAGTGAACTGCGACCTAAGGTTAACTGTCTAGGTGCCACAACTAGTCCGTCTGTGGAGTTCGACTGGATCGTGCATGAGAATGCTTGTATTGGTATGGTTGAGTGTAGGGGTATCTCACCACTCATCAATAGGTTTTCACTTTTTACTAAAGAGTTTCTTGTAAAGAGAAGAACAAAACTCTTTCAAAAGATAGAAGAGTATATCAATAAAAAATAAACAAGTAGAAATAAAAGTTAAAAGCTTCTTATTCTTGAGCCTCTAAAACAAAAATAAATTAATACTATGGAAAAGAAATTAATTATTTAGCTTTCAATAGAAGCTTTTTTACTTGAAGTTATAGCTGAAAATTGATATCTTTGAGAATCTAGTATTTGACTCATAAAGAGAGATCATAGTTATGCTTTTTCTGTTGGAAAATGATGAGCAACAAGTATACTCTACTCCCAACCATATGTTTCGCAAGTGTTCACTTAGTGATCTGGTCGAATTTTGTAGACTTTAGCTATCTAAGTGCACTAGCTTCTAGGAGGTGAATCTAGCCATTGCAATCATTATCTTCTTAATTCCACTTGTGAAGTGCAAGTGTATGGTTAAGTGTAATTGAGGCATCTAATTTTTATCATTTTTTCTTTTATGGTTTAATCGCCTAAGTGCTAAAAACAAAGTAAATTTAATATGTAATTAATCTAATTAATCTACTAACTTATTAACACTTAATAATTCTAACATAGACATGTGTTTCCACTTTCCGTACACATCTTGAACACATTATAATGCCACTAGGTTACCAAACATATGCTCGAAGTAGTCATACTTATGTTTTCTGTTTAATTGATATTAGTTAGTTCGTTAAAATTTATTAAATTAAATCGCATAACTATTAAATGCATAATGAAAGCATTAACCTATTCCAAGTGCTCCAAGGTTTCATTAGAAAAGCTCATCTTTATCGTCATTCACACTAAGGTGCTCAAGTATATCAGTGCTCGAATAAAGATCCATGCACTCTTTGACTCCTACTGTGGGCACTTAGAAAATATTCCAAATCTAGAGAAAATAAACTACAAGAGCTTTGCTAACAACTAAGGAAAGGAATGGATAAATTGTGCACCCAAGTGCTGTATTTATAGGTAGGCATGCATCCTGCGATATTGGATATCTGATAACGTAGCATGTTATCCAATATCGAGGCCTAAGCAAAAAATGATACATCATAGCTCCATGATTGAATGAAAACTTGTCCTTAGGTGAACAAAAGGAGGAACAAGCTCTTTATAAAATATTAGGAAGGTATGGGATTATTGACTAACTAATTGACACACAAACTAACTTAGACCAAAAAAGCATATAGTAAGTGCACAACTCTATGGATTTACAATCTTTTATAAAATTTAGTGTTCATGAAAATAAATTTGAACACCCTAGCAAAAATTAACATCCAAACCCCTTTGGTACCTTGAAGCTTATAAAGAAGATCAAATAGTCCTGAAGAGGTCCCTCTGCTTGGCTTCCGCTACCTTTTCTTGGGATTGTTTAAGCTATTAACTTCTTCATACTCTAGGCCACTTGTCCCTTAGTTGGGATGGTCCTGCTTCTAGTCCATGCTTCCATTTTGGTACTATATGTGATCACAATAGAATCAAGGATTAGTGTGTGATGTATAACTTATAATGTATAGGTAACTTGTCTCTCTTGGATAGTTACACTTGGCTAAGTTGTGATTATGGTAGATTAATTATTTTAATAGTATTTGATTTCTATGCCTACTAGAGTTCGTTGCAAGGGTTTAACCTCATAAATTAATGGTTTTAATGTTATTTCATTAGTTAAACCTTTATGAAAGTTTGAAAAATTTTCCATAAAAATCCTAAGGTGTGTGCTCCCTAGGATTGAAATCATACCTCTAGTAGTGGTAGGATTGAAAAACAAGGGTGATTAGACAAGTGGTTGGAAAGTTAGGGCTTTGGAAGGTTCTAGACTCTAAAAATTATCAATATTAACATAACTTGAAGTTCTTGGAGAGTCAAAAAAGTCATGAACATGATGAAATTCTTAAAGAGGGTTAGATAATTCACAACAAGAAGAGTTTTTTAGTGGAGAACATTATGAAGGAGCACATAATTGGATGCAATCAATGGGATGCACAAAGGATTTGATCGTAAAAATCCCTAAGGATAAAGAACTTAAACTAGCCCAACTAAGAGGTATGTAAGTGGATCCTCACCAAAGTTGCCTCATGCTTTTAATGTCCTTGCATGCCTTCAAACGAATGAGTCTTTGGATTCCATATTTGATTAATGGTTGTGAAAAGTTAAGGACTAAATCCTAGAAGAAACTACCTAAGAATTTTAACATATCAAACTAAGACATTGAACAAAATCATGAAAAATAGGTTGTGAGGTGAATTATGAGAAGTAGTTGTAGATGAAAGAGAAGGTGAAATGGTGTCCTGAATTGTGACCACATGAAGTCCCTTGTGTAAATTATGTTTAAGATGACCTAATAATGTTCATCCTTAGTCTAGATTAAAACCAATAACTTTTAGTGACTTCACATTAATACTTTAAGAGAAGTACACCTCCTCAAGACAAAAGAATGCTCCCATAGATCAATCACCCTTCCTAAAAGAGAAGAAAAGAGAACCAAAAATTGAGATAGACCTTAGTTAGAGATGACCTACAGGCATGGGTAACATGTCTTTATAGCTCCATAACTAGTGCTTATAGCTCATTATTGAGTCTAAGGGGTGTGCTTTGAATTTTTATTAGTTTTTTTTTAATTTTATATTTTTATGGATTTTTAGATGGGAACCACACCATGCAAAGACTTTAACTTCATGTTATTGCTCGATAGTGGAATGGTAAGAAATCCATGAAAACACTCATGCACTCAAGAGGGTAGGCAAGTACAAAGAGCATCAAATCCCCTTGAAGTCACATCCTTATCAATCCATTTAATCTTTTCCAAGTTTGAAAAATACCAAGGTCATAAGTTCATTAAAAAGTTCTTATTAAGGAAGGGACCTCATATTTCCAAAACAAGAAATACCATAGAGTTTGTGGATGTGTGGATGACATGGACTTACTACCTATGTCATGAAAAAGAAACCATGTCTTAGTTATTGATACCAAAATTCAAAGATAGAATCCAAACATTAGTAATCAAATAACATTATAGTATAAGCCACCATCAAGCAACTATAGCTACACTGTGTCCTATTGGCAATAAAGGAAAAAATTAGAAAAACATAAGAGAAATTCAAACCAAATAAAGTAAAAAATATAAGAAATTATAAAATATGTAGGAAAGAGAAAAATGTATTAATGATGTTGTAAAACAAAAAAGGGTAGAAACCAAGGAGTCACTTTGTATGATCAAAATGAATGGCCATCTCCTCCATGATTGAGTTGGAAGAAGGATATTTGAAATAATGACCATGCATCCAAGGCAATTTTGTGGTCATTGGCTCTCTTGGGCTCATGGAAAAGTTTGATTTGTTGCATGTTGACTAGAAATTTCTTATTTGGGCTTCAGGTTTGTATATCAACATGGCCCTAGAAGGAAAGGTTTCATAAATGATGTAAGGTGCTTCCCACAATTTTTGGAACTTAGTTCTTTGTGGCACATGAATGGGATTCTAGTAAAGGACCTTGTCTCTTAGTTAAAATTTTACTTTTCTTATTTTGAGATCATAGCATTGCTTATTGAATGTCTTGTGCAACTCATTAGATGAAAATGCTACTAATTGGTTCTTGTCTAGTAGGTTGAGGTTCATTAGTCTTTCTTTTTGTACTAGACTTAGGTCAAGGTCAAGATCACAAGCTGTTGAAAGGGTACAAAGCTTAGACTAAATATGAAGAGTTGGCAATTTTCTATACACCAAATCATAGGGAGAGTCCAAAGAGCGTCATTGAGTTTCATACCCCAATCTCTCCTATATTAGCTAACTATTCTTGTTAAGATGTTAGTGATTTTCCTATTTGTTACCTCTACTTAATCATTGACTTGGAGGTGGTAGGATGTTGTTAATGTATGCTCAACACCCAAGCATTGCATAAGCCTTCTAAATGTAGTGCCTATAAACTGAGTACCATTGTTAAAAATAAGTGCACATGGCACATCAAACCTATTTACAACATTTTTGTTGTAAAAACTAAGAAACTGTAGAGGATGTATAGTTGATGAAGATTGCTACTTCTACCCATTTCATACAATAGTCAAAATTGACAATGATGTATGCCTTTTCATTTAACATGGATGTGATGGGACCCATTAAGTTAATGCCTTAGATGTTAAAGGGTTTCACTTTTTGGATCCACTACTGAGGTTCCTCAATATGAGGGATCATTCCACCAACATGTTGAAAATGTTCATAAGAGTGGACAAATTGGTGAGAATCTTTGAAGAGTGTTGGCCAATAATACCCTACCATCAGGATCTTAGTGGTTGTGCATCTCCCAACATCGTGAACCCCACTACGACCCTTATGAGCATCTTGGAGAATGCATAGTTGATTAGCATCATGGACACACAAACAAACCAAGCCATCAACGCACACCTTATAGAGGTGTTCATTGATCTCCTTGAAGTATTTCACTTGGTAAAGAAAGTATTATTTCTTCTTATGGTCCAACTCTTGTGGCATCTCCTGAGTGATAAGATAAGTGAGAACACCATCATACCACTTACGCTCATTGGGAACTTATTTATTTATATCATCAACAAAGAGGATTTCATTAGGAAATTGATTAAAAAGTGGGCTCTCCTCCTCTTTGTTATTCCATCTTAACCAAGATAAGTGGTGAACAATCACATTCTCAATTCCTTTTCAATCTACCATTATAAGATCGAATGTTTAAAAGATCACAATCCACCATATGATATAGGGGCTCACCATTGGTTTGTTCATCAAGAATGGGATTGCACTATGTTTTTTGTGCACAAACACCTTGTACCCAAGCACATAGTGCCTAAATTTCTCCAAGGAATACATGACCACCATGAATTCTTTCTCTATTGTGATGTAACTCAGTTGTGCACCCACAATGCTTCAATTTGCATAGTGAATGTAGTAAGGATGTTTCTAATCATCTAATTAAGTGAGCATAGGCCCCAAGGAATAATTTGATGCATCCATCATGATGTGAAATGGTCTAGGCTAGTTAGGTGCTCATAGAATTAGGATTTCTACAAGCTTTTGCTTGAGTTGTTTGAATGCATTCTCACATTCCTTAGTCTAGACAAATAGTGCATCCTTCTTTATAAGCTCAACCAATAGTTTAGTGATCTTAGAGAAATTCTTTATGAATCACCAAGAGTAGCCAGTGTGACCAAGGAATGGCTAGACATCTTTGATAGTTTCTAGTTAGCGGGTAATTCCTTAGATGATCTACTAGTTGAGTTAGATGGATTTTCTACTAGTTGAGTCAAAGGTTTGTCTCCACATACGTTTTTAGCACTTGCTCAAGACAATCTAGGGCTTTCTCAAATGTAGTCCCATAGGTGGAGAAGTCATCCATAAAGACTTTCACCCCACTATTGATATGCTATAAAAAGATGCTTAGGACAAGGTGTTCGAAGGTTGTAGGAGCATTGCGTAGATTGAATGACATCTTTCTATATGTAAAATTTCCCTAGGGAGTTGTGAATCTTATTTTAGACTGATCTTTTGGCACAATCTAGATTTGGTTATAGCCACTATAATCATCTATAAATTTGTAAAAGCAATGTCTAAAAATGGTGTCCAACACATGGTCCACAAATGACAACAGGAAATGATCTTTGTAAGTTGCTATGTTCAACAACCTGAAGTCAATATAGATCCTTCTTTTTTTACCTTTCATTAGCACTATTGCAAGTGAACTAACCCACTCATTATCTATAATGGGATAGATGAACCTTACCTTGAGGAGTTGTTCAATCTCCTACTTGATGATCTACTTGAGTTTGTGGTTCACTCATTGCTGTAGCTACCTCTTTGGCTTCATGGAAGGATCTGTATAGATGCAGTGCTAGCATATCCTAGGATCAATTCTAGTGAGTTTAGGATATCACCAAGAAAAAACTATTGATCATTTATTGATCAACTTCAATAACTTTTTTTTAGAAGCAAGGTTGGCATTAATTATCATCGGTTTTCCATTATTTAGAAAAGCATATTCCATGTCAATAGGTAGAGTTTTCAACTCTAGGGGCTCATGTTTAAAAATTTTAGAGATCTCCAACTCTTCTCAATAAATTTCATCAAGTTCATTAGAGAGTTGGTAATGGATTTGCTCCATTTCATCCATGCCTTCAATGTAGGCACTTGTCAAGTTCTCAGTTGGTTCCATGGAAATTGTTGAGTTTCTATTAGGATTAGTTGTTTACCATTGGGTGTCCCCTTGTTTTGTGACTACTGCATACAAGCACCTTTGAATTTCAGACACATTTTCATACTATCTACATGTTATGATGGATGTACTTTTTATGGATCATTATTTTAGCATGGAGTTGCAGCCTGTATCACTATACACTATTTATGGAACTCTCTTCTTCTCTATCTTCTTGAATACATTTTCCTTAAAAATTATCAAGGAGAGGTCTTTGATTCCTAGTCATGCATCAATGGTGCTTAACTAAGCCCTTCCCATGATGATTGGGAAGTCCCCCTTACAATTATTAACATGGACCACCAAGAAGTCAATAGGATAGGACCACCCATAGATAGTGGTCACAATGTCCTCCACTAGTCCCAAAGGAGTAGTGATGGATTGATCTACCAACTTAAGATGAATGTTGTTCTTCTTGAGTGGAGGTAAGTTCTAGGCTTTGTTCATCTAATGAGAAATCATATTTACACTAGAACTTGAGTGCAAAATAGTCTTGCAAGGATTATTTCCAATAATTTGTAGGTAAATAATAGGACTCGTAAGATTAGATCTTTTCTTGAGAAGGTGGCCAACCTTAATCCAATCAATTATTGCATGGGTTAATATGATTGTATGCACTTTGGGAGGCATTTGGTTTGAAGGGGAATCAAATGATGTAGATGTAGAGGATGGGGGAGAAATAGGATTATCAATCACATATGTCTATGAGGGATTTTTATGACTATTGGTTCAAAAGAATTGTCTTTTTCAGGATTTGTTTTCTAAACCACTCTATTGCAGAGCTGGCTATAAGTTAATGACCATGCTGGCATTACATTACTATAGCTAGGCTAGAATTTCATCCTGCATTGATGGAGCAAGTGGTAATTGAGTTGATGATGGAGGAAAATGTGTAGCAGAATGAGGAGGGTAATAAGGGAATGGGGATTCCCCTCTTGGATATTAGGCTCTATAGTACTTAGGAGGGTAGTAGTGATGTTGGAAGGAAGTGTGATTGAAAGATTCATGTGAAGAAATGGGTTGTCAAACATAGTACCCATATGAATTTGGCTACTAGTAAGGATATTGTTATCTTGATAGTAGCATTCCCCATGACTATGGGTGTTGCCACTAATGGTACTACACATAAGGTTTTGATGGAGTTCCTCTCAGATAATAGACTTGTTGTTGGAATTGCTTTTGATTTCCTTGAGGATAAGGCAACATTCTGTGTGCTTTCATTCTACCCAGTCTAGGATTTAGAGCATATATCCTAGACTCCTAAAAGTGTGACACAGTGGAAAACTATTCCTTAGGATGTTTGTAGTGGTAGATGTCACACCCACCATCATCATTTAATATAGAATCCATAACCTCCTCAACTGTAGCAGCCTTGGCATTACCCCTTTGGTGGATACATTTAGCTTCCTTTCTTCTTCTACAATCATAATCAATACTTTTCTGTTTGTATTCTTCTGCTATTTTTAGAGAAATTTTTAACTTTTCATCCAAAGAGTCCTACATTTTGTCCAACTTAACCGAAATTTTAGAAATAGAATTTTGAATTGGCAAGGTCTTTCATTGTACCACCTCATTATCATAGGACCAAACTTTCCTTTTACAGATGGAAGGATCCTAATTGTACTCCTTAACTATTTCTCTTTTTCTTAACTCTTGTTCTTCTTTGACAACCTACTTGATTAGCCTTTGAATCTAATAAGCCCTTAATTCTAGATGTCTTCCTTGGGCATAGACCCTAAGAGTTTTCCATGTTTTTGTGTAGCGCCCATCTATGATATGAAGGAGCTATTCTCTTTGAGAATAATCATAGCTAGGGCATTGATGTAAGAGAGAATAGTACCTACCCATGGCTATGTCCAAGGGTTTATGTGTTCCTTATTTCCAATGTTGGATTTATTTTCTCAAGTTGGACACTTAGGAGTATGTTTGATACTTGTTATTAAAGAGCTCAAGCATGTTACTCCATCTACAAATTGATTTCAGCTCCAAGGACCAGTACTAACTTTCAGCTTCTTTGATGAGTGTCCTTGGAAGAAAATTTAATTTTTGCCATTCCTTCTCCATGTTATTTAAGGCACAAGTAGTGTGAAAGGATTGAAGATGATTATGTGGATCTAAGTTGCATCCTCTTTCAAACGTGGGAATATTGTGCATATTCAACTGCTTGATTTTTCTATCTTTCACATGCCTTATTGGAATCCTCATAGCCTCTATAATGTTCAACATGTTTTGAGTTGCAAGAAAAGGTTCATTATAATCATGGCCTCTAGGATGGCCATGATGCCTATGATGCCCTCTACTATCCCTTGTTTCATGATGGCAGACCTCCCTTAATTGCCCATGCCCCTGGTCTTGACTAGTATAGTGGGTCCTACAATCATCTCTATTCCATCAGTCACCTTCATCATGGTCACATCCTCTGCGACTTCGGTCAAAGCTAGAGAAGGAAGATGATAATGTTGAAGATGAATAGGAAGGAGGACTAGCACCACCATGGTGTTTGCGACCTCCTCTTCTATGGTCACGGCCATGATCATCATCATGATGCTTATCCTTATCCCTGCCATGACTCCTATCTTTGGATCCCCCATGATCATGGGACACATTCTTGCCTAAACCAAGATTGTTTATAGTGGACTATAAATTCTAGTTTGAGGTCCCTTTGTAGAAACTAAGGGGAGGAGAGTCAATGAATTAAGAACCCCTAGAAAAGGGATCCTGACTATCTTTTTGACTCAATAGGAACAAGGGATTGTTGAACTATTTCTCCTTCAAAGCTTCATAGTGCCTCTCCTATTGTCAATCTTTTTGTGTTGTGCCTCACTGGGATGGTAATCCTGATAGTCGTGGTACTAAATAATGTATTTAACATTGATCCCCTTGATGCCCAACCTCATAAGAGTTTAGTGTAGCATCATATTAACTAATCGATCAGGCAATAATACAATGTTACCCTCCATGTCCCTCCATTACAACTATTCATCCTGATGTAGGATGAAGGTGAAGTTTAGCACATACTCATCAAGATGAGTATATATCACTTTGCATTAGTGGGCCACTAGCTAATTTGACTATTCATTCCTTTGTTGATTGGGTGTATGTTCAAATCACAATAGAGAATCATCCTTGTGAGAAGAAGTCATTTTAGTTTACTAAGAAAAATAGGGTGCTTGTAATATACTTTGTTAGTTGAATGATTTAGCTTTGATGGGTTCATTACAATGATTCTAAATTATCTCATTAATTTCTAGTGATGAGATGCAATATCGCATGCACCATGATATCGCGTACACGATATCACATCATCCCCTGCGATATCGTGTACGTGATATCGCAGTCCACCGCCAAATCTATAAATAAGAGGGGGCACTCCCCTCATTTCCCATCCTAGGATAGAAGTAGCGAAGCTCTAGCAGTTTGATCACTTCAAAGATAAAATATTTTCCATGTGCCTGTAGTAGGAGTCCCCAAGTGAACAGATCTTTATTCGAGCAGCTTTGTACCTGAATGCAAGTTGTGCATGACAATAAAGACGAGATATCGCATGCACTGCGATATAGCGTACACGATATGACGGTCGCTGCGATATCGCATCCCATGGGATATTGCGTATGCGATATCGAGTCGTCCCCTACGATATCACCTATGTGATATCGTGGTCTACTGCCAAATCTATAAATAAGAGGTTGCACTCCCCTCATTTCCCATCCTAGGCTAGAAGTAGTGAAGCTTTGGTAGTTTGATCACTCCAAAGATAGAATATTTTCCATGTGCCCGCAATAGGAGTCCCCAAGTGAATGGATCTTTATTCAAGTAGCTTTGTACCTGAACGTAAGTTGTGTATGGCAATAAAGATGAGCTTTGTGGATAAACCTTGTAGTGCATGATATAGGTTTATTACATGTTATTTCCTACATGTTATTTATTACATGCATTAGCACGACATGAGTACGAGTTGATTACGAGCATTGATGAATGTGTACGGCTAATCAAGGAATCGGCTACTCATCACGATTAGATTCTCTCACCCTTGTCTCCTAGAAAGCGGGATGAGTACGACTTAATTACGAGCATCTACAAATGTGTACAACTAGTCAAGGAATCAGCTGCTCATCATGCTTAGGCTAGTTAAGTACCTCAGTACGAGCGCTTCAAGCATGTGTATTATGTGTGGTGATCCCAGTAACGATTAGCATTTGGTAGCCACAGTTGCATAGTTCAGGGTGTGTATGGTAAGTGGGAATGGATGCTGACGCTAGTTAATTTAGACTTAGGTCCTTAGTTAGAGTTAGTTAGTTGCTCAATTCTTCACCTCATAGCATAAGAGATAAAACCATAAAAGATAAAAAAAAAAATCATATACCTCAGACTTACTTAACCATACATCGTGACAACAACAAGTAAGTCTAGGAAGATAATGAATGATTAACCCCAAGTGTTCCATGGGGCGTTTAGGCATTTAGTCTGCGGAGTTCGACCGGATCATGCATGCTACAGTCATTTAGTATGGTTGAGTGTAGGGGTACCTTGCCACTCATCATTAGTGTCGTTGCTGGGGACTAAGTGTTTGTGCGTTGAATAGAACATAAGGGATATCACTTACATCGTTGTGAGCCTTAACGAACCTTCGAGTTAACCAAAAGAGAAAAATTATATAATGGTGAAATTAGCACACCGATAAAAATGCCTTCTTCTCATAAGATCAACTCACCACCTAAGGACCAGACACGAGACAGTCGGCAACATAAAACACATAACCAAAATTAGCCAATTCCTAAACAATATAAGATGACATATACTCATCCCGATGACTATATTCCTAATTTTACTTTTATCCTCTATCAAGATGAGCAACTGCGATGGAGAGATTTGCAAGGTAACATCGTGTTACCCCCAGATCGAGCAATCTCTCGCATGCTTTTCCATGCCTTGGCGCAGATTGGAATGCAAGAACTATTTGCTGAATACGTTGCGGAAGATTTTAACATGAGGGATTATTATCCCATAGATTCCCAACGTATGAGAGACTTAAGGAAGGAGAGTAAACATGCATTTTTAAAGGGCAAGGTCCCGCACATCCTTAGCAAAATAGGAGATGAGGAACCCCTTATCACGGGTTCTTTAGCAAAGGATGTTCCCCCTCCTAATGATGGTGAGGAGGTTGAGTATCAAAACCTATGATCAACGATACATATCCCTGGTTCTAATGCCCACGAACACTAGCTGTTCACAGAGGGAACAACCACTTATGCTAAGGACGGGCACTTTCATTGTTACCACGATTGGGGCCGTAGCAGCAGAAGAGAAGGCAAAAAACATCGTCATGGCGATGGTTCCCCTTCTTCTTCTCCTTCATCCCATCACTCATCCTCTCCTTCCACATCTGGGCACAACCACCATGAACATAAAGGTGAGGATAAAAGTAAGAAGGATGAAAGACCTAGACGTGAAAGTCGAGAGAGAGGACAAGGGAAAAGATGTAGGTAGAGTAGGAAACAACACAGACATCATAGGTGTCATGAAAGAGATGATCATGATGAGCCCCTACTCACAACCCAAAGTATGCTTGACATAATGGAGGAAATTAGGATTCCTACAAGGCATTTAAAAGATAGTCAGATCAAACGATTAGACATGAACAATATCCCACGGTTTGAGGGGGGATATAATGCAGGTCTGCAAAATCATTTACAGGCATTCCACGATGCCTGTGCCTTACAGAATATAGAAAATGAATGGAAAAAACTTAAGTTGTTCCCAAGGACACTCACCAAAGAAGTAGAGAGCTGGTACCAATGCTTAGAACCAGAAACCATTAGGAGGTGGAGTACGATGCTAGAACTGTTCAACGAAAAGTATCAAACGTACTCCAAAGTGTCTAATTTGCGTAAGCAAATCCAAGGTTGGAAGCAAGGTACACACAAACCCTTGGATGCTGCCATGGCCCGCTATTACACATTGTTACATCGTTGCTCGGGCCATGGGTATGCTCAGTGGGATCGACTTCACCACATCATGGATAGGCTAAGCAATGAAACTAGAAGAACCCTTGGGACTTATGCCCAAGGGAGACTCTCACAACTTAGAGCCCATGAAGTACGTAGCTTGTTGGAGCAAGTAGCAAAAGAAGATGGTGAGCTACGCAAAAGGGAAAGTACAGAAGAGTACAACTGTGATCCCTCCTTTCAAAAGAAGGGAGTGAAATTTTATGATGAAGAGGATGAGTCACCAATCGAAGAGTTGGTGAATCAGAAAACTTTGCCAATCCAAAAATTAACAATCGAGGTATTGGCCAAAGTAGACAAAATGTGGGATTCCTTAGAATCAAGAATTGAAATAGTATTGAAAATTGTAGAAGAGTCTAAGATAGAACAAAGTAGTGACAAAGGTAAGAAAAAGTGGAGAGATTTAAGCCCTGCACATAACAAGGGTAAGGGAAAAATCACTAACTCTGATGTGGTTGTGGATTTGGATTTAGACGATGACGGTGGATGTGAGATCTGTCATTATGACCATCCTAAGGGATGTTGCCCCATCATCTTATATCTACAGGAGTCTAGGGTGTATGCGCTTAATCCAAGACTCAACCAATGGAAAACACCCCAAAGGTTACCTTATCCACAAGGTAACCCAAGGCAGTTCCACCAACCCTTAACGTATTATCCAAGTGGAACTCCACCATAGCCCATCGAATAGCATTAGCAGTGGCAATATCCACAATCATAGGGGATGCCACCGCCAACACAACAGTACCCTTACTGGTAGCCTGACCCTTATGGTTATTATGTGTAACAGCCAATTTCTCCAAGTGACTCTATGAGTCACTCAACCCCCAACCATCACTACCAAGTTTGGGAGTACTTCAAAAGGACTCCTTCTCCTCCAGGAGACATCTCACACTCGTATCATCCTCCTAATCCACCCACACCTCTTCCACCACAAGTAGTTCCCATAACACCTCTTGCTCCAACAATGCAAGGGGAACTTCCTCCTCAACCGTAGCAATGTCACGCTACAAGAGCTGTAAATATCCAACCTGCTATTGGTTCTGAAAACTATAAAAAGAGAAGACCTTACTTTAGAACCAAAAGCCCAGATAAACTCTGACAATAACAAGAGGTTGAGGCTATGTACACTCTTTCATCACCATCTAACACTTCGGAGCACCCTTCAGTCTAATAGAGCATAATGCATACGGTTATGTTAAAGCATACCATAACTGACTGGATCAAGGTGGGCCACACTCCCAGGAAACTAATTGATCCTGGAAGTCCCTTAATCTATTTGTAGATCGCCAAAAACAAACCACATAAGGCTCTTCTTGACTCAGGTTCCGAAGTCAACCTAATTTCACCAAGGATGTACCATGCCTGGAATCTACCACAACTTAAGAAGAGCAACATTCAACTAGAGCTGGCAGACCAGTCCATCACCATTCCCTTGGGATTGGTGGAGGACATTATTACCACTGTGTGTGGTTGGTCTTACCCAGCTAATTTTCTAGTGATTGAAGTAAACAACAATGAAGGGGGCTTCCCAATTATAATGGGAAGGGCATGGCTAAGCATAGTAGAAGCATGCCTTAGGATCCACGATCTTTCCTTGGAAATCTCTAAGATAAACATATGTGGAAAGATTGAGAAGAGGAAAGTTCCATGCATCACATACAGTGATTCATCGGGTGATGACATGGAGGAAATGCCTCCACGTAATAGGTGTGCCCACGAAATTTTGAACCAAAGATTCCTGTATGTAGCAACCACACAAGAAGTGGTAGACACCCCGTGGTTGATAGCTAGAAGGAGCAAAAAAATGTGAATGGAACGAACTGAGGAAACCCATGCCAACAACAAAGGCATAGATACATTGGAATATGAGCATCGCCAACTTCCACCCCTTAATCTAAGATCATCAATTGGGAGAAGTTGAACACTTCTTAGAAATTCAAACAGGCACTCATTATTTCAGATCTCTCCCTTTCCACTCAGTCATGGGGGAGATGGCTACCTATGCTGATCATATGGGGCCCTCAGTTCTTTTTCAATTTTTGTTTTACATCATCGTTATACTTTTCCAATTTTTGTGTGTGTGTGTGTTCCACCATGTAAGTTTGTCCCATAATAAGCGTTCTTCATGATGGTATGAACTGCTTTCATATTGCTTGCTAATGTTTGGTTTTTACCTTTAAGTCATAATGTTGATACTAAGGTATGTTTCTTTTGATATGGTAGGCAACGAGACCACTTTATCCGTCTATCCACCCATTTCTATGGTCTCTCTCGGCTTGGAAATGTACAGTCCCCTTCTAATAAGAACTTTAATGAATCGGTGACTAGGCATTTCTCAAACTAAGGAAGGACTCACGGATTGAAAAGGGAGTGACTTCAAAGGAACTTGATGCTTTTGTGTTGGTCATTCTCTTGGGTGCTTGAATGTTTCTTCTTGAGTTTTCTTGTCGTTTCGATGTTACCCAATTATCGGAAGCTGAGACAATAAAAATAAGAAGTCTTTGCATGGTGTGGTTCTCATGCATAAAAACACAACACAAAACACAAAAAGAAAAAAAAAACAACCAAAAACCAAGTGAGAATTCAAAGCATACCCCTTAGACGAATAAACATGGGCTACAAACACTGGTTATGGAACCAAAAGTGTTCCCTCTAACTAAGGCCCTTCTCGCTTCCCCTTCTCCTTTATTTCATCGGAATGGTGGTGGCTCTTGGAGAGTGCATTCTTGTTATCCAAGTGGATGGTTTAACAGAATGCATTGATGCGAAGTCACTGGATGTGGTTGGTTTGAGGTCGGAGTTGGAATGAGATTTGCCATGTCACATTAATCATCAAACACACAAGGGGTTGTACACCACCTTGTTCTTGGGATTTCATTCCATTTCTCTTCTCTCCATCCCTCTCTCCATTGTTCACCTCATTGCCAGTTGTATCATTAGTGTATATATTTTGATTGATGCATTGTTTTCTTTTTGGTAAATTCTTGTGGTTAAGACTTTAACTCTTGTTCCATATGACATTCCCAGGGCCTACGTGATATTGATAACACGGCCATCGCGATATCGCGTCGTCCCCTGCGATATCACCTACGTGATATTGCNTTGTGTACGGCAATAAAGACGAGCTTTGTGGATAAACCTTGTAGTGCATGGAATAGGTTTATTACATGTTATTTATTACATGCATTAGTGCGGCATGAGTACGACTTGATTACGAGTATTGACGAATGTGTATGGCTAATCAAGGAATCAGCTACTCATCACGATTAGATTCTCTCACCCTTGTCTCCTAGAACGTGGGATGAGTACGACTTGATTACGAGCATCTACGGATGTGTACGGCTAGTGAAGGAATCGACTGCTCATCACGCTTAGGCTAGTTAAGTGCCTCAGTACGACCACTTCGAGCATGTACGTTACGTGTGGTGATCCAGTAACGATTAGCGTTTGGTAGCCACAGTTGCATAGTTCAGAGTGTGTACGGTAAGTGGGAACGGATGCTGATGCTAGTTAATTTAGACTTAGGTCCTTAGTTAGAGTTAGTTAGTTTCTCAACCCTTCACCTCATAGCATAGGAGATAAAACCATAAAAGATCAAAAAAAAAATCATGTACCTCGGACTTACTTAACCATACACCATGACAACAACAAGTAAGTCTAGGAGAACAACGAATGATTAACCCCAAGTGTTCCATGGGGTGTTTAGGCATTTAGTTTGAGGAGTTCAACTGGATCATGCATGCTATGCTCATTTCGTATGGTTGAGTGTAGGGGTACCTCGCCACTCATCACCTAGATAGTGCACATAGCTAATTAAAGTCCCTAGCAATGATGCTAATGATGAGTAGTGAATATACCCTACACCCAACCATATGAAGCACTAGTTTTCACTCTCAATTTGGTTGAAGTCCATAGACTTTAGCTCTCTAAGTACATCAATTTCTAGGAGGTGAATCTAATTGTTGCAATCATATTCTTGTTAGCCCCACTTGTGAAGTGCAAGTGTATGGTTAAGTGTAACTAAGGCATCTAATTTTTATCATTTTTTCTTTTATGGTTTAATCATCTAAGTGCTGGAAACAAAGTAAATTTAATATGTAATTAATCTAATTAGTCTAATAACTTACTAACACTTAACTAATCCTAACATAGACATCCATTCCCACTTTCTGTATCCTAAACACGTTATAGCATCACTGGGTTGCCAAGTTTTAAGTGCTACTAGGATTACCAAGTTTAAACATATGCTTGAATTGGTCATGCTTATGTTTTCTATTTAATTGATATTAATTACTTTATTAAAATTCATTAAAGTAAATTGCATGAATATTAAATGCATAAAAAAAGCATTAATCTATTCCAAGTGTTGCAAGATTTGATTAGAAAAGCTCATCTTTATTGCTATTCACACTAAGGTGTTTAGATACATTAGTGCTTAAATAAAGATCCTTACACTCTTTGACTCCAATTGTAGGCACTTAAAAAATATTCTAACTATGAAGAAAACAAACGACAAGAGCTTTGCTAAAAACTAAGGAATGAAATGGATGAATCATGTGCCCAAGTGTTGTATTTATAGGTAGGCATTCATCCCAGGATATCAGATATTTGATAATGTAGCATGTGATTGATATCAGGGCCTAAGCTAAAAACAATTCATCCAAAAATAACTTCCTACCAAAGCAAAATAGAGTAAAAAACAAGTGGTCAAAGGTAATTTCAAATAATAATAAAAAAAAGTAGACAAAGCAAGCTAATCATCATGAATGACTTCATTGATGTTTGATTAAAAGTTACAAATTTTGGATGTTTATTTCCAAGAATGATGAGCAATAAGACACTCAAAAAAACATAAAAAAATGTCTTCACTTCTATAAACAAGACATAGAGGAAAAACATTTCTTATACGTTTAAGATGAGTGCCAATAGGAAGACCTTGATAAATAAGACACTATAAAAAATACCACTTTTTGGAAATGTAGGAGCTATCCAAGTATTTTTCATTTTCCTTATCCAAAAGTGTAATGATAATTGCATTTTTTAAATCTTATTGAATTTGTTATTATTGATCTTGGCATTCCCATGCTTGACATGGGCTCATAACTTGTAAGTTTTACTAGCATCAAGGCCTAGGGTTGCAATTTCATGAGAAGTCATTCCTAAAACTAGAGGTAGAGGTAAATTTAGGAGGTGTTTTTCATATCTTTGACTATTGATTAAATATATCAACAATTATTATTATCATAATTACCAAACAACATTGAGTTGATTACTTTTAAAGGTAAATAATTTCCTTAAGTGGAGGTACTAATTAATTAATTCAAGGTAGGTTTATATCCCAAAACAAAATATACATATATGAAAAAATAAAATTATTAAAATTGGGTAGGTGCCTCAGATTTGCCCATGTTGGAAGGGTCGGCCAGGTTATCATGTAAACCGTACTGCTAAACCGTTTTAAAAATTTTCTAGGGGGGTGTCGAACCCCGAAAAGAAGTTTTATTGAAATTAAAGGTGCATTGATTACAACAACTTGAATAAGTCATAGGGTTAAGGGAAGGGGAAAACTAAGAGCATCGTGACACTCGGGAAACACCTTAGAAATAAACGAGTATTAGAGGAGGTACCCCAAGTTGGGGCACAACCAAATGATCTCACAGACTGGCTTTTTACAAAATAGAATGACATAGAATAAGATGAGGCAAAGAGCTCTTAGTTAAGGATAGAGGGAATGCCAATGGTGAATCCACATAATAAAAGGGAAAACTTCCTTGCAGAGATTACTGATGCTAAGTGTAACTGAAACACATAGGTCTTTCCCATAGCTACAGGAGATGAACCAATTGATGACTGTCCAGATTGAACTTGGATGCTTGAGATGTGAGTTGAAAATAGGTGAGGCGAAAGATCTGCAACATCTCCAACCTGGTAAGTAAACATTTGTTAGAATACTCTGTCTTTTGAAATAGAACATTGCATCTTCGCTTCCAAATATAATATAAAATAATAGGCCTAATAACTTTCCACAGAAAATTAAGATTAGTAGAAGTAATGTTCAAGAATCCGAATATGGCATCCTCTTGAGATAGCTTGTAGGATGGAAAAGCTTTAGAAGTCCACTGCCACACATGTTGAGCAAAGGGACATTGCCAAAACACATGGACAAAGTCATCTTGTCCACCATATAGAGGGCAAGTGGGATTAGGAATCCCAAGATATACTAGACGTTTTCTGATAGGAAGACCATGGTGGAGAAGACACCAAAGGAACTGCTTAATTTTGGGAAGGGTCAGAAGTTTCCAAATAAGTTGGAAGAGAGGGATCCAAAATTTTTTTTGACTCTTGTTTGTGCCAATATTTATTGCAATGTTGAATGACTTCAGATGGATCATGCATGAGATGAAAGGGAACAGATGGCTGATAGGGCAAGAGTTTAACCCCATTAAGCCATTGAAGGCCATGAAAAAGGCTTTGCACTGTAACATCCAAGTGCCAGTGACCGTGGAGTCAAGAGTAAATCTGAACTAGGCAATGTTTCATTGCAGCCAACTCCCCATACAAAGTGTTAAACTCAACCCCTGAAATCCAATGACTAGCCAGCCTGAGACAGTTCAAGGAAATAACACCTTTTCAATACCACAAGGTAGCCACCTTAGCATTTGTGATAGCAAGGGGAGCAGGCAACAGAGGTAACCACCACAGACACACTTTAGAGAGGATAGTAGGGTTGATTTTAATGTTAGTCCAGTCTATGTGAGTGTGTACAATTTGCTAGGCCCTCCAAATGCTTTTGAAAACATGGGATCCAGGAAGAATGATAGTGAGGGGGGAAAGAATCCAATTAATGAAATGGATATCTTTCCAGAAGGGCTTATTTTTAGGAAATGCTTGATGAAGCCTTAATTGGAGGAGGGTCCCTATAATAATTGAGGCATCTAAATGTTGTACCAACCACTTAGCAACCAGGGTAATTCCTTGCTTATAGGAGTTCAAAAGGCCTAAGCCATCCTTATTCTTGGGGAGAGTAACAATAGTCCAAGCGACACGATGAAAGCCTTTTTGAGAGTCCTTAGAGGACCACATAAAGTCACGAAATAACCATTCCAGCTTCTGATAGGTAGCTTGGGAGGGGGCCCAACACGAACAGTAATACACATGGGTGGATGCGCATATGGACTTACAAACAAGGTATTTACCTGCAAGTATGAGGGGTTTAGTTTTCATCGAGTTTCTTTTGAATTCGAAGAATAACTTGCTCCCAAAGAATAGATGTTGAGCCTCTAAAGTGGAAAGGGATTCCCAGAATCTTAACGATGTCTTGATCTTGAAGCTGCTTCCAATTATAGTTGGTCACATGTTTGTAATCGCCCTTAAAGATATAAATAGAGGATTTATTCCAGTTAATTATGGAACCTAAGAGTGTGCAATATTGCTCCACCCTTGATAAGAGGTGGTGCAAATTGGTGGCTGTGTTTTGAACTAGAAAAAAGGAGTCATCGGCAAAGTGCATATTAAGAAGCTGTTGTTGAGAGGAGGAAAGGCTAACCCTAGTGAGAACTTTAGTTTTAATGTCCAGGTTAATTTGATGACAAAGAAAGTCTGAAGCAATGATAAAGAGATAGGGGGCGAGAGGACAACCTTGGCACACAGACCTATGTATTGGAAAGGGAGAGGTAATGTCGAAGGTAGTGACAATTCTTGCAGTAGCATCTGAGAATAAACATTTCACCATATGCAAGAACTTGGGTCCAAAACCCAGTTTGGTCCTAGTCTGCAAGATAAAATCCCACTTAATGTTGTCATAAGCCTTGGCATAATTTAGTTTCACTAGGAGAATATCTTGTCCATCATCCTTAGCCCACTTGAGACCTTCCCACGCCGCGACCACATTGTCTAAAATATATCTACCAGGAACAAATCCTGTTTGCTGAGGGGATATGATTTGACCGAGAATTTTTTTCAGCCGTAAGACAAGGCACTTCGCCCAAATTTTATACACAACATTGAGAAGAGTTATGGGATGCCAATTGGAGATATTGGTTAGATCCCTAGACTTGGGGAGGAGACGAATTACCCCTTGATTTAGATTCAGCCCAAGGGAACCAGTTAAGAGAGCCTCATTAATGACTTGCAAAAGACCCTTGCCAACCAAATCCCAATGATTTTGAAAAAATTCGACTGGAAACCCATCATAACCAGGAGCCTTTCCTCGACTTAACTTGGAACAAGCCTCCTGTAGCTCCGCTAGAGTGATATCAGCGTCAAGGCTTTGTAGCATAGTAGGATTAATAAGGCGAGGATAATCAGGGGTGGCAGCCTGGAACGAAGAGATGTCCATTGGGGTAGCAGCAAAAAGGGTTTCGTAGTGGTTCTTAAGAAAAGAGAGGATACTATTGTGGTCAGTAATGGTGGTACCCTCACATGAGATTTTGTCTATAGCATGCGAAGGGGAAGCAGCATTAAGATATTTAAAAAATTCCTTACAGTGTTCATCTTGAATATTTAACCAAGTGAGCCGACTTTTAGTTAAGGCACTTTGTGCTCGGTACACTTCCCAATGTTGGAAGGCAACGCGTGCTCTAGCTAGCTCCTCGTGAACTAGAGTATTGAAGGGATCTTGAGCTAGTTTGTTAGTGAGATGCTCAATAGTGAGGTGAATTTTGTTGTATTCAAGTTTGGCTTGAGCAGCCACGGTCTTACCATATGAACGAGCGAAGTTTCGCACTCGACATGAAGCACGATGCCACCAATTAATCCAACCCATCTCATTTAGGGGCCTAGGTTCGGCATTCCAAAGGTTGGAGAGAAGAAGTTGGGCAGTGGGGGAAGAAAAATAGTTCTTATGTAGTCTGAAAAGATGAAATTTTTGTCGATCAGGGCTACCA
Organism: Gnetum montanum; assembly: GCA_015680685.1. Lineage (NCBI taxonomy): Eukaryota > Viridiplantae > Streptophyta > Gnetopsida > Gnetales > Gnetaceae > Gnetum > Gnetum montanum. The sequence continues at coordinate 313,442 of MNCI01024146.1, read as the reverse complement.
TGAAACTTGATAGATATCAAGATAGGAAGGTGGTCAGATAAGATGGCATGATGATGAGCTGTAGTGGTAGAGAAAGCTTGCCAAAAGGAGAGGGTGGAGAAATAGAACCTATCTAACCTGCTGTAGATGCAAGCTTGGCCTAGACGAAGATTGCTCCAAGTAAATCGATGGGGGGGAATGCACGTGGAGTTGTCTACCCCGTCTGAGAGGTCAAATCTTTTCTTAAATGTAGACCAAGCCTGATACTCGAGATTGGGCAATTGAAGAAATGCCTCTCCGAGCTTATCTTGAGGGAATTCTACCATATTAAAATCTCCTCCGAATATCCAAGGCATTGGGGGGAGAGAAGTTGCAAGTTCATGCTAAAGGAGAGCCCGTTCTGTGGAGTCATTTGGGGCATATATCGAGCAAATGCCAAAAGGGCCATGCTGGGATGAGAAGGTGGCCCAGGAAAATCTATGTCTAGAATCAGAACCGCTTTGAAGGATTTTAGTTTTCCAGTAGGGTGAGAGGAGAATGGCCGCTCCTCCTTTCCCACTTGCATGGGATGTCGCTAGGAGTGAGGAGTGAGGAAGAAACCAATGGGCGAAATATGATAAAAGGTCGGTTGAAATCTTAATTTCTTGAAGGAGAATGAAATCAAAAGTCAAATTAATACTAGATATAAAGTTGCCTGCTCGCTTCCGTTGAAGCCTATCAGTAAGGCCTCGAACGTTCCAAGAAAGGAGATTCATGGAGAAACCAGGGGTAGGTTGGATGGGAGGGCAACATAAGGTTTTGGAGTCGAAGTATCAGTTTCCTTTGTTCTTGATAGGAGGGCAAAAGAGTTGTTGGTGGGGACAAGGGCCATGGAAGTGTCTAGTGAAAAGGAGTTGGAGGGAGAAGTAGAACGAAGGGAAGCTTTGACTCGTTTCCTTCCACTGGCCACCACGAACTCATCCTCCGAAAATGAGTTCTTGACAGCATTTGAAGGGATGACTTGGGTGGAGGGGTGAGTACTTGACTGTTGTTTCTGTAGCTTGGAGCGGCTAGACTGAGAGGAGGATTTAGGAGTTGTTGAGGGAGGAGATCCGAATTTAAAGGATACTGAGGATGGGCCTACTGGTGGTGTGACTAGGGAATGAATCTTCTGAGAGGCTACAGGTTGTTTTTTCCTAGCTAGGATAGGACACGGCGAGATATGATGCTTGGCCTTGTGACAATAGCTACATGAGTTTGGAAGGTAAAAATAGTCCACTTTTTGGGTAAAGATTTTTCCACCAGCACCGAGGTTTAATGAGGTCTTCTGAAGGGCTATATCCAGTTCAATACAATAACGACGAATTTGAGTTCCATTGATCGCCGTACAGTGATTAGAAATAATAGGGCCCAGGGTGCTAACAATGTCTCTCTCAACAGAGGAGAAAATGAGTGGAAGATTGGGCAGTTCTACGTAACAAGGAATTATATTAAAAGCTAGGTTATTGACATTAAAATCAAAACTCCAGGTGCCTGCGATTAGGGTTGCATTTCTAGTTAGAAAATTTTTTTGAGAGAGAGCCTTTTTGACCTAAGAAGCATCAGATAATTCTACTAGAATGAAATGACGAGCATAGTAACGAGCATGAGAAACATGAATGCCATGGGGCTGAAGGAGGCTATGGATTTGAGTGTTTAAACTTGGGGACCGTGGTAAAAACCCCACAATTTGAAAAAACAGAAACCGAGATGTGAAATCTTTAGAAACTGCTTCAAAAATATCATCCGGTAAAAGAAAATTAAGTTGAGGTGAGGTAGATGAACTTTCCTGAGGAAATGCAGAAGTTGATGAATCCATCTTTGTGACTTGCCCACGCCTAGGGCACGCGCATTCCTGACACCGATCTGCAACCTAGACTGCAGGAAAACCCTCACCACCAGTGCGTGTCCACCCACCACGAGCAAGGACCCAGACAGTGCGGCAGAAAGAAATAAAACGGCCAGGAAAAACTCAGGCGGCGGAGCAGGAGGGCGTTGCAGCGCAGCGGTGCCCAACGGAAGAAAAGAGCGCCCAACGGTTATTTTCTGTTCAGCATCTTCGATCCAATACACTGGGCGAGCGATGGCAGCAGCACCGCAGGAGGCAGAGTGCAGGAGGGCTTAGCAGCACAGCGGCACCCAACGGAAGAAAGGAGCGTCAACGGTCCGAAATTCTGTCCTTCTGTAATCAGAAGCCCCGTTTCCGCATAGATACTTGAAAATGATCTTCCGTGGCTTCAGAACGAACCAGGCCGGGTTTCCAGGCCGGGTTTGCTGTTAGTTACAAAAATGCCCTGAACACCGCTTCACGCGCTACACGTGCACATCCTCGGCCACCGCGGGAACCACGAGCGCTGCTGAAAAAACCCTCAGATCTGAAAAAACCGTCAGGTCTGTTGAAACCCTGCAAACACGTTTTTACTCGGAACATAGACAATACAGACAAGACCGTTGCCCGCGCAATTGTAAGAGGGAAATAATCTGTCTGTCTTTAAAAACTTTCTGGTCAAATATAGCTTCCATTTGGATAATGGACGGAAAAGAAATTGAAAACATGCAAGGGCCACATCTTAAGTGCAGGTGGAAAGGCAAGACATATAAGATGCCAAGGTTTGCTAAATCATCTGTGACCTCACATTTGAAATTGCTAAGGTTTCTTTTAGCCTCACTATGTAAAGTAGAGGGCAGCTTGGTGACCATTAGCCCCGTGCTCTTCCTTGCCATCTATTCCTACATAGTCGTAAACATTGGCTGGCTAAGGAAGAATATGTGGATTTTTGAACAGTTTCTTGCAAGAAAATGTCAATGCCAAAACAAAGATGCAAAAAGTTTCAGGATTCTCTCAGTTTCCACATGCGGCAGAGCCAGTTTGCATGGAACATTAGTGATAATATGACAGAAAGGACATGGGACAGTTTCCGCAATAGCAGAAGACTTTCCAACAAGGCCAAGGTATGGTGCAAGGGTGGTGACAAGTGTAATGAGGATTCCATTTCACATCTAATTTTATTTTGATTCTACTTCATTCTCGTGTTTTTTTTTTTTTTTGCTTTGCTTCTAATAGAGTGGAGGATCACCGAAACATCATTTTATTTCATTTTGTTCAATTTTTCTCCGTCGCGGATTGAGCGTAGAATGCTCTGGAGCACAGAGATTGGGAACACGAAGGTAAAAACATGAAGTTTTGAAGAAAACATTTTGAGGGTTTGAAGAAATTGTTATTAGTACTCACATTGACAGCTCACATGTATTATGATGATGCTACGTCTTTCTCTTCTACTTCTATCGCCTTGCAGAGATCTTGTGCCTCTGGATTTGGAGACTATGTTGTGTTCATGCGTAGATGCCTTGTGGAGCTCTTGTGCCTCTGGATTTGGAGACGATGTTGTGTTCCTACTTAGATATTGGAGCAAAGAAGTTTTAATGCCTTGTTTTATCATCTGATTGCCTTCATTGTGTAGATTCTTTTTGCCATCCTCTGCTTTTTGTCCTATGCTTACATAGATTCCTTGTTACAAGGAGAGTACATAATTATTTTATTATTGAAATTTTATATTTTTTAATTTTTAGTTTTTTGACAGATTACATCTTTTATTCTCAATTTTATTCTACTCGGGTGAGCGCACTATGAAGGGTTTCATCATGTCTAGAAAAATGAAGACCCAAGAATACCAAAGAGGAGAATGTTACCTTAGGAACTAACAGTCAGTGATGAAGAACTTGTATATATTTTGTTCTTTTAATAATTCATTTGTGCATGTTATAGATTTGTTTAGCAAGGAAATGGTTGCCTATGTTATAGGAGGTATGAGAGTTAAAGATGACAAAGACAAATCTTCTTCATATGTTGTCATGCTTGTGGTGCAGGATGTTGTTCAAAGATGCAAGAAGCTTAGTACCATATCCTTCACATTAAGGTAAGGACCACAAGGAAAAACAAGACCAAGACCCTTGAAGGTTGTGATTGCTTATCATCTACAATTAGATTATTTTCGTGTATATATATATGTGTGTGTGTATATGTATGTATGTATTCCATGCAAGAATCAAAGTGCATTTTTAGGTTTCTATTTAGCAACATGTTAATGAAAGTGCATAGCAGCTTAGTTGTTGTATGAGGCTTTTATAACATATCATTTTGTATTAACCTATTGGCTCCTTAAATTTGGTGCCTAATTCTTAGAATTTTAGCAATACATTTTAGTAATTTTTTCCCTAAAATGAACATGGACTCGATGAGTTATTTGGAAGACTCCATCAAAACTTAGGTCAACCTATCTCTTTCTAAATTTTTACCCTTCATAACATCTTAAAATAGTCAAAATTTCAACTTCGTTGGTGGGTTGCAAGTGACCTATTTTTTCCTGGAAATCCAAAACTTTGCAAGTACTTGCTAAAACTTTGCAAGTTTTGTAACACTATTTTTTTTCTATTTTGTTATAATGCATCTCACCACATTCTATCCCTATTTGGTATTTCATTTAATGGAAAATTATTATTCTTGATTATTTAACATAATTTATAATGCCAAAGTTTTTGTTTTTCTTTTTCCTTAAAAGAGATCTGTTAGCAAATCATGTTTCAATTACCTATAGAGAAATTAAAATGTTTAGTTTTTTCTTTCCATTTCTTTATGAATAGTGATGCTACTGGTGTGGTGTTCATTTATTGAACATATAAAAGTTGAGGAGATGGAGGCAAATAAAAGGACTAGGAATTTGAATCATCTAAAAGAGCCATGCTTGAAATGGTAGAAGGCATTGGCTAAATGAGAGAGTGGGGGTGAGGGAAGATAGTTCCAAGGAGGATTTTTGGAAGAATTACAAACTTCCAACATTGTGGGGAACAAGATGTCTCTATCCACAATCTCATGTCATTTGAGATTTTTTTTTTTGTTTTGAATATTAATGTGAACATCTTCACATCACTAGTCACTTTCCCAAAACTTGAGCCTGTATTCCTATCTATCTTTGCTTCTTCCTCTTCTTTCTTGAAATAATTTAGAGCACTCCAAGTGAAGGAGGAAGAGCTTATGGTGGAACTGTGTTCTAATAGGGTATTTCTTGTTGAATTACCAAAGAGAAAAAGGACCCAATAGAAGAACCTTCTAAAGGAGATTTATCGCTTGGTGGATAGAATTAGAAGCTTAGAAGAGAGTTAAGTTTGCTTTATTTTAAATCATACTCTTATTTTAGACAATTATTATGTTTCCTTTAAATTATTTGATACTTAATTAAACTTGTATGGTTTCCAAGTATCAAGTTATTACTAAAAGTTTCTTTTAGTTTACACAGTATCATCTAGACATAATATAAGTTTACATCATTTTACATATTCATCACTTTGGAGCTTGTTTTTTTATTACTATTAGATTATTTTGTGTTTAGAATCTAATTTATTCAAATCTCCAATTTATTATTTATGGAATGTCATATTCTAAAATTTACTTTAAATGTTTTATCCTACAAAATAATTACCCCCTAAATTTACAATTTCAGCAATACACTTTTTCATACAGTTACTACTTAATGTTTAATTCTACATCTCCAGTTTATACAATCCCAAATAAGTTTAATATATATCTTTCTTAAGCTATTTAATGATAGTTTCTACTTGTCCTAGTGTTTTCATTAAGATCTACTATTACTATAACATATAAATTCTTCCTTTTATAAATAGCAATTTATTAATCACTGTATACATAACACCATATTGCTTAATCACCTGAGACTTATCCTAGGTTTTTGTAGTCATATGGGAGACATCTTAGGTGATAGCCTCTCAAAATGAAATTTTCAAAAGGACATTGTTGTATGATCAAAGTCTATGCATCAACATCCCTCCTTTTGGTACTTGGAGGGCTTTTCTATTTTTTGTTTTAATTTGGTGGATCTTACCTTAGCATAGGCTATGGTGAGGTGTTTTTATCCTCTTTACATGAAATTTTGAATTTATTTTACTTTTCCAAAGTTAAAGTTGATTTCTATTTTAACATCAAATTTATTTTATCAACATTTTACATTATATGTTTTCTTTATTTTACAAGTGTGAAGAGTTTCTATATCTCATTACTTAGCAGACCTCTTACCCTTGATCCAAATTGATCAACTACCCACCAATTTAACTAATAAAGAGAACTAACTTCTTATTTTTCTACTAATATTCCCAAGAAGACTAGAACCAAAATGGTGGTTGATCCATCTCTTGCTCTCTTGCTTAATAGTCCTTTTAACTATACAAATTAACATGTTATTCCAAAACCTTTGCAAATGTTAATTTCTTCTTTGATCCCATCTGAAGCAATATATGCTAACATCTTGAATGCTTTGAAACACTTTTAGGAATTTATGATATTACCAGTAATGATATTGCATGTAGAGCCATTGTGACAACTTTTCAAGGCAAAGTAACCCAATGGATCCTGATGCCTCCAAATGTTTCCATTAGTACACAACAAGACTTTAAAGATAAATTCATGTTCGAATTTGACAAATTTACTAGCCTTGCCCTTACCTTTAGTAATTTTACTAGATTAAGGAAATTACCCAAAGAAACCATTTGTGACTACAACCTAAGATTCCTACAATAACTAGCATATGTTCCTATTGAGATATGTCCCCAACAAGATGACGTTCTTGACTTTTATTTTTTCACTTTAGAGCCTTTTTATACTTATGCCATTAAGTCAGATACTAATATAACTAAATTACAAGGAGCTATGGCTAAAGTAGTAGGATTAGAACAAATATCTTTAATGAACACTATCCAAACCTAATTTAGAGCAATTAATCTAAAAAATATAATACAATTCAATCTTACACTACTCCAAGCCATTCCACCAATACCCAATTTACTTATGAATATCATTCCTACTTCTTTTTCATTTCTTTCATTAAGCACATGATTACATGATGATCAATCCAAAGCTCTTATTTAGTCAATCATAAATCCAAATGGATCAAACAACTAAGTGCACAACCAACAAACTTAAATTACTCAAATCTTAAACACCCTTCAAAAGTAATCTAATAAAGTAGTAGAGTTAAAAGGTAACAACAATAAATACATTAAAGTAATCAACAAAACAATGGTTCAATTCCTAAAGTGATCAACACTAGATAACATTTGGAGAAAACATGTCTATAATTTCTAGGTCTGTATGGTGATAATGCTCAAAACCAATAAAATGGTAAGGCTCCAATTATGATCCTTAACATTCCCTATGAAAAAGACAATGAAGAAGTTACCTCACATGAATAAGTTATGGTGAGTGATCCAAACCCAAACAACACTTGCTATTGTAGACTCAATGACATTGTAAATACCACTCAACAACAAACCAGAAATAATAATTCTACACTTCCTAACAAAAGAGTTCCTAGTCAAAATAACATGAATAATCAAATGGGACTATCTCAGGTAAATATTCAATAAGAATCAAATTCGCCTTATATATTTAGAAAAAATACACCTCAATAAGAAGTTAGGGATGAACAAAAATCTTATGATTTGGTTGATGATTTAAAAGGAGTCAAAGAAAAAATTTCAATATATGATATTTTACACTTCAAAAAAATAAAATATGTGATCCAAAGAATAGTTATACACTTGAAATTAAGGAAAAAAACTCTCACAATAAAAAATAAAGTTCACTTTGCAAAAGGTCCTAATACTATCAAAACCAAACTCAAGTAATCTCATGTTAAACAAGAAGGATCAAGCTCCTTTCCTAACAACCTTGATCATTTTAGGTAAAAACATCCATAACTGCATAATTGATGGGATGCAATATCTACGTGATATCGCATGGGCGGTGATATCACATACACGATATCGCAGTGTGTTGTCAAATCTATAAATAAGAGGCGGCTCTCCCTTGTTTCTCATTCTAGGCCTAGACCATAGCGAAACTTTGGTAGTTTGATCCCTCCAAAGATAGAATATTTTCCATGTGCCTACAATAGGAGCTCCAAAGTGAATGGATCTTTATTCGAGCAAATATTGTACTTGAACACATGTTTGTGTATGGAAATAAAGATGAACTTCTTGGATAAACCTTGCAGTGCATGGAATAGGCTTATCATTTGATCACTTTATTAGTCATTAAATCTCTCTCAACCCTTCTCTCCTAGTTAAGTGCCTTAGTACAACCGCTTCGAGCACATGCGTTACGCTTGGTGATCCCAGCAACGATTAGTGTTTGGTAACCAAGGTTGCATCGGTTTAGGGTGTGAACAGTAAGTGGGAATGGATTCTGATGCTAGGTTAATTCAGACTTGGTTAGTTAGTTAAATTTAGTTAATTAATTTTTTCACCCTTCACCTTGTCAGCATAGGAGATAAAACCGAAAAGACATAAAAATAAAATACCTCAGACTTACTTAACCATACAATCGTGACAACTACAAGTAAGTCTGGGAAGACAACGAATAGTTAACCTTAAGTGTTCCATAAGGCATGTAGGAACTTAGTCTATGGAGTTTGAGCAGATCACATGTGCTACGCTTGTATTCATATGGTTGAGTGTAGGGATACCTCGCCACTCATTGTTGGCACCGTTGCTAGGGACTGAGTGTTTGTGCGCTAAGTAGAACCTAGGAGATCACTCACATCATTGGGAGATTAAACAAATCCTTAGGGTTAATTAAACGAGAAAATTATATAACAGTTAATCAGCATACCGAATTAAACTAAGATGTCTTCTTCTCATAAGAGCACTTCATCACCTAGGGATCATATAAGAAATAGTTGGTAGTCTAAAACACATGACCAAAATTAGCCAGTTCCTCAACAATATAGGGTGGTATATACTCATCTTGATGAGTACATACCCAATTTTACTTTTATCCTTCATCAGGATGAACATATGCATTGGAGAGACTTGCAATGTAACATAGTGTTACCTCCAGATCATGTAGTCCCTGACATGCTCCTCTGTGCTCTGGCACAGATAGGCATGACAGAATTATATGTTGAATACGTTGTAGCAGATTTTGACACAAGGGATTATCATCCCATAGAAGCACAATGTCTAAGGGACTCAAGGCAGGAGAGCCACCATACATTGTTGAAGGGAAAAGAGGTCCCGCATGTCCTAAGCAAAATTGGAGATGGTGAACCACTCATAATGGGTTCTCCATCAAATGATGTTCCTCATCCTAATGATATTGAGGAGGTGGGGTATTAGAACCTACGCTCCATGATACACAACCCTAGTTCTAATCCCTGTGAACACCAACTGTTCACTGAGGGAACAACAACACATGACAAGGATGGGCACTCAAATCGTCATCACGATCGGGGCCGAAGCCACCGAAGGAAAGGTAAGAAACATTATCATGGCGATGGTTCTCCTTCTTCTTCCCCTTCATCACAACATTCATCCTCTCCTTCCACATCTAGGTGCAGTCATAAAGAGCATAACAGAGAGGATAAGGATAAGAGAAATGAGAAACCTTGATGAGAGAGTCGAGAGAGAGGATGAGGGCAGTCTCGAGAATCAAGGCATGAACGAAGGGAAAGTAGGGAACAACATAGACATCATAGAATTCATGAAAGAGATGATCATGATGAACCCCTACTTACCACCTGAGGAATGCTAGATATAACAGAGGCAGTGAGAATACCAACAAGGCATCAAAAAGATAGTCGGATCAAGTGCTTAGACATGAACAATATCCCATGCTTCGAAGGGAGATATAATGCTGATCAGCAGAATCATTTACAGGCATTCGATGATGCCTAATCCTTGCAAAACATAGAGAATGAGTGGAAGAAATTGAAGTTGTTTCCCAAGACACTCATAAAGGAAGCAAAGAGTTGGTACTGGTCCTTAGAACTGGAAACCATTAGGAGGTGGAGTACAATGTTAGAGTTGTTCAACGATAAAATATCAAACATAATCCAGAGTGTCTCATTTGCATAAGTGGATCCAAGGATGGAAGCAAGGTACTCATGAACCCTTGGATGCTGCCATGGGCCGCTACTATGCATTGTTACATCATTTCTCGGGCCATGGTTACGCACAGTGGGATCAACTCCACCATCTCGTAGATGGGCTAATGTATGAAACTAGGAGAACCCTTGGGACTTATGCCCAAGGGAGACTATCAGAAATTAGATCCCATGAAATACATCGCTTGTTGGAACAAGTAGCCAAAGAAGAAGGGGAGCTATGAAAAAGAGAGAGTGCGGAAAAATATAACCACGATCCTTTTCTCTGGAAGAGGGGAGTGAGGTTCTGCGATGAAGAGGATGAGTCACCACTCGAAGAGTTGGTGAATAGGAAAACCTTGTGACTTCAAAAGCTAACAACGAAAGTATTGGCTAAGGTAGATGATGTATGGAGCTCCTTAGACAGTAAAATTGAAACTGTCCTAAAGATTGTAGAGGAGTCTAAGAAGGAATGAAGTAGTGACAAGTACAAGAAAAAGCAGAGAGATTCAAGCCTTGCACATGACAAGGGTAAGGGAAAAATAACTATCTTCTATGAGGTTGTGGATTTGAACATAGACAATGACGGTGGATGTGAGATCTGCTAATATGACCATCCTAAGGGATGTTGTCCAATCATCTCACATCTACAAGAGTCTGGGGTGTATGCACTCAACCCGAGACTCAATAGATAGGAGACACCCCAAAGGTTACCTTATCCCCAAGGTAACCTAAGATAGTTCCACCAACCGTTGATGTACTATCCAAGTGGAACTCCACCACAACCCATCGGACAACATAAAAAATGGCAATAGCCATAGTCATGAGGGATGCCACCGCCTAAACATCAATACCCTTACCGACAACCCGATCCTTATGGATACTACATGCAGCAACCGATTTCTCCAAGTGACTCCATGGGTTACACAACTCCCCAACATCATTACCAAGTTTAAGAGTACTTTAGAAGGACTCCTTCTCCTTCGGGAGACACTCCACATCCATACCATCCTCCTAATCTGTCCACCACTCTTCCGTCGGTAGTTCCCATACCACCCGCTCCAAAAATGCAAGGGGAACTCCCCACTCAACCACAACAACGTAACACTATGAGAGCCATAACCATTCAACCTGCTACTAGTTCTGACAACCACAAAAAGATAAGACCTTACTTCAGAACCAAAATCCTAGACAAGCTCTCACAACCACAAGCGGTTGATTCTAGGTACTCTCCTCCAACACATAAGGCTTCAGAGCACCCTTCCGTCCAACAACAGAGCTTAACGCATACGGTTATGTTAACACATACCGTAACCAACTAGATTAAGGTAGGCCACCTTCTCAGGAGACTATCTGATCCTACAAGTCCCTTAATCTACCTCCAAGTTATCGAGAATGAACCACATAAGGCTCTTCTTGACTCAAGTTTCGGAGTCAACTTAATCTCACTAGAGAAATGTATCAAGCCTGGAACCTGCCCCAACTTAAGAAGAGCAATATTCAACTAGAGCTGGTTGACCAGTCCATCACCATTCCCTTAGGATTGGTGGAGGACATTGTTACCACTGTGTGTGGTTGGTCATACCTAGTCAATTTCTTGGTTATAGAAGTTAACAACAATGAAGGGGACTTCCCAATTATAATGGGAAGGGCATGGCTAAGCATGATTGATGCATGCCTAGGCATTCATGATCTTTCCTTGAAATATCTAAGGTAAATATTTATGGAAATATTGAGAAGAAGAAAGTTCCATGCATCACATACAGTGACTTAGAGGGTGATGACATGTAGGAATCATGGGTGATGCAAAATTTAACATCTCCTGCATGCAACAAGTATGCCCTAGAAACTCAGATATAGAAGTGTATGTATGTAGCAACCACACAACAAGAGAACACCCAGTGGTTGATAGCTAATCAAGGAAGTAGCCCACCAACATGCATGGAATGAACTGGGGAAATAAATCATGCCAACAACAAAGGCATAGATACATTAGAATATGAGTGTCGCCAACTTCCACCCCTTAACCTCAGAACATCAATTGGGAGAAGTTTGACACTTTTAAGAAATTTAAATAGGTGTTCATTATTTCGGATCTCTCCCTTTCCATTCAGTCATGGGGAATATGGCCACCTATGCTAATCATTTGGGGCCTCAGTTCTTTTTAAGCTTTTTTTTTACACATTTTTTTTTTACAAATTTCTTTAACTTTTCTTATTTTTGTTTTACAACATCATTATACTTTTTCATTTTGTGTGTGTGTGTGTGTGTGTGTGTGGTCCATCTTGTAAGTTTGTCATTTCATAAGTGTTCTTAATGATGGTATGAACTGCTTTTATATTGATTGCTAATGTTGGTTTTTACCTTTAAGTTATGATGTTGATACTAAGGTATGTTTCTTTTGATATGTCAGGCAATGAGTCCACTTCATCCATACATCCACAACTTTCTATGGTCTCTCTTGGCTTGGAAATATATAGTCCCTTTCTAAATAAGAACTATAACGAATCAGTGACTGGGCATTTCTCAAACTAAGGAAGGACTCAAGGATTGAAAAGGGTGTGACTTCAAGGGAATTTGATGCATTTGTGTTGGATGTTCTCTTAGGTGCTTGCATGTGTTCTACTTGAGTTTTGTTACTGTTTTGACGTTACTCAATTATCGGGAAGCTGAGCAAATAAAAATAAGAAAGTCTTTGCATGGTGTGGTTCTCATGTATAAACAAATAAAAAAAGAAAAGGAAAGGAAAAGAAATAGTGAGAATTCAAAGCACACCACTTAGATGAAATAATCATTTGGACTACAAACACTAATTATGGAACTACAATAAAAAAGTTCCCTCTAACTAAGGCCCTTCTCGCTTCCCATTCTCTCCTCCTTTGTTTCGTCAGAATGGTTGTGGCTCTTGGGTGAAGGCATTCTTGTTACTTCAAGAGGATGGATTGGCCGAATGCATTGATGAGAAGTCACTGGAAGTGGTTTTTTTGAGACCAGACTTGGAATGGGATCTGCTAAGATACATTAATCATTAACTACACAAGGGGCTGTACACCACCTTGTTCTTGGGATTCCATTCCATTCTCTTTTCTCCATCCTTCACCTCATTGTTGATTGTATCATTAATGTATATTTTGGTTGATGCATTGTTTTCTTTTTGGTAAATTCTTGTGGTTAAGGCTTTAACTCTTGTTCCAAATGACATTTCCAGAGCCTACGGACTCTTTGAATATGGGTTTGTCAGGGCATTAAGGGAATGAGCCTACTTTGGGGAGGACCCACTGACATTCCTATTTGGTGCACCAATTAAATTCTTTCCCCTAACATTTTTACAATTCATTTTATTTTGTTCATTTTCGTCTTGAAATACACTTCACTAATGTTATAGTTGTCTCTTTTTCTCCATCTTCCTTGTTCCTTTTCTTTCTCCATTCTATCGCTACCTGTGATTCACTCTTAGTCATGGGGGTCCAAACCCAAATTTTTTTGGATTTTTCTCCTAACCCCTACACCTTCAATAGTCACCACTATGATATCTCTAGATCCATATTAGCCATACCACAACTCTGCCAATGGACCTTTCACCAAAGCAAGGTATCAATTGCATTGTGATTCATTTACCCTTGCTAATATTAAGACTATGTTGTGTGTGTAGATGGAAATCATGCAACAATGGATTGGATCTAGAGAGAACACTTGGAATGGAGCAGTGCTGAAGCAACTATGCAAGGAGCAAGATTGATGGTGTGCTTACGGATGGACAATGAAAGGAGTAATCTTGGCATTGGTAGTAGCAAAAATTATTTCTCTCTCTCTTTCTCAGTTCCCAAATGAGGCCTGATATCAATGTATAAAGCGTTCACTCTTGTTTTCATGAACACTAATTTTGTCTTGTCTTGTAATGATGATCTGTTCACATGTCATCCCATTAGTTCCATTTGAGTCAATAATCCCATACCATCCCAATATTTTGTAAGGAACTCAAGGATGAGTTTTTATTCAGTTATGGGGGTATGATGGGACGCGATATTGCATTCGCTGCGATATCGCATCCCCTGCGATATCACATACACGATATCACAGTGTGTCGTCAAATCTATAAATAAGAGGTGGCTCTCCCTTGTTTCTCATTCTAGGCCGAGACTATAGTGAAACTTTAGTAGTTTGATCCCTCCAGAGATAGAATATTTTCCATGTGCCCGTAGTAGGAGCTCCAAAGTGAATAGATCTTTATTTGAGCAAATATTGTACCTGAACACATGTTTGTGTACGGCAATAAAGAAGAACTTCTTGGATAAACCTTGTAGTGCATGGAATAGGATAAATAGGACTTTATTTATTTTTATTTATTTTTTATCATTTAATCACTTTATTAGTCATTAAATCTCTCTCAACCCTTCTCTCCTAGTTAAGTGCCTCAGTAGGACTGCCTCGAGCACCTGCGTTACACTTGGTGATCCTAGCAATGATTAGCATTTGGTAACCAAGGTTGCATTGGTTCAGGGTGTGAATGGTAAGTGGGAACGAATGCTAACGCTAGGTTAATTCAGACTTAGTTAGTTAGTTAAAGTTAGTTAATTAATCTCTTCACCCTTCACCTTGTCAGCATAGGAGATAAAACCGAAAAGACATAAAAATCATATACCTCATACTTACTTAACCATACAACTATGAAAACTACAAGTAAGTCTAGAGAGACAATGAATAGTTAACCTTAAGTGGTCCATAAGGCATGTAGGCACTTACTCTGTGGAGTTCGATTGGATTGTGCATGCTACACTCGTATTCGTATGGTTGAGTGTAGGGGTACCTCGCCACTCATCAATAATCAATTTTAGTGAAACTATTAGTGTCATATTAATAAAAGTTTGTAAAATTCTAAAAGCACAAATGCTACCACAAATAATAAGTGTTATGGAACTTGATGGATTCAACATATCTATGGTGGGGTTATTAAAAGAAGTGAAAGTGTAACTTAAACAATATCCTAGTTTGACTTGTTATATAGATATTTTGGTAGTAGACATGCAACCCACTTATGTCATGCTTTTATCATGAACCTTCATAGCCTAGTTTGGGGAATTCTATAAATTAGATTTCTCAAAATTACTAATTTTCATTAAAGAAAAATTCAAGTATGTAATCATTTCCAAAGAATCTTTCTATAAACATGTGGTTACAACTTTTAATCAATGAAATTAATCACTAGAAAAATAAACCAATAATCTTTTTATTAGAGTTATTGAAGTTGGACTTGGTAAGTATGTTATAAATGATAATGTGAGTGAAGTTGTAGAGATAAATCATTTTACTCATACATATTCCACACAATATTACCGATCTCTTAAAGAATTTGAGGGAAAATTATGAAGATATATTAGCTTATCATGAACATGATGGAAGAACTTTCCTTTTCCATGATCCTTCACCATTAGGAAAGGACAAAAATATAAATGAGATTCTAACTATTTAAATATTAAAAAGGAAGCTAATTTTTTATGATGATAATTGTTACATTGACCAAAGATAAAATTCTGCAATCTTTACTAATTTAAATACTTAGATATTGAGAGTAGATAGTGCCTCTTCTATGAAAGGATGTGGAGCCAAAATCATGATTTTACCTCCTAATGAAGTTACTATCCTTAAAGCCATTAATTTCAAATAACCAATGACAAATAATATGGTTGAATATGATGCTTATACATGGAATCAAATTAGTTCAATATCATGAATTATTCAAACTCAAGATTTATAGTGATTCGCAACTTATTGTAAACAAAATCAATGAACATTTTGATGATAAGGATTTAAGTATGAAAGCTTACAAAACCTGTGTATTTAAACTCTTGAATGAATTTGATCAAATATCCATTGAACATGTTCTAGGAGAGGAAAATTACATTCTTGATGCCTTAGCTGAAATGGCAACTACTTTAGATGTCCCATTTTAATACAATACTTGGGATTCTAAATTATCATTAAAAAGGTCAAGTCTTATTCCATTCTAGATAATATGCTCTTTTTACAAGTTTTTTATGATGATCATCAAATTTCTCATTTTATATTCTCTAAAGGTGAATTTAGTGATCAATGTCTCTTAATTTCTCAAATTAATGAAGACATATCCAATGATGTCATATTCTTAAATGAAATCTCTCTAGAAATAGCAACTAGAGAGGCTTTGTTTAATGACTTTCATATTAAGTTCAAATAAATATCAAAAAATTTTAATTGGCAAATACTACCTAAAATAGAAATGATTCAAATTCAAAAGAAAGGAAAACAATATCCTATTAAAGTAGAAGCTCACTTACATACAAATGAAAAGCAAAACTTGATTTATTTGTTACATGAATTCAATGATGTATTAGCTTGGACTTATGAGGATCCTAAAACTTTTAATCCTCTCACAATGACACACATTATACTTCTTAATCCCAAACCAAAACCATTTAAGGAAAAACTTATACCATCATTCGCAAGATAGAAACATTGATAAAGATAGAAATTGATTAACTTTTAGAATCTAAAATTATTTATCCTATGAGATATTCTACTTTGGTGTCAAACTTAGTACTAGTTAGGAAATGAACAATTGAATTATAATTATTTATTAATTTTTGTAGCCTTAATACTTCTTATATTAAGGATAGTTATCCACATCCTATTATGAAGGAACTTTTGCAAATCATCAATGATAAACAAATATACTCATTCTTAGATGGATATTTAGGATATAATCAAATACTAGTAAGTAGAAAGGACCAATCTAAAATTTCCGTTACAACAAAATGAGGAGCCTTTCAATTTTCCAAGATATCCTTTGGCCTTATAAATGTTGGTTCTATCTTTCAAAGAACTATGGATAAAACCTTTGAAGGGTTAATAAAGAAATGCATTATTATTTATCTAGATAATTTAGCTATTTTCTCTAAAGATTAGAGTTCTTACCTTAGATACCTTAGAAACATTTTCATAAGATGTAGATGATTCAGTATCACTTTGAATGCTAAGAAATCTATTTTTGATGTTCAAAGTGGTAAATTATTGGTCATATAATGACTAAAGAAGGAATCATGATTGATCTCAAGTGAGTAAATGCTATTTTAGAGGTACCTTATCCTTTTCCTAAAACCAATCTAAGGGCTATCATTGGAAAAATTAATTTTGTTAGATGATTTATCCCTATTATTCTAAATTAGTTAAACCATTAACTATGATGCTTAAGAAAGATAGTAGTATGCATTAGACAAAAGAAAGAAAGAATGTTTTTATTGTCATTAAGGAAGCCATTATAGATGCCCCTATCTTAGCTTCTCTTTGATCTGAAAATATTTTCCTTGCATACACTTTCTATAGCAATGTTACTGCTATTGCTACTACTACTTTAACCTAAGATATTGATGATCAAGGTGAAAGATCTATAGCTTTCATGTATGTACCTTTGAAAGATGTGGAATTAAAATATTCATCCATAGAAAAACATTTGTATCCTATCATTAAAGTGCTAAAGAAATTTTTCTACTATTTGTTAAATAATAATGTCTTTGTTATTATTCCAAATTCAACCATCATTATGTTAGCCAAATTACAAGGTCTAATAAAAAATGTGCTAAATGGGTTATGAAACTACAAGAGTTTGATATTTAATGGAAAGTAGCAAAATTAGTAAGAGGAACCAATCACACCAAGGTAATAGCTAAGGTCTCAACTTTAGAAAAACATGATGCACTTAAAGATCAAGAGTCTATACTACTCCACATACTATCTATTAAAAAAATGATAATGTTCCATTTTCTCCCAATCGATTACATCCTCCATTGTATGGAGATATTAAGTTTTATTAAACTTTTCATTGTTGTTATTCAGATGTACTTAAATTTAAAACAAAGCTATTATTATCTAAATGTTCTAAGTTTACTTTGATTAATAAGAACATTTTAAGGTAAAATTCCTAAGCATTTCAATATACAGATTCTACTCCTTTCTTTGAGGAGGTAACCTTTTACCATCAATTTCATTCCACCATGGAGAATGTTGATGATGAAAAGGTTGGGTCCAAAGATTAAGGAAACTCAAAAGATAAGATTCCTAATCATTCATCTAAGGACAAGGAGAAGGAAAAAGAGAAACAAAAGGATCAGGATAAGGACCAAAGGAAAAGGACTAGTAGAAATCATTATTCTAGCCCTCCATCTTCATCATCCTCCTCCTCATCGTTAAATTGTGACAGAAGAAGTCATGGTAGAGAAAGAGGTAGAAGAGATTGGGATCAGGATGGAGATGATAGAAGATTCCATCATGATGATAAAAGTCAAGATTGTAGATGACATAAAGAGGAAGAAGACCATCACTAGGAAAGGAGGCACAACAAAACCCATCACAAGAGGCGTAGCCATGATAGGGATCATTGTAGATATAAAAACAATGATGAACCATTATTGACCACTAGAAACATGTTGAATGTTTTAGAAGTAATTAGAATCCCCACTAGGCATCTAAAGGATAGCTGGGATAAATTATTGGATAAGAATAATATTCCCAAATTTGAAGGGGGATATCATACACATCCATAGTACAATTTGCAACCTTTCTAAGATGTTTGTGCCTTACAAAATATTGAGAATGATTAGTAGATGCTCAAGTTATTCCCAAGGACATTCATCAAAGAAGTAGAAAGTTAGTACCAATCCTTGGAATTGAAATCCATTCATAGGTAGAGTACCATGTTAGATTTATTCAATGAAAAGTACCAAATGTAATTCAAAGTATCCAATTTAAGGAAGTAGGTCTAAGCAGGAAAGTAAGAAAATAACGAATCATTGGATGTAGCCTTAAGTAGGCACTACTCTCTTTGCATTGATGCCTAGGCCATGGATTCTCTTAATAGAAAAAAATTAATCACATCATAGATGGGATCCAAAAAAAAAATAGAAAAAACATTTGTAATTTATGCCTAAGGAAGTCTTTCTAAGATGACCATCCATCAAATCCAAAGGTTAATAGAATAGGTGGTCATGGAAGAAGGCAGTTTAGGAATATGGGATAGTATATAGAAATACAATAAAGATCCATCCTTTCATAAGAAGAAGATATTTTTCTATGATATAGAGGAGGAAGCATCACTAGATGAAGTAATTCAAAGAAAGACCTTGTTGATACAAAAATCTATCTCTAAAATAATGGCTAGGAGAGATAAAATGTGGAACTCCTTAGATGAGAAGTTTCAAACTACCTTGAAAATAGTAGAGGAGAAGGTAGGGTAGGAAAGTAGTAGATGACATAGAAGGAGAAGGAAATATATAGGCAAGGATATTTTTAGTCAAAAAGTAAGGTTGCCATGGTAAATGAGGTTGTAGATTCTAAAATCGATGATGATAGTGGATGTAATATCTACTGGTATGAACATCCTAAGCGATGTTACCCTATAAGGCTCTCCTAGATTCAAGTTTTAGGGTACATTTAATCTCACAAAAAATGTACAAGACTTGAAACCTTCCTTCATTGAAAAAATATCACATAAGACTAGAGTTTGTTGATCAATCCATCACATTTTCCTTAGAAGTAGTGGAGGATATCATGACCACCATATATGAATGGTCTTTTCCTATTGATTTCTTAGTGATTCATGTAGACAAATACAAGGGGTACTTTTCTATTATAATGCGAAGGACTTGGCTTAGCACAATTGATGCCAAGATGAGGATTCAAGACCTTTCCTTTTAAATTTCCAAGGAAAATGAATTTGGCAAACTAGAGAAGAAGCAAGTTCCATGCATCGCATATAGTGACATAAGATGTCATAGTGTGTAGAAAATATGGGCCATAAAAAGTACATCAATACAAGCATGTAGAAAGTGTGTTGAGACATCTACTATTCAAAAGTGCCTATATGCAATAATCACAAAATAGGAAGGTACCTAGTGGCTGACAACAAATGGTAGGGCTGATTCAAACATATGCATGGAATAAATAAAAAGCCTTACAAGTGCTTACATTGAATACATGGATGGGGCAAAACGGATCAGTAGCCAACTCTTTTATGCATATTCTAAGATGGATTGGGAAGAGTTAGAGTTCCTAAAATAGTTCAAGCAAGAGCCCTTGAAACTAAAGGCCTTACCAGCTAATCTAGAATATGCTTATTGTGATAACAACAAGCCAGTAATCATCAATGTTCATCTTTCTCAAGCACAAAAGAAAATGTTGCTAGAAGTGATTAATAAATTATCAACAACCTTTGCCTAGTCATATTATGAACTAACAAGGATAGATCCAAGGATATGCTAACATCAAGTCTACATAGACCCCTCCATTAAATCTAAATGGTAGCTATAGAGAAGGTTGAATCCTAAGTTGAAGTAAGTTGTAAAGGAAAAAATTGAACTTCTTAAAGTAGGATTCATTTATCCTATTGTGAATAGTAACAAGGTTAGTCCACTCATCATTGTACCCAAGAAAGATGGTACATGGAGGGCTTGCATCGACTACAGGTTGTTGAAAATGGAAACATTCAAAGATCATTTTCTATTGCCATTTGTAGACCAAGTGTTCAATACTATTGTAGGGCATGACTAGTACAAATTTTTGGATGGTTATAGTAGCTATACCTAAATCCAAATTACATTAGAGAACTAGACCAAAACTACTTTCACAAGTCCCTGGGGGACATTTGCATAAAAGAATGCTCTTTGTCCTATGAAATACCTCTATTACTTTCCATAGCTTTGTGCTTCACATTTTCTATTAGTAAATTGGTAGTGGTGTAGAAGTCTTCATGGATGACTTCTCCACTTATGATACCACTTTTGAGTTAGCCTTAGACTATCTCAAGTAAGTGTTAAAACATTATGTAGAGACAAACTTAAGGCTTAATTGGTAGAAAAGCCATCTAATGGTCTAAAAGGAAATATTCTTGGGGCATTGAAATTTAGAGAAAGGAATCGAGATGGACTTGAAAAAGTACAGGTCATCTAAGGAATCACCAGACAACCTAAAATAGTGAAATACATGAGATCATCCCTTGGGAACACTGGTTACTATTGATGATTCATTAAGAAATTCTTGAAAATCACTAAGTAATTCATAGAGCTAAGAAAGAAGAATGCATTCTTTGACTGGACTAAGAAATGCAAGCATGCATTCTAGAAATTAAAACAAAACTCATAGAAAATCCTATTCTATGAGTTCTATACTAGTCTAGACCCTTTCAAATTATGATGGATTCATCGAAATATGCATTGGAAGTGCTACTGATGCAATTGAATGAGTAGAAACATCCTTATTATATATATTGTACTAGTAGAAGTATTGTATGTATACAATTAAATTACACCATCATGGAGAAGGTTCTCATGGTAGTTATGTATGCCTTAGAGAGATTCAAGAACTATGTGCCTTGATATAGAATCTTTATGCATACATATCACAATGCAGTCCATTTCCTAATGAATAAGCCAATGGTGATTCCCAGTGTCATATGGTGGTTGGTACTCTTGTAGGAGTTTGATCTTATGATGGTGGATAAAAAGGGAACTAAGAATGTGATCACTAACCATTTATCTTCATCATGATAGGATGGAAAAGAGGATGAAGAACCTCTATTTATTCAATTCCAAGATGAACTCCTCTTTTTCAAAGCTAGTAATGCTCAAGAAACTAGGGATACCAATTAGTATGATGATTTTCTCTCCTATCTTCTTACTCATGACACTCCACAAAAAATGGAATAATAAGAAGAAAAAACATTTTATTCACCAAGCCAAACACCACATAGAGGTCCAAGGTAATCTTTACAAGGTTTATGCCAATGGCTTGGTACGATGGTGTATACCTGATCTAATCAATTGTGAATCCTACAAAATGCTTATGATGATCTTTGTGGGGGCCATTATCTAGGTAGAAGGATGGCCATAAATATCCTTATGGCAAACTACTTATGACCTACCATTTTTAAGGACATGTACCATTTCTCTTATTCATGTGAATGCTTCCAATGAGATGGACAAATGATAACTCAAATGAAGGGGCTCCAATAGTGAATCCAACCACTAGAACCCTTTAACATCTAGGGCTTTAACTTTATGGGATCCATCATTCCATGTCCAATGGAAAGGTTTCCATCATCATAGTTGTTGACTACTACACCAAGTGGGCCAAAGCTACAACCATCATTGGTTGTTCATCTTTTACTATAGCATAGTTTGTTCAACATAGTGTGATAAATAGGTTTGGTATGTCAAGAACACTTATTTTTGAAAATGGAACTTATTTTACATGAGCTACTTTTCAAAAACTAATCCAACTCTTAGGGATACAACACAAACTAATAGGCTCTTATCAGCCACAAGATAACAATTAATCCAAAGTTACTAATAGAAAAATAACCTATATACTAACATGTATAATTAGTAAGTATTGGAATGATTGGAGCACAAAAACTTAACAATGCTCTATGGGCTTATGAATCTACATGGAAACTTCCTATAGGATATTCTCCTTATAAGTTAGTGTATGAGAAGTTATCTGAACTTCCAATCTAAGCTACATTCTATATACTTTCAATAGCTTGTAAGCTTGATCTTGATCTTGATCTAGCACAATGAGAACACCTCATGTCACTAAATGTGCTAGATGAAAATTGACAAGTGTGGATCATTGAACTTAGAAGGGGGGATGAATAAGTTAACCAAATTAAAATTTTGTAACATAAAAGCACACACATTAAATTTAACATGGTTCCCTAATTTGGGTAGTCCACACTCAGAGGGTAGATCGCTAGCACACCCTTGAACATTATTGCTCTAAAAATGTGATTGAAGGATCCACACCCTGTATAGTCTTCAAGCCCCTCACCAAAGTGCTATGCTACAATACCAGCCACTCAATTCCACAAGGTCTCGTTAGGCTTAGAATATGGTTTCTAGGCTTTCACAACCTTTACAACCTTAAGCTTTACTTCGAATTATTGTACTATAGCACCAAAAAATAAATCTTACAAGATCCCAACAAGCTCAAGTAAGATGCCTTCTCACAAGAAGCACATCAAACCCTCAGAGCAATAAGAGAGAACAATTATACGGAATGAATGTAGCTTGGTTTGTTGATGCTTGTACGTTGAGGCAGAACACACTTTACAATGAGCAAATGATGATACAATGAAGAGAAATAAAGATTACAATGATTCTCAATCTAATTGTACAATGATTACACATAAGGTTGTACATTTCCCAGTGCATATGATGTCTTCTTATAGCTGATATGCTTCTAAATCAATCTTGTAACTCATGTAATTGCTACACAATGGTCACTAATGATCATGGAAGATGTCTTCTTTGTGCCTAAGATGTTTTTTTATTTTCACTTTCAACTCTAGGAAGATGCCTTTTTCTGGAAAATATGTCTTTCTGAAATTGCTATTTTAAGAGACATCTTTGTCTGATGAAAGATGTCTTTTTTGAACTTGCCTTCATTCTATGAAGACATATCTACTTGATAAAAGATGTCTACTATTTCTTGGACACATATTTGCTTGTGTTCACTCCAATTCTACCAAGATTTCTGCTATTTCTTAGAGACGTCTATCTTCATCTTCCTTTGCATAATAAATTCTTCATTGCTTATCCAAAAGCTTGTACAATCCAAGTCTTAATCCAAGTTCTTGTCTTACAAGCACAATACTCACACACACATACAAAAAACATTTTCTTCCATTTTTCTTAATGTTTTAACATACCAAAGTCAAAAGTTCCACAATCTCCCCCTTTTGGTAATGTCCAAAACATAAGAAATAATGGGTTAGTCTTGTCCAAATAGTAATGCATTAGCTAATTCTTCCTTTATTTGGACATAACCAAAAGGGACAAAGCATGGAAAGTAAGTGCATAAAAAAGCATTAAGACATATAATTCCTATGATAGATAGGGATTAGAATAAGCATGGAGGGTCAATGGAATGTGAATCAAAGTAAATGCAAGAATAAATGACAAAGATAAACCACATAGAGATAATAGGAAAAACATACCATATGTCCATAATAATCCACAAACTATTATATATCCTACTATCATAAGAGTATGATATCCATAGCTATCAAAACACATCAATCACATATGTGCAAGGTTTCAAAATCACATATGTAAGAGCCAAAAAATATCTCATCCTTTTTTATCATCAAAAGGAGAGAACAAAAGAGTTGCTAAGGTCTCAATCAATAACCTTGGTAGCATCCTTAGACTCAAAATCCACTATTACTTTAGATGGATGATAAGTCTCCTCCTCATCATCCTCACTACTAGTACTAGGTTAGGTGGATTTTTGGGTGTCCTCATCAAAGGACTCAGCTTGCTAGATTGATGCCCACCTAGGATGGAGCTTCACTAAAAATTGAGAGAAAGCTAGTGGAGCTAATGGAGCCAGTAGCTACTGAACTAAAATCCATTAGGACATAGTCCCAAAGATGCTCTCCATAGCTCATTTCTCAAAGAAGCTAGGAGCATCAGTAGAAGGTGGAATTGTGTGAGCATGAGGAACTAGATCATGGTGTATTGGTTGCTCCCCCTAGACACTAGCTAAGGTGTCTCTATGATGAAGTATATTTTGTTTGGCTCCAATATATTCAAAATCAAAGCCCTGATATTAGATACCTAATATCAGGGCCCAAGAAGCAATGTTGGATGTTTAATATCATGGGATGCATGCTAGCCTATAAATATAACACTTGGACATATAGTTTGGGCATTCTTTTTCCAATAGATTAGTTGAACTCTTACAATTTTATTTTGTAGTCTTAGAAAATAGTCAGTGAGTGCCCATAGTGTGGATTTGAATTAGTTGTATGACATCTTATTTGAGTGGCAATGTACCTAGATATATTCCATGAATGACAATAATATTGAGATTGATTATTATTCATTGTAGCACTTTGACTTAGATTAGATTTACTTTCCATGCAATTTACATTTCATGTACTTAGTTACTATTTATGTTTCCATCCATATTAATGAATTGGTAGAATAAGAACAAATAGTTTTGAATGTAAACACATATTCACTTGGTAATCCTAGCAATGTTATTGCTTAGTTCACCAAATAGCATAGTGCCTCGTAATCCTAGTAGAGGATTTATGGGTTCAAGACATGTATGGAAAGTTGGGAATAGACACTCATCACCTATAGGCTAGTTGAGACTTCATTTTTCATTGTTAACTAATTTAAATAATTAACTTGTTTATTATTGTTAGGGGTAGCATAAGGATAAAACAACATCAAGAATCATATGCCTCACTTTGGACTAAACCAGATATGACAAAGCTACCACTAGTCCAAGTGGGAAGAAAATGAACTACGATGAAGACATAACAATCTAGATGCCAAAACTAGTCCCATCTATCGAATTTGACCAAATCATTCATGAATGCTTGTGATTTGTATGGTTGGGCATAGAGGGTACCCATCACTCATCATTAGCATCGTTGCCAAGGATGATGCTAGTTATCTAGATTAGTTATATTATACATGATTGCTATAAATGCATTAACGATTTATCTTTCAAGAAATATTATGTCACACACACCATTAACTAACAATAATATCTCTTTCACATGGAAGTGATACTACATCATATTAGGAGAACATTTATTAAAGAACTATGAAATATATATTAAAGAAAATTGGATTGACCAACCTCATGTAAGGATTTCATATATTCATGACCACCCTAACTACACTCAAGGACTACATTCACCTATGGGAGATAATCTTAGAGGAGATGGAGTATGTCCTAGATAGGGGAGGGCCTTAAGTCCTAGGACCTCCTCAAAACCTAGAAAAGATAAATTAAGGGACCATGAAGAGAACTATAGAAACCATGGTGATTCTCCCAATTCCTCATCTTCCTCTTCCTCTTCACGATCTAGTTTTGACAAAGATCAATGTAGGTATAGAGATAGAGATCTACTATGGGATCAAGATAAATATAGAAATCAAAACCAAGGGCAAAATCAAAGACATCAAAATGAGCATAGACAAGACTATCACAATTAGAAAATAGGAATAGAAATTTTCACCATGACATGTATAATGATGGTGAATCCTTGTTGGCCACTAAGAGCATGACACAGATTATAGACATAGTTCAAGTACCCCACAAGCATCAAAGAAAAGGTTGCATCAAAACGATTAATATGAATAACATTCCTAAATTTGTGGGAGGTTATAATTCTGATCTACAACATCATTTACAAGCCTTCCATGATGCTTGCATTTTATAGAACATTGAAAGGGAGTGGAAAAAGCTTAAGCTCTTTCCTAGGATACTAATAGAAAAAGCTGAAGTTTGGTATAGATCATTGAAACCATATTCAATCCATTGATGGTCCACAATGCTAGAACTCTTCAATGAGAAATACCAAACCCATGCGAGGATGTCTAACATAAGGAAATGAATCCAAGGATGGAAACAAGAAGAACATGAACCTTTGGATATGGCCCTCAATAGATACTATTCTCTACTATAGATGTCCAAGCCATGGTTTCTATCACGAAGAGTAATTTTTCCACATCATAGATGGACTTCATAGTCAAATAAGAGAGATCCCTAGGATTTATGCCCAAGGTTGCTTATATGAATTAAAAGTCCATTAGATAAAAAGGCTAATCGAGTAAGTGGCGAAAGAAGGAGAGCTATGTAAATGAGAGAATGTAGAGGAAAATAACTAGGATCCAACTCTTCAAAATAAAAGGTTCTATATCTATGATAAGGAAAAAGAGGTAGCTCTCAATAAGGTGATTTCACAACAAACCTTGTCAATACAAGAGTCTATCAATGAGCTTGAAGCAAGGCTAGATAAGATGTGGAAGTTGGTGAATGACAAAGTTACAACTTATGTAAAAAACGTAGAGGAGAGAGTAACACAAAACAAATCAAGTGATCACAACAAAAGGAGGAAAAGGGACTAAGAGATAGGCAAGAACACTAATTGACGAAAAGGGAAATGACTATAGAAGAAGAGGCTATAGACTTAACCATTGATCAGGATGATGGATGTGGCATTTTCCTATATGATCATCTAAAGGGCTATTGCCTAGTCATGTTACATCTACATGAGTATTGGGATTTTGCATTGAATTCCAAGTTTGTACAAAATAAAATGCCTAGGAAATTACCTTACTCAAAAGGTAATTATAGATAATTCTTCAACCAATTGTACTATCCTAGTGGGACTTCTTATTAGCATCAAAACTACTATTAATCATAGTGGCAAAACCCACAATCATGGGGAAGGCCATCATCAAACTAGCACTACCCTTACTACTAGCTAGACTTGTATGGATATTATGTTCAACAACTTGTTTCTCTGACTAGTTCTACTTCCTCTACCTTAAATCACTACTACTACTCTCTCGAGTATCATCAACCTGCAACATCTTCTAAAGGATCACCACCTCATGCCTCTCATCCTCTGTCATATCCTTAATATTCTCATACTTTCCTCTAGCATATTTCACTGCCAATAACACAATAAGGTTTAGGACCACAACATCAAAGAAAAAAATGCCACTTGTGCTATGAACGTACATGGAAATGATAATGCTGGTAGATCTCAAATACAACATTAGAAACATCCTTTCTTTAGGATATTTCTCATGCACAAGCACAAAACACATAAATCTACTAGCACATCAAAATTAGCATAAGGCCAATCTGGTACAACAACCTTCCTTTCCAAAATAATGTCTTCTAATCATATGGAAAAGCCAACAACCATCACCACTCCAACATAGGGGCAGAAATATTGAACACATCATTATGAAGAGATAGATCCCTCCATGCATCACTAATAATGATAAAGGGTGCAATTGTGGATTGGAAATTCAAAATATTAACACAACCAACAAAAAAGCTAAGAAACAAGTGTGTGAGTAAAAACCACTCTATGTACTAGCCACTAAACTAGAAGAAACCTAGTGGCTTGAAAATGAGAATATAAAACTATTTCAAAGATGCATGGAAGCAATTCCACTTATTAGTTTTATACTTAAGAAAAAAAACCAAACAGAGGACTTAGACATAGATATCTTACACTTTGATTATACACTAGAAGAGGATATTAAATACGAAGACTCGAGGATTAAAATAGAAAAATAAGAAGATGAAGCAAATACATCTAGACCTCTAAAAATGGAAATCCCTTCAAGTGCAAATGAAGATATGTCTTTGAATAATCCAAACAAGGCTATCACCAATGTTAGATGGGCTACCACATGAATAATTAAATCACTAATGGTGATAGATGGAAAACTAGTGGTGTATAACCAAGGGATTGTGTAGTCCATCTCTTGAATGTGCAGTCATAAGATGAGTCATGCAGGAGATGCCCCATCCTATTTCAAGAACTAATAAGTGTTTTTAACCTTTTCTTGTTTTACAATTTTTTATTATTTTCCTATTTCTTCCAAATTTTTCTGATTATTCGTATGTTTTCCATTTCTTAATGTTTTTCTTTTCTTTATATTTTTCTCTTTTCTTAAGTAGTTTTCTTTTTCTTTATGCATGTTGTTTTAAGTTTTCATTAATAAAATTGCCAATTCATGATGCAGAAGTCAATGTTATATGTTTGGTTTCTATGCTATGCTATCAAGATGATTGGGTAAGTAATTGTGTAAAGTAATGAGACCAACTCATCCATCCCTCTAGTTCTCTAAATAAAAGTTCTTTTTCATGGAAATAATTTGCTTCTTTTTTATGAAACTAAAATTAATCAATGATCATTGTATCTTGAAGAAAGAGGAATGACCAAGTGGGAATGGTAAGGGTGTGACCTCAAGGGAATTTGTTGGATTCTCTTTTTGACTTCCTCGTGTGATTTATGACTTCTCAAGGAATGTATCATCACTCCTTCATCAACCAATAAATTGGAAGCTATGTCTTTGCATGGTGTGATTCCCATTTAAAAAAAAAAATTAAAATCCAAAAAAAGCAAAAAAAATAAATAAAAAAATAAATAAATAAGAAAGAGAAGAAACAAAAAAATAATAATAATGGAAATTCAAAGCACACCCCTCAAACACAATAATGGCCTACAAGCATTAGTTATGGTGCTAGAAAGACATGTTACCTGTGCCTAAAGGCACCCCTCTAACTAAGGCCCTTTCTTCCTTTTCTTTTCTTCTCTTTTTGGAGTGATAATTGTTCTTTGAGGTGGTTGTGGACTCATGGTGGTCAGCAAAAGGAAACACATCAATTCAAGGTCACTATTCATGGTATGGACTTGGTTTGAACTTGGATAGATAAGTATGCTAATCAATTTAATCACATTTTTTCATAAGAACCTATTGTGAACATGGTTAAGTACCTTACATCTCAATCTCTGTAATCCCTTCTCATCCCATTACTCACCTCACTGTTGCACATGATTATGAGCCTTTTGGTTTTGTGTAGTATAGTGCAACATCCCAACCATGGCAGTTGTGTGTTGTTTGGAATAAAGACATGGTCTACATATAACTTCTTAAGTGCTTACAGACATCTATAGAAGTGGTTATGCAAGGGAATTATGATAGGAGCTTGCTTTGGGGAGGACCCACTTGCATAACTTTTATTGATCATGGCTTTGAACTAACCTTTACATCTTCCAGAACGTCAGTGATGATTTTTTTGAATTTATGCATGATTTTGGAACTACTTCTCATCTATTTCATTAATTTTTTCTACTTTTATATTTCCATATCCATTAATATTTCTTGGCCATTGAAACATCACAAAATTTTGCATGTTATGACCAATATTCATCATGTAGCTTTTACCCCATAAAACCTAAGGAAAAATTTCATTGTAAATGTGAAAATTATAACCCACAAAGGGTAACTTCACATACTTTATACTTTTGGGGCTACAAAATGCCTCATAAGTGATTAAAGCTTCATTCCCCAGGTGAAGAAAGTCAACTATTATCTATATTTAGGCTTGTGGGGGTGGGGGTGTGGTCAGAAATGCTTTTCAGAATGCCAAAAAAGGTAATTTGATGGGTTTTATGAGGGGCATACATTTTTCTATGCTAGAAACACGTAAGGTGGGGGGGGGGGGTGGAGATCTCACCTACCCCCAATGTAGAAGGGTGTGGGTTTTGGAAACATTTATCCCTTCAACATGAAGACCACATGCATAGCTTGAAAACTTGTTATCCTCAATGTGGAAGTTTCCCCCTAACTTGGAAACTCCGCCCCCCAACCAACTTGTAATGTTTTTCCTCTAGTTTGGAAAGTTCCCCCACTAGCGTGGATGCTATATTTTTAGCATGGAAAATTCAATCCCCTAGCGTGGAAGCCACAAAAGAAAAAATTCATTAATTCATGCACTTCAACATTGACCAGCCACTTCAACAAGCATGGTGGAGAGCTCAATGTGGAAGGTATGCCCTAGTTACTAGTTATAGTAAATGAAATGGCCATGGGAAGAAACACTTACTATGTATAGTAACCTCCCAAATTTGGGCACCCATCTCACCTAAATTTGCAACAAGTTTGCAAGAATTTTTCAGCCAAACTTGTAGCCTTTTCATATCCAATTTGCAATAAAATCATGGCCAATTTGTAGCCCCATTCATGGTTCAAAGATTTTATAAAAGCCAACCTTTAACACTAGTTATAGGTTTAGCAATTTTTGATAAAGTTTAGCATTTTTGAAAAGATTCAACAATTACATGGTTCAACAATTTCAAGTAATTTGCATACACATAATTCTACACTTGGGGCATTTGCAAGCACATAAGAGCTCTTGCAAGTTCCCATACTTGCATTTTCTTAAACCCTAGCATGGAAGAATTATGACCTTGAGATTTGATGGATTTTTGGTCTCAACATTACACTTCTAGGATTCCAAACCCTAGCATGGGGCAACTTGGCATCCAAATTTTCTACCTTTTTCATCCCAATAGTGACCCAACTAGTAGATTTGAGGTTGTAGTGGTGAAGGAAGGTTCGATAGCATCAAGAGTGGCTTAATAGCGAGATCATGGAGTAGACCACATCGACTTCAATGGGCTTTGAACTCCTACACAAGTGAACTCCCTTTTTGCTCATCCAAGAACCTTTTGTATACTTTTCTCTAACTTATTCTTTATTCTTCCTCAATAAAGTTTTAAGTTTTAAGTTTTGTGTTCAAAAAATAAATTTATTATCTATGCATTATTTAGATCTATTTATATTCTCATGTTTCACATCTCATAAGTCCCTTGTTGAACTAGCTAGCATGCCTCGAATTCCATTTTGATCATGAAGGCCCTGGGGATTCAAGGTTGGGGAACTACTTGCACCAAGAATCTTTGGTTTTCTTCTAGCGATCAAGGGTTGGGGAACTTGGTAGAACCTTCCTGGTAAAAGTTGGCAGCCT
>MNCI01024146.1:252551-274205 GCA_015680685.1 Gnetum montanum | reverse complement strand
ATGGTGGATTGTATCATAATAATGTTGATTGCTAATGTTTGGTTTTTACTTTTGATTCTTAATGTTGATATTAAGATATGGTTCTTCTAATAAAATAGGCAATGAGTCCACATCGTCCATTCCTTCATTCAAATCTATGGTCGCCCTTGGTTTTGGAATTGTATTGTCCCTTTTTCTAACTAAACTTATTAATGAATTAGTGGCTTGGTATTCTTCAAACCGAGGAAGGACTCAATGGATGAAAAGGGTGTGACTTCAAGGGGATTCGATGCACATGTGCTAGCTATCCTCTTGGGTGCTTGGATGCTTTTCATGGGTTTTTTGCCATTTTTCCATTGATCAAATATTAGAAAGTTGAGTGAACAAAAATAAGTCTTTGCATGGTGTGGTTCTCATGTGATAAAAAAAAAGAGAAAGTGAGAATTCAAAGCATACCCCTTAGACATAATAAAGAAATTTTGGCTACCAGCACTAGTTATGGCACTGGAAAGACATGTTACCCATGCCTGAAGGTTTCCTCTAACTAAGGTCATTTCTTGCTTCTTTCTTCTCCATCTTGCTCTCCTTGGAATGGTGGTGACTCTTTGGGAAAGCATTCTTATTGCTTCAAGGGGATGGTTTGGCCAAGTGTATGGATGTGAGGTCACTGAATGTGGTTGGTGTGAGTCTAGATTTGGAATGAGTTCTACTCAGTCACCTTAACCATCAAATACACATGGGACTTTATACAACCTTACTCTTGGGATTCCATTCCATTTTCTACTCTCCATCTTTTTCCCATTTTCCACCTAATTTTTAGTTTTATGATTAGTCTGTATTTTGGTTGACACATTGTTATTCTTTGGTAAATTCTTGTGGGTTAGTCTTTAGCCATTGTTTCCATATGTCATTCCTAGAGCCTATAGACTCTTTGGTTTGTGGATTTGTCAGGGCATAAAGGGTATGATCCTGCTTTGGCGAGGACCCACTAACATTTCTTTATGGTTCAATTGTTAAATTCTTCTCCTTAAACATTTCTTGCAATCATCAAATTCTCATTTCATCCCCATCCATGACATCCATTTTATTGGCATCACCATTGTTATTTTTCTAATTTTTCTTGTTCCCTATACTTTTCCACCTTATTTCTACCAAATGTTTGCTCTTGGTCATGGGGGCCCTATCACAAGATTTTCCATTCTACTACTTATATCACCCATACACCTTGGGTAGTTATCTGTGATAAACCTCTAACCTAGTCTCTTTCATAACCACAACCTAGCCAATGTGCTTTATATCAAGGCAAGGTATTAACTGCATTATGGTTTACTTATCCTTGCTCATTCGTAACTGTGTTGTGGGTGTAGATGGTGATTACATGAACTATGGACTAGGATAGAAGGAAGCACTCAAGATGGAATAGAGCTAGAGAATTTACATTGGGAACAAGTTTGGTCATATGGCTATGGATAAAACAATGGAAGACACAATCACAACATTGATAGCAACGCGCCTCATTTTCTTTACTCTATATTCAAGCTATCAGATGAAGGTCTAGATGTCATCTATGTATAGTGTTCACCACAAAGGGTGTGAACACCAATGTTGTAATATGTTTGTTGATCTGTTCACCGGGCACTTTGAGTTTGTTATTCCTTGTCGCTGTCAGTTCTCATTCAGTCAATAATCCCATAACTTCTCAATATTTTGTAAGGAACTCGAGGATGAATTTTCATTTAGTTGTGGGGGTATGATGAGTCATGATATCATGGCCTACCTCATTGCCTATAAATAAGAGGTGGACACAATTGGTTTGCATAGTTAGTCTTACTCCCTTATCCAAACACTTGCCTTTTTCCCTTTCTAGAGATAGAATTATTTCTGAGAACCCACAGTAGGAGTCATAAAGTGAACGAATCTTTCTTCGAGGATTTTCTACCTGAGCACACCTTGTGCATGGAAATAAAGATGAACTTTGTGATAAACCTTGTAGCATTCAGAATAGATTAATTAATGTTAATTACTATTACTTAATAATTTCCTTAGTTAATTAATGTTCTCTCTCTCACCCTACAACTCTTCTAAGTAAGCACACTCAGTACAATCACTTCAAGCATGCATGTAATGCTTGGTAACCCAATAACAATTAGTGTTTGGTAATCCTAGTAGTGTTGCACTGGTTTAGGATGTGTATAGAAAGTGAGAACAGATGCTGGTGTTAGGACTAGTTAAAGCATAATTGAGTAGTTAAATCAAAATTAGTTACTTAGTTATCTCTCTCCCCCATTTGTAGCACTAGGACATAAAAACTATAAAAATCATGTATCTTAGGTTTACTTAACCATATAATCATGCCATACAAGTAAGCTTGGAAAGATAATGATTGATCAACCCATCTTTGTTCCAAAAAGGTGCATAAGCACTTAGTCCTTGGAATTCGACCGGATCATGTGTGGACACTCGTATTCATATGGTTGTGTAGGGATACCTCACCACTCATTAGCCATGGAATCCTAGGCAACATAGAGATTACACATCCTATTTCCCTATTTGTACCTCAAGTACCAGCACAACCATATTTTTATTTGTTTAACCCATAAACCACAAATGTAACACAACCTCTTCCTTCTATCATGCAACCTATAATGGGTCCATAAGCCTCACAATAGATGCCACAGCCTTATGTACAAGCCTTGTAACCTATGGGGCCACTACAAGGCTTGGATCAAGCCTTAAAAATGATCCAAGACCTAAGAAAGGGGTTGAAGAGATTTAAAGCCTCTACCATACAAATTTTCAAGATTATGGACTTCTAATAAGATAATCCCATAAGTCTTGTAGTCCCACCTTTGATACTTCTTGCAAGTGTTCCCATTCCACAATTTAGTAAATATAATGGAGAAGGTGAACCTAATGCTCACCTTGTTACCTTTCAATCTAAATGTTTTCTCTTGTAGCCATGACATCATACCATCATGAGGATTTTCTTTGACTGGAAAAGCACTTGATTAGTATCATGCATTGCCTAAAGGGTCCATATCCTCTTTGAAGGACTTAGTAGCTGAACTTGTCAACTATTTTAGGTATAACTTGAAGCCTAACATAATTCTTGACCAACTCATGAAGGTTAAGTAGGGGCACTTAGAATTGTACAAAAATTCATTCAATGGTGGAATGTACTAAATGAAATACTAGAGCCCATAGCCAAAGCCCACTTGTTAGTCATATTCAAGGGAGCACTTAATAACTTCATTAATTCTAAACTCTACTACCTTGATCCATGGTCTCTTAGCTAAGCATTCTTGTAAACTAAAAATATTGAGGATTCCATGAAGGCTAGCCATGATCTAGTTTATATATGATATAAATACCAAAACACTCAAAGAGACAAGAAAAACAGCAAATAAAACAACACTATTGTAGCAACTATAACTAAGGAAAGCAAGATCATGAACAAAGGGCCAAAGGTCAACCCATCCAAGGCCCCACCAATGATCACAATAGCTAATCATCAACTTCTAGAACCATTACATTGATTAGAAGTAGATCTAACTTTGAAAGGAAGGATAGGTCTAAATACACTACATTGTCATTAAAACTATCTAAGTTGCTAGACCAACTATCAAGAAGTGGACACATGCAACACAAACAAATGACCAAAGCTACTCAAAAGAAACATGAGTGACTATGTGAAATAGCCAAAAATCTCACTCAGACAATGAAGGATGATCCCCAGTTGCCTAAATACTTTAAGCTAGACTGCTTCTACCATTATCATCAACTAATTTTTCATGATACAGACTTCTACCTTACACTAAAGGATGACCTATAAAGAATGATAGATAGGAAGTAACTAGTCTTAGATGCTTCTAATCCAATTTAGCCACAAAATTAGTTAATGCAAGTCTACAAAGACACTTTGAATGCTAATGATAGCCCCTATGTTATTTTAGCATTCAACATTGATGCCAATTGAAGCACTACAAGAGAACCATTTGTAATTCAAGTACCCCTCTATAATGAAAGATTTTCTTTGGCTTCCCATAGCTCAAGATCTCCCTTCATTTTGAGAGTACCATCACAAATGCCTCCACTGGAACCTTTTGTCATTAAGGTTTCTCAACCTAATACAAATCAAATAGCCATAGTCCCAACAACTGCATAACAATCCCTTGTGATGGCCAATGCTACTGCCTCTTCCTTATACCAAATGACTAACAACCAAAATGCTATAGCCAACCAATGTTAGATGCATAAGAAAAGGATTAAAAACAAGGGAGATAAGTAGATGA
This sequence comes from Gnetum montanum, assembly GCA_015680685.1. Taxonomy (NCBI): domain Eukaryota; kingdom Viridiplantae; phylum Streptophyta; class Gnetopsida; order Gnetales; family Gnetaceae; genus Gnetum; species Gnetum montanum. Next base: position 269,934 of record MNCI01024146.1, on the reverse strand, counting down.
AGGCATGAAAGGAAGTGGATCCATCAAAGCCCACTCCCATTTTGGCTATACCTATGACCTCCTCTATCCCATCTTCAACCAACAAGCCATAGAAGGATACGAAAGCCTGCAACTAAGACAATAAGAAAGAGCCATAATAGTCAAAGCCTAAAGCTAAAGTCCACATATTAGGATGCATGGAAGAAGTAAAGCACAACTAGGGTGATAATCCCATGACCAACAACAAAAACATCCTCAGTGCAATGGACCAAGTTAGGCAATCCCTCAAGAAAAAAACACAACCCTAAGCTTATATGACCTAATCATGACTTTTGCCACACATCATGAGGTGCTAGTTAGAATGTTGATCTCCATATCTATTAGTGAGGATATTCCTACTTACAAGGAATACATCCATGCTGTGATGATTTTCCCATCACCAAGGGAGGATAAATCAACACCTTTAACATTTTGTGATAGTGAAATTAAGGTTAATCCCTAGAATGGTGAAGTGAATATGACCCTTTTATTCATATCCATATGCATAGGAAATTTTAAAATACATTGGGTGCATGTTGATGATGGAGTNTGCTGGTGAAAGAGAAACCAAGATTCAATGTGATCTTGGGAGGACCTTGGTTGTAATAGTTACAAGTTGTGTCCTCATCCATCCATCAAGAAATTCACCTTTCCTATGAGGGAGGTGAAATAATTATTCATGGTGATAATGTGGTTTCCCTAGTTATCAAAAATGTAGAAATAGAGTAGGGATCAAAAATGAAGCTTCAAGAAGAAGCTCCTAGCCATGAAAAGTAAAAACCCAAGATAGCCAACGATGATAATGATAGGAAATGGGATACCTTATGGGATGAACTTCCTTTTAACATCATAAGTGAAGGGGATGGAAAATACAAGCTTGTGCAAAGTAGGCCTTACTCACTCCCTAATCATGCAATTATTAGGAAGAATCCACGCAAGTGAAGTTCACCTTAACCTTTCCATACACCAATAGCCATATAGCCTTACTTTTCATTTATAGTTTATTACATATGCAATAGTTGTTTTATGCTTTATGCACATAGCCTAAGACATGTAGCCTAAGTTCATTTGAATTTTTATCTACCATATTTATTTATTTTCACTTATGTTTTAAACATCAAAAAAAGTGTTTCTTTCATGCCTTGTTCGCTAAGACGTTAAACTAGTGCTACATCTACTAAGACGTTAAATTGGAATTATAGGTCGCTAAGACTCTAAATTGGCAATATAGCCTACCATGGCCTTAAATTGGAAAAAAAATATAACCTGCACCTGCAATGACCTAAAACTAGCAAACATTTCTTTTATTGTTATATCTCTTTTTTTTAGCATTGATTAAATATTATAACCAAAATCATCAATATAGTTTTTTTCAATGTCTGCAATATCTGCAACATTTACTACCACTATAAATGCATATAGCAAAATAAAACCAAAATTTAAATTTAAAATTAAAATGTCCATAACATACATAGCCATGGCCACACTGTATGACAAAAATATCAAAGAATAATAACCATCTATAACATAGTCTTAGCTAATCATAGTCATCAACATAAAAACAAAAACAAGCTAAACTAAAGGAGGTTGCTGAGTGGCATTCGAAGGAGGAAGTGGTGGGTCATTTCCACTCTCACCACTAGGGCTTCCAATGTCTCTTAAGGCCTAAAATGCATTAACATATAGCCAGTTAGTAACCCATAGCTAGAATCATGACTTAAAACAAAGACTAAAACATAAAATATATTAAACTTGGGGAGATTCCAGCTTCATTACTTCTAGGGGTAGATGGGGAAGGCCTTCCATGAAATGATGGAGGATCTGGTCCTCTACCATTTTGACCTAGTTAACATCCCCAAGATCAACACTAGAAATAATGCTGGACCTATCTATAGAAGTCCAAGAAGGAGGCTCATGAGTAGCAGTAGCTGTAGATGTCTCACTTGCAACCATGGTGATCTAAAGAGTATGAGAGTGCTCCACCTTGATAGTACTTTCAAAAGGTGAATAAGCACACTCCATGTGGATCCCCTAAATGAACACCTTTCTCTTGCGCCATCCAATCAACTCCTTCTTAAGCCCCTTTAGATAGGATCCATGATCAATCTTATACTAATGCTTGTGGGCCTTTTGTGTCTTATCCCATTCTAGGACCCAAGTGTAGTGATCCTTCTAGTCCTATACCTTTTGGAAGATGAGGTTCATCTGCATATGTTGTTCTACCATCTCTCATAGGACTGTGACTTTGTCCTAAACCACATGCTAGTAGTGGGCTGATGTAAAGTTTGTAACTCCCTCGAGTTAGCCACTTAGGCTTCCACAAAGGCTTTATGGTCTTAGAGATCTCTACTTATGTCCTCCTACCTTTGAGTATTTTCCCTTAAGGCAACAACTTTCTCCCATAGGGATCTGTTAAACCTCTCTAGCTCCCATAAAGCTTTTGCACACAATGTTGCTAAATTAGTGGTAGTCTCATACAACTTCATAGGTACACTAGACACATCAAAGGGAATCTTAGGTAAGAAGTCTATCTCCATGTCTCTACTAGCGTTCCACTCCATGGAGGATACTACATAAACATAACATACAACCATAAAACAAAACCTATGATAGCCATAATGCAAGAAAAGCCCATGACTGAAGCACATAAAATAAAATACTTACCTATCTCAGGTGTGACCTATTTCAACTAATCGATGATGTCCGTAGCAATTCCACAAAATAACTCCACTTTGTTTGGAGTCTCTACCCATGGTTTCACATGAAACTTAGGGGTAGGTGCTTGCATTGGTGGCTTAGGAACTACTGTAAGCATAACAATCATCGAAAGGTTACAATTACAACAAAAAATAACCAATAAGATATATAAAAAATATTAAGGCATAGGCATACCTGGCTCCTCCTTCTTTCCCTTCTTTGTGATGATGATGGGAGAGGGCAGCACCAAATAAGGCATCTAAATCATCTATACCTACATCCAAAAGTCCTTCAACCATAGGTTGCTTCAGGAGTGCCTCTTTTGCACACCTTTGTTTTGCCTCCATAGTAGCTTGAGCTACGATAACCTGATGCTTATCTACAAGCATAGCACATAGAAAACCGTTAATACATAAAATCATAAAGTAGCCACAAAATTTTAAAACATGAAACAGCCAAATTTTAAAAAATCATATGTGCAATTGTCTACTATGAGGGCTTAAGCTTAAACTCAAACTTCTTTAGGGTAGGCTAATATGATGCTAGGGGTGCTTCCTCCATCGGCATTTTGAGTTTCTCTCTAGTTACCCCTTCAACCTCCATACATCATCATCTAGCATCCTAAACACTAGTGGAAAATGAGAGGGGCTCATCATCATCAATATTTTTAGGAGACTTGTATTGCCTAACATCAAGATTCTTAGTGGTAATGTTTAATGTTTCATCCATCCCCTCTAGTGGGTTCTATGTATGCACTGTTGAATAAATGTGCTTTATCCAAAGCCTAGAAAGTTTGCTTTGATCTTGGGAAATCCATCACACATTCCTATACACCACCAGAAACTCCACAAACCTCTTTATATATATAGCCTACAAAAAATGCAAAGTGCATTTGGATTATTGCAAAGATGTCAACATGAAGTCTAAGGATTTCCTCTCAAAGCCTAGTAGCCAAAGTAGTAGCCAAATCAAATTTTATGTCCTCCATCAAGGCCCTCTTAAAGGTCCATCCCTATTCTAGGTTGATTACCTTCTTTTTTGATAGAAATTTTGGAAATTCACGAGACCTAAACAAAGGATATGATTCATTTGCATCAAGGTTCATGAAGCTATCCATCGAAATTCTAGAGTGGCCCATGTTGGCACTATGCCACTTTAGAACTTCCTTGTGATGGCTCAATTCTCTCACTATCATGGTGGAAACCTTCACCCCATCAACAAGGATATCAAACAAGTCACAAAAGAGGCTAGCACCTATGTCCATGTTCACCTTCATACCTTAGATGATGTTGTTTAAACAACTAGCCTTCTCATTGAAGGATTCAATAACATGCAACATTTCAACAACGAGAATGGAAGGGATAGGTGCCATGAATACATCAAGAAAACTTGCACACTAGATGTTTACCTGAATGTATCTAGGTGCCTATCCCTTTTTCCACTCCTACATTGATGTCACATCACCAAAATTCAAGATGATGGTATCCTCATGATGTGAATGTGAAAGTGGTATAGTGAAATCAACTAAGGTGGAAGGTTCTACAAAGCAATAACCAAAGGTTGGCATCCATATGAGAAATTTCAACAACCAAGAAAAGCAATAAAAAACTTAAATCCATAAAACACTAAAAGCATATGCTCACCTTTACTTTTCTTCTGAGGTGTGAAGGTTCTAGCTATAAGGGTTCAATTTGTGCTATTGGCATCTACTCACTAGCTATGCATCATCCCATCATCTTTACACCTTTTGTATATGAGGTTAAACCTAGTGGCATATTCATCAAAGTCCCCTCTTACTTATTGATACACAACAACTCTAATTTGGGGACTGTTAGTGAATTCATCCAAAGTAGTTTGAGTCATTGCTAGGATTTGATCATTGATGATCAAACCCTAATTGTTGACCTTGTACCTATAAGAAGTTGTAAAATTAATGAAGTTAGGTAAGGTAATCAAGCCAAATGCATAAAAGCATTACAATAATCATCTTTACCCCTATAGATGATACATGATACCAGGTGGGTTCTAAAATAATGTGTGGGCTCTATGAACCACTATCAGAGTATTGTCAATATTATACTAACTATACTCTAGCATCATCTAGATCTCTAAAAGGTAACATGAACTTATGGCATCGACTGATCCCCTTGTGGTCTTAGGAAGTGGCTTGTCAGTAATGTACGTAGTAATTAGGCCAAATTCCCAAGGCAATAAGGTCTCCACAATGACATCAACTATATCCGCAAACAAGTGTAACCAGAGCATCACACTAAAGTTCCTAAGGAGGTAGGTAAGAAAGTCCCTTGTGCTTGGCCAAAACTACAATGAGAGCTTCCCTAGAGGCATGTCATGTGGTGGACTGTTGGTCTTGCAATGACCAATGTAGCACAAAATACCAACTAGCTTCACTATGATGAGGATAGGCCTCAAGGAGACCCTACATGAAACAAAACAAAAACATTCACCAATTATACTTTCTTAACAAGTTAGGAAAACATCCTAGTTGGAGGTGAAATATGCGTCTATAAAAAGATCTAAGGTGTTTATATAAATTAGCTTAAGAAATTTCACCAAAAAAATGGAGCACTATTACAACCTTTCAAAGTAGAAACATTATGACCTATTAGAGTTACTTAGTGATGGGACACGATATCTCATGGGCCACGATATTGCGTTCACCGCGATATCGCATCCCCCACGATATCGCAGTGCGTTGCCAAATCTATAAATAAGAGGAAGCTCTTCCTTGTTTGGAAGTTTAGGCCTAAACAGTAGTGAAACTCTAGCAGTTTTACCTCTCCAGAGATAGAATACTTTCCATGTGCCCACAGTAGTAGCTCCAAAGTGAACGGATATTAATTCAAGAAAATATTATACCTAAACACAAGTTTATCTACGGAAATAAAGATGAACTTCTTGGATTATCCTTGCAATGCATGGACTAAGCTAATTAGGATTTTAATTATTTTTATTTATTTTTTATCGTTTAAATGATTTATTAGTTGATTAAATCTTTCTCAACCCTTCTCCCGTAGTTAAGTGCATTCAGTACGACCACTTCGAGCATGTGCGTTATGCTTGGTAATCCTAGCAACGAATAGCATTTGGTAAGCCCAAAGGTTGCATTTGTTCATGGTGTGAATGGTAAGTGGGAACAAATGCTGATGCTTGGTTAATTATGGCTTAGTTAGTTAGTTAAAGTTAGTTAATTAGTCTCTTCACCCTTTACCTCATTAGCATAGGAGATAAAACATAAAAACTATAAAAATCACATACCTCAGACTTACTTAACCATACAACCGTGACAATTACAAGTAAGTCTAGGAAGACAACGAATGATTAACCTTAAGTGTTCCATAAGGCGTGTAGACACTTAGTCTACGAAGTTTGACCGGATCGCACATGTAATGCTTGTATTCGTATGGTTGAGTGTAGGGGTAGCTCGCCACTCATCACTAGCAAGTTTAGATAAAACATCTAGTTAGAGGTGAAATTAGCCTCTGTAAAAAGCTCTAAGGTGTTTATTTAAATTGATCTAAGTAATTCCATAAGAAAACATTATTACAACCTTGAATAACCTTACATCATGACTAATTGGAATTTCTTGAAAAATTTAGAAAAAACTTTCTAAGCTAGAGGTAAAATTATCCTCTATGAAAATCTCTTAGATGTTTATCTATATTAGCTTGAGAAATTCCATAAAAGCATCATTACCATCTTTTATAGCCTTCATAGCCAAAATTTCATAGCCCAAAATTATGTCTTAGTATAAAGTATGCATGAACTTAGAAAACGTATCTAGGTCATGCATAAATTTTTTTAAAAAGAAATTCTAAGTTTTGAAACAATATCTAAATTATGCAAAATATGCATAAATTTCAAAAAATCATCTAAGCTATGCACAAATTTAGAAAAAGCATGATAAACTTAGAAAAAGCCATGTAGCCATAGTAAAATATTTTACTCTTCCTTAAAAAGGAAAATTAAAAATTAGTTTTGCATATTGACAAAAGAAATGCATAAGTTATACATGTCAATCACTTCTATGAGCTACAATAGTGATTTTATGCCTTGTTCACACAACCATAGCCAAAAAATTCATAAAAAATTTGTTTGAGCCCCAAACGGAGTGGTTCCACCACTATTGTAAAGTTCAAATAGATCCCTACACATCAATGCTAAGAAAAAATTCAAAACCTTTTCCAATTATGTAGGAAAAATTTGTCATTTGGGACAATAATCTGAAAACCGCACAAACATCCTTACTACACATGCCTAATAAAAAATTCATAAATTTTTTTTAAGTCCAATTGGAGTGATTATACCCCCATTGGAAAGCTGAAGTCAAAGCCTATGCATTCATGACTAGAAAATAGCAAAAAAATTTGCCATTTTTTAATAAAATAATTCACAATTCTATATGAAATTACAAAAGCCGCACAACAACCTAACTGCATAACATTAGGAAAATGGCCATAATTTCCTCATTTCAAGGTCAAGTTAAATGAGACCACAACCATTGAAATCCTTAAATAGAGGGATACAAACCTATAGTCTTTAATTGTACAAATGTGTAGCCTTTATACCAAGAAAAAATATACAACTTTGCTTTCTTTTTTATATCAAAACTTCAAAAATCTCAAAACCTAGATTTCATAGAGCCATGGAAATACTTGAAATAGCCAAAACCTTTGAAACCCATTAAAATTCACATTAAAAGAATGGGGTAGGATTTTTTTAAATTTTAATTTTAATAAATCCTAAGGTCTAAATCTTAAAAAAATTGCCACAACCTAGAATTTTAGTAAAAAAGCATGAAACAACAAGCTCTATTTTCAAAATCAAATCTTTAAAAGCTAAAGTAATTAAATAACTATAGATATGCATGGAAGTAGCCAAAAATAGGAGGTGGGATTTTATTAAAATTCTATCTTAATCCCTCCACCAAAGTAGATATGAAAAAATGGCCCTAACACATAGGAAGCAAAAAACTAGAAAACCCTTAAGAAAGAAAGGCAAAAATAGGTAGAATTACGTACCTTGGAGTAGTGACAAATGGGGATTAGATAGAGATAGGCTTGGGAACCTCTGAAAATTCCTTGAAACACTCATCCATCATCTAGATCATAGGATTTTCACTCTTTTTCCCTCACTACTTGGATGCCATGGTAGGCTCATTGTTAAAGATGATGGAAATTATGAGAAGATATGAGTTCTATGTTGGCTGTAGAGGAGATGGGAGACTTTCATGCTAAAAATTGGTTGTGTTTGCCACAAGAATCTCTGCTAGATCTCTCCTCTAATGCACTATTACTGTAGAATAATAATTATGACCAAAAAATGGAAAAATTAACATATGAAACCCATCTAAAACCTAAACAAAGCCCCAGCTACCTCTAACAGCTCCCTAGAACACTCATCCATCATCTAGATTGTAGGATTTTTACTCTTTTCACCTCTTCTTGGATGCCATGGTAGGCTTAATGTTAAAGATGATGAAAATTATGAGAAGATATGAGTTATACGCTAGCTACTGATGGGACGCGATATCACATCCTCCCACGATATCGCATCCCCCGTGATATCGCATACACGATATCGCAGTCTACCGTAATGTCTATAAATAAGAAGTAGCTCTCCCTTGTTTCAGATAACATAGGTTAGACTATAGCAAAACTTTGGTAGTTTGATCCTTGCAGAGATAGATTATTTTCCAATGTCTTCCCGTAGTGTGGTAAATGTAATTGTACGACATCCTTTGTTTGAGTGTGACTTACCTAGACACACACATGACCGGCAATAAAGATCGAGATTACTTCATCATTGCATCATTCACTTTATTTATTTATTTATTTATTATTTACTTCTTTCTTAATTAGTCTCTCTCACCCTTAAACTCTTAGAACTCGGAATGAGTACGACTTGATTACGAGCATTTAAGTGTGACTAATTGGTAACCCAGTGGCGTACCTACGATTTGTGCTTCGTAATCCCAGTGGTAGTTGTGCATGAAGTCCAAGATGTGTATGGATAATCAAGGAATGGATGCTCATCACACTTACGCTAGATTAGATTCTCTTACCCTCTCTCTCCTAGATTAGTTAATTTAATATCACTTTCCATTGCCTTTAGAAGTAGCGTTAGATTAGGAACACATCATACACCTCACTCTGGACTAAACCATACATGACAAATATAATACTAGTCCAAGTGGGAAGATAACAAACTGTGACCTAAGGATAACTGTCTAGGTACCACAACTAGTCTATCTGCGGTGTTCGACCGGATCTCAAGTGAAAATGCTCATATTTGTATGGTTGAGTGTAGGGGTATCTCGCCACTCATCATTGGCACTATTGCCAAGGACGGTGCTAGTTATTTAGATTAGTTATATCATACAAGGTCGCTGTAAAGGACTTAATGATATATCTCTTAGAAAGAAGTAATTATAAAAAGTCACATCCAAATTCACACACAACAATGCCTCTCCTACAAGATTACAATAATGCCACACCTAGTGAGGAAGTTCATTAGAGAACCAACGAACTATATCATAATGAAGATTGGAGTATACAATCCAAAGTGGGAGTTTCTTATAAACATGAACTAAAACAACGTCATTCCAACACACAAAAGCATAACTTACTTGATGACGATGAATCCCCACTAGCATCTACAAGCCTAACGCAAATACAAGAGTCTGTTTGAATCTGATGTAGGCATCGTAAAGAGAGCCGTCTACCCAGGCTCGATTTAAATAACTTTCTCAAATTTTTAGAAGGCTATGACTTAGATCCACATCAACATTTACAAGCAAAGACTTAAGCTCTTTCCCATGACACTCATTGACCAAGCAAAAGTATGGTATAAATCGTTAAAACCAAATTCAATATGACATTGATCAACAATGGTAGAATGCTTTAACAAAAAATATCAAACCTATGCAAGAGTGTCAACCTTGAGGAAACAAATCCAAGGATGGAAACAAGCCCAACAGGAACCCTTGGACATGGCCCTAGAAAGATATTATGCACTGTTAAAAAACTATCTAGGCCATGGATTTTCTGAGGCAAGGCTAATGTACCATATCATTGATGGGCTACGTAATGAAATAAGAGAGACCTTAGGGATGTATGCCCAAGGTCAACTATCTAAACTATGAACCCATCACATCCAAGAGCTTATTAAGTAGGTAGCAAAAGAAGAAGGAGAATTAGCTAGATGGGAGAATGTTGAAAAACATCAACAGGACCAAAATCTCAACTTAACAAAGGTCCATGATCATAAAAAGGAGAAATCAACCAATCTCAAGGTGGAAACATCATCTTTGCCAATACAAGAAACATTAGAAGAAGTCAAGGAAAAGATCAATAAGATGTTGGAATGGATGTATCAAAAGTGTGGAGAATTTATCAACATCATTGGAGATAGAGTTTTGACAACCCAAGAAGCAGGATGAAATAGTAGACATTCGGAAAGAAGGGATAAGGAAAATAAGTGCTCAACTGCCAATCATACGTATTAATGCAACATATGCCTGTATGATCACCTCAAGGGCCAATGCCCAATATTGTTACATTTACATGAGCATTGGGGAAACATGTTACATCCATAGTTTGTACTGAGATACTGTGTTCGATCACAGTGGCAACAATCCCAGTTGTGGGGGAGACCACCCTTAAACTGGAGACACCCTTCTTATCATCCAAACCCAAACGCTTATCTAGTTCAACATCCTATTTCTCCAGCTAGGCCAACATACTTTATCTTACCACAATACTATTCTCCACAATACTATCAACCCATGCCTCCAACACAACCACCACCTTATGCATCTTATACTCCTAACTTTCAACATTCTCATCCTTTCCCTCCTTCCATAGTGCCACCAACTATTCCTAAGGTGTTTGCACCACAACAACAACCCATGAATGACACTTGTGCTACTACTGCTAACAACAGTGAGAGGCCTCCTCAACATCAAAAGTGTCCTTTCTTTAAACATGGCCATAGGAAGGGACAACACAATTTTGAGTCCATTTCATCCTCCAACCCAGCACAAGTCCTACACTATCGTGCACCCTTACCTTCAAACCCAGCGCCTCATGTAACTTTATCAGTGCCACCAACTAACACTCCAAAAACCATACGACCCAATGAACACAATTTGGAAAGGCAACATCATGATCCTTGCACACCATCTAATGGTCACAAACATCATAGTGGGTCACCTCGGTATCTGGGAACTACATCATATAAATTTCCCACTATGCTCATTATAATCAAGTGTGTGAACCTTGACGAGGTAAGTATGGCCAAGCTCCAATACTTCTAACATGCAAGGATCCTCATCCTTCATTTATTAATCCTTGCCATCCTCAACCATTTACTTATGGGGGATATCCCCCATTCTAAATAATAAGCAGGATTAATAACCACTTTTTATTTTCTTTAATTTTACAACTTTTTGTTTTTCAGTTTTTCTTTTCTCAACTTTTTTTTTTATCTTTTTACCTTTTTATGTTTTTATATTTTTACATTTTTGTAAGTAATCTCATCTACGAATAAAACACTCATGTGGATCATTGGTTGAGGTGTGTTCTATGTTATTAAGTCTTGAGTGATCAATTATTTGGAACAATGAGCCCATTACACCCACTCATGCACTCTACAAATAAAAGGTTTTGTTCAAGGGTACAGTGATATTCTTGAAATTCTTAAAACTTAAAATTAATTTGGTGTTCATTGTACCTAGAATGAATAAGGATGGACCAAGAGGGGATGATTAGAGTGTGACATCAAGGGGACTTATGGATTCTCTTTGGTGATGTCTGTGGAAGTTATCATGCAATGTGGTTGTACTAAGATCCTTGTAAATCTAATGAAAAATGGGAGTAAGAGTAATCAAAAGGGCATTCAAAAATCCAATGCTGTTCTAGGGGGTCCCACTAGAAAGACATGTACCCATGCCTGAAGGTTGGTGATATTTATGGATTCAATATTCAAAAAAAAGAAAGAAAAGAGAAAAAAGAAAAAGAAAAACAAAGTGCCATAAAACAAAAGTCACTCCTCCCTTGAATAAAATGCCAAGTGATCGTACGCCTTGTTGTCATGGTACTCTCGTAGTCGTTCATCATGGGATGAAACAATGTGATGTCACTGATTAGAGGAATGGACTTGGTCCTAATCTTGGAACAATGGGTCAATGACACATTAATCATGCTTTACACACAGGATTCACTATGCCCTAGGTTAGTTACCTCATGTTCCAATCTCTACGATCCCTTCTATACTTCATCTCACCTCATTGTTCGTGTAATTGTAGCTCGTGTCCCATGTAGCATAGAATTTTCATCTCATTCTGGTGATAATTACATGTGTGTGTTTCGTGGAGTTAGTGAAAATTACTTTTAACCCTTCTAGTTCCCATAGACACTTTAAGTGTGGTTACACAAGGGTAATATAGGTTGGAACCTACTTTGGGGAGGACCCACTTGTGTAATCTTTTGTAATCTTCACTTAATACATAGCTCACACACACAATTTCTTATCCTTAGCATAATATTTTATAATGTTATTTCCCTACTATTATCCCTCTACATTTCAATGTTCCAATGTACCATTACATACCCTTTTTCTCATCACCCAAGGTTTTATTAGTAAAATCCACACCCTTATCATTAATGGTGCCTTTTGAATTAATGAAATTACCCTAGAACATCTTGACCATAGTCAATGTCCTTAATTTCCACCATTAATTTCAAGAAAATCATTTAAAAATTTGGTATTTTCATGGTGTCTCACATCACTAGGGACGAGATATCATGTACGTGATATCATGTCCCACGTGATATCACGTACGTGATGTATCGTATGCAATATTGCATCCCTATCGCCTATAAATAGGTCACCCCCTCCTCCACAACACTTAGCATCATTTCTTCATTCACACTGGAGGGAGTTTTTGAAAATTTTCTCTACGATTTGCGATTGAGTGACCCTTGCTTTTCTACTCATATCTCACTTGTTGGTACTCTAATTTTAATTCTGTTTGAACTTGCTTGAACCCGAAGTGTTCAGCTTAGTCATGGGGGAGGGACACTTGCCGAAAAGTGCCTAATTTTTTTGAAATTTATCATCATCCAAAGGACATCAATTAGGGTAATTAACTATAACACTTAGAACAATTGTGCCTAAAAATAATTTAATTCCTAGGTATACCGGGAAACTAAAATGGAAACCACCTAAGTTACAGGACTCATTATTACAAACTTTCAGACACGATCACATGTTATAACATATGATCATTAATTAAGGCAAGCAATAAGATATAACTTAAGTTTAAAAACAACCTTACTAACACCTGGCCCGTGTGATTGCATATGGCCCCGAAACATGGAAAACAGGAAGGTCCTACCCAAGGTGGAAGCAAACAAGCTTAGAGAGGTGGAAGACAAAGACCTACTGGATAACATGCAGAAGAGGAGGAGCAATCATTCAGTATTCATCAAGACGAACCTCCTACCAGATGGTTTGGGCAGGCAGAAGGAGGAGCTGCTACAGCGCCTGAATCGGGACAACAACTCACATTGTCCCAAGATTCTATTCAGGCTATCCATGAGAAGTCCACATTCTCTATAGTGATTGCGGAGTTGAATTTTGAATCATTTGCAGTTCACTCCTGAGGCCATTAGGGATAACCTCAAAGGGTCTTCCTTATGGACTATCCTCTCTAAAAGTGGTGCCTGGTACCTAGGAGAGACGTACCAATTTTGGCACAATAGGGAGCAAGGCACCATTATTAATATTTGTGGTGTGATAGTTGACTTCTCTACACAGGCAATTTTGGAAGTGTTAAACCTTCCAAATATAGGGCCCTAGGTTGCTCAGTTATCTACCCGTTCAGAACCTGATGTGCAAAAGGAGTGGTACAAGAAGGCTTATGGTAGAGATAAAGAATTTGACGAATTGACAACGGAAGAGAGACTTTACTTCAAAATTGGGATATATCACCTCTTCCCCATAAAGGGCTTAAAAAGGATATCAACATATGCGACTAGAGGATGTGCAATGTTGATGGGAAAGGTTAACGCTAACCTACTCCATCTATATTTGATGGAGATCCTGAGGTGGTTCGAAGAATGAAAGATAGGGAAGATGGCATCAAAAAGCTTTGTTGACATGTTTGTATTCGGGGATACACTAATGACGTTCTTCAAAAGGCCGAGACTGCTTCATATGCTGAATTACTAAAGGCACCAGCTCCAAGAAAAAGCACTAGCGAAGAGCTGGGACTAGAAAAAGAAGAAGAATAGGTGGTTGGACCTAGTCAACCTTCAACCACGAGTCCCAGCCAACAATAGGAAGCAGGGCCCAGCATAGGCCAGGATCAGCTACCACTACCGCAAGACTACAGACCTTTGATGAGCCATCTTAGGGCCATCGCTGAGACGGTCAGTTGGGGAAGTCATGATGATGTAAACCTCTTCTGCATCATCGATGATGCTATTCAGCCTACTATTTCATTAGATCACACAAGGGGTGAAGTCTCCATTCAAACAGGAGGAGGGGATAGTAGATGGTCACAACAGATCTCAGGAAACACGACATCTTTTTAGGTGTAGTTAGAGACTGGTGAAGGGGCCACTGTGATGGTCAGGCAACACCAGAATGCCATGGGAGCTATAGAAGTGGTCATAGACCACATCAAAGAATCCCTCAATGTACCTGTTGTGCCACCAGCAGATCTCTCAAGAGCATGGGATACTCAAACTCTAGCCGAAACCTCAATGACTCTTGTGGAACATGAGGATGTGCTTGATAGATTGCTTCAAATAGGGCAAGTAATGACGTCCCTATTTAACATCCCTTAGGATGTAACAACAATTTAATCAGACCTCATTTCAACAAAGGGGAAGCTGGTCTTAACAGAAGTAAGGGTAGAGCATGCTGAAGCTGAAGTGCAGAAACTACAAGAACAGCTCATGGCCTTACAAGCAGCACAACGGGACCCTCTGCAGTTTGTTCCCGTAGACCAGTTAGAAAATTTTAGAACCAAGAAGCTAACAAAATTAATCATAGAAAATAATAAGGTGGTGGAAGAAAAGGAGAAGGCTATTTGAGATGCCTCTACAACACAGGCGCAAACCCATGTGCATCTTAAGACACTCAAGGCCTTACAAGAAGAAAACAAGTAGCTGGTTGCAGACAATCTTCAGTTGACCACTGTAGAAAAGCAAAAGAATGTTCTCAATGAACACTTTCATCAATTACAGAACAATTCATCCAGGTCAACCAAGATGTGAGCCATTTAGCTAGAGAAAATTGAACCCTCTCGATGGAGGAGGTATGGGCCATTCATCAAAAGTTGGCGATTGAGATAAGCATGTGGTAAAATGAGGCTAAAAAACATGAAAAGTTGAAGGATCACTTCCATGATTAGGTGGGGATGTACAAAAAAATCCTAGAGAAGGAGATCCATATGGCCAAGGTCCAAATCAACACTACCAGTGATCAACACACTAATTAGTGGGCCATATTGGATACATATGCCTTCGCCCGCCAAGTGAAAGTTATGAACCAGGACCTATAGATTCAGGACTTGACAAAGTACATGGAGCTGGAAAATATAAGATATGCCAATCTTGCAATGTTGATAGCAAGGTTCTTGAGGTTAAAGCTTTAGTAGCAGGTAGCAACCACCCACATCAAATACGAAGCAGAATTTGCAGAACGCAAGAAGTTGTTAGAAAAACTAGATGTTGCAAATTTTGAACTTGAGGTGGAAAAAGCTAGCGACTAGGGATAGAAGGATGTCACAATGAACTTGGCTCGATGGCTAATGGACCTTCATAAGTACAAAGATAAAGCCAGAGCCTATGAGGAGGAACGACCAGTGTTCACAGCATGGTATGTCAAAGCTAACCAGATGTTCCCGCAACTACCCTGTCCATGGGAAGTGCTGACTCCATCAAACGTTGGAACATTAGCATGGATGGCACAAGATCCTCAAATCAAAGAGGAGAATCTCTAGGCCATACGTCAACACCATCAACCTTAAAAGCTTGGAGCACAAGATAAAGGGAAGGCACTAATGGAGGAGCCATTACCACCAGCAACTACATGAGTTCCAATTTTTGTAGTTGTAGTTCCCACATTGCGGCATTGTCCCATTTTTTTTTCCATCAATAATCCCATACCTATCCACTATGTAATCACTATAACTCAAGGATGAGTTTTTATTTAGTTGTGGAGGTATAATGGGACATGATATCGCATACGTGATATTGCGTCCACTGCAATATTGGATCCCCCGTAATATCGCATCTTCCCCTGCAATATCGCCTACGCGATATCGCAATCTGCCATGATGTCTATAAATAAGAAGTGGCTCTCCCTTATTTTAGATAACATAGGTTATACAGTAGCAAAAATCTGGCAATTTGATCCCTCTAGAGATAGATTATTTTCCAGTGTCTACCTGTAGTGTGGTGAATGTAATTGTAAGACATCCTTTATTCGAGTGTGACGTACTTGGACACGCACATGACCAGCAATAAAGATCAAGATTACTTCATCATTGTAGCATTCACTTTGTTTATTTATTTATTTAATTATTATTTACTACTTTCCTAATTAGTCTCTCTCACCCTTAAACTCTTAAAATGTGGAATGAGTACGACTTGATTACAAGCATTTAAGTGTGACTACTTGGTAACCCAATGGCGTACCTAGGATCTACGCTTGCTAATCCTAGTGGTAGTCATGCACAAAGTCCAAGATTTTTATGGATAATAAAGAAATGGATGCTCATTTCACTTAGGCTAGATTAGATTCTCTTACCCTCTCTATCCTAGATTAGTTAATTTAATATCACTTTCCATTGCCTTCAGGAGTAGCATTAGATTAGGAACACATCATACACCTCACTCTAGACTAAACCATATGTAACAAATATAATACTAGTCTAGGTGGGAAGATAGTGAACTACAACCTAAGGATAATTGTCTAGGTGCCACAACTATTCCATCTGCAGAGTTTGACCGGATCGCACGTGAAAATGCTCATATTCGTATGGTTAAGTGTAGGGGTATCTCACTACTCATCAGCTGCAGAGGAGATAAAATACTTTCATGCTAAAAATTGGTTGGGATTTCCACAAGAATCTCTTCTAGAGCTCTCCTCCAATGTGTTGTTTCTATAGAATAATAATTATGATAAAAAAATTCAAAACTTCACATAGGAAACCTGTCTAAAACCTAAACAAAACCCTAGCTACCAATTGAATGCACCATAACTAAATATGCACTAAATTACAAGGGGGAAAAGCCTAGTTCATGTTGGTTTTTGATGGAAAACAACTTCACTTTTCAAAATTTTAAATTTTTGGATTGTGGGCCCCACTATACGCCTTCACTTTTGACCAAAACTTGCATCAACACTAGGAATTTTATCAATTTTGATACTTAAAACATTATGGCAGCCTTAACCCCATGCATCCATGCTAGGAATACCATGACTAGCATGGAAACGCCTATTATTTTATAAATTCATTAAAATTACAAATATTTTTCTATTTTTGGCAACCCAAACCTCCCTTGTTCAACCCAAGTTTCCAAAAGTGGATAAGACATTAGCAAGGCTAAACACTATGGATTTCCATGTTGGG
>MNCI01024146.1:233759-252473 GCA_015680685.1 Gnetum montanum | reverse complement strand
GTCTCCCAACACACATCTAGCATAATTTTGATCCCAAAGTGGATCCCACATGACCTAGAACCCCTCCAAGCATCTCTAGCAACATCAAAACCTTACCAAACCTAGTCAAAACTTGTTAAAACTAGATGAAATTAGGAATTGGTGTTTTCCACACTAAGGGAAGCTTGTTTCATGCTAAGCCTCTCACCCTTAACGTGGATAGATGGGGGGAAGGAAAAAATAACCTAAGTTGATGACCTAATGACCATTTCTTAATGCCCAGTGACCCCTAGACCTTGCCAAAACCCTCTAGAGCTTCTAAAATCCCCAAAATGACTCAACTATGATACAAAACTACCATCCCCCTCTCATCCACACTAGGGCCACTATGCCTAGCATGGAAGAAAGGGAAAAGATTACATGAGGCACTTAGAAGCCTCCAAACTATAGAATCTTTACACCCAACATTGTCCATTAACATTGTCAACCTTGAAGGTTGTCATGCATGGTTGATCAACAATTGATTTGGCCTATATCTTACTTTTTTCACTAAGGGGGATCTCTTCCATGTTGATCCTTCCACCCTTAGTGTGAAAGAAAAAGGAAAAACTTGAAAACTCCCTCATAGCCTCCAAAATGATTTGATCTTGACCTTAGGCACTGATAGCCAATACCAACAACCTTGTGAACACTCTTTCATAGCTAGAATGACCATAAAAAGCGAAAAATCTTTCCCCCAAATTTTCCACACTAAAACTGGAAGCCCCAATGTGGAAAAGGAGGAGGCCCAAAAATTACCTAGAAATCCTTGAAATAATAAAACTTTGACCTCAAGTAGTACCAATTGACACCAACAAACTTAGAAGCTTGCATGCATGCCCAAAAATGATTAAAAGTGACCAAAAAGCTTTCCTCAAAATTTTCCACACTAAGCATGGAAACCCTACCATGGAATAAGGGGAGGAGGCCTAACAATTACCTAGAAATCCTTGAAACAACTAACTTTTGACACCAAGTAGTAGCATCCAACACTAATAATCTTAAAAGCATACATGTATGATAAAAAATGATCAAAAGTAATCAAAAATGTTTTTCCCCAATTTTCCATGTTGAGCATGGAAGCCCTAGTGTGGAAGAAAAGGGGGAGTCCCAAAAATTACCTAGAAATCCTTGAAACAACCAAATTTTAACACCAAGTAGCTACACTCAACACTAACAAGCTTAGAATCCTACATGCATGACTGAAAGTGATCAAAAATATTTTTTTCCAATTTTTCACATTGAGCATGGAAGTCCCAATCTAGAGAAAAAGGGGGAAAGCCCAAAAAACACTCAACCTTAAAAAAGTAAAATTTTAACACCAAGCATTGTCCAATATCACTAGAAACCTCAAGAACCTACATGCATTATAAAAAATGATGCAAAAGTATAAAAATCTATTCCCCTTCCCCCCAAATTTTCCATATTGGGCATACTATCTCCAACATGAAAAAAGAGGGGGAAGCTTAAAATCACTTGCAAAACCTATAAAATGATCACTTTTGACTCCAAACCCTAGTCTTCAAACCTAGTAGCCTCAAAGGTTGACATGCATGGTTGATTGAAATTAAAACTAAGCTAGATCTAATTTTTATGGTGTCTCCATGCTAGGAATTCCCCCTTCCATGCTGCTTAGCATGGAAATTAAGGGGGAGACCCATTTGGGATTCATAATTACCTCAAAAAATGTTAACTAAACTTGCATACTATTGTGGCCAACCTCACTCATGCTATAGCATGGGGCCATGATCAATAAAACTCTCTTGTAAAATAATATACCATTTCACCAAGCAATGTTAACATGTGAAAAGATGGACTAATGTGCAGGGAGGTGAAACATCACTAGCAAGTAGCTATAAAGTAAAGGACTGTAAAAAAAAGAATTGATGGGTCTCCCAAGGGGAAGAGAGGACCTCCTTAACAAATTGGTCTCTCTTCTAGAATAGCTGTGTGTCTCTCCATTGAGGCACATGTAGATGGGAAAGGGGAGGCTCTGAAATTAAGGGCTTCTTTTTCTTTCTTTTGAAGGGGAGACTACAGGAAAGTAAGCAAACTAGATCCTACAGCAACTAGTGGGCAGTGCAAGCATGTTCTATTTATGCCTAGTGGCACATGTGAATTAGTGTGTCTATTGCTAGCCTCATCTTAATTAGCCAATGTTAGTGGTGGTACATTGTGAATGCATAGTGGCACCTAGTACCCAAGTGCAAATGCTAGTAATGCTTAGCCACGTAATGGTAGTAGTGGGTAGCAGGGATAGTTTTCTCTCTCTCAATGGGTAGAAGGGTGTGTTGCATTGGATCCTATGGCCTTCTCTCACCAGGCATGGTAGCTCATTTGTAATGGTCAGTAGCATTGTAGCAGCAGGGAGGAGGCAATGGTCTCTTTCATTTTCCTTTTGGCTTCCTAGCAGTGAGAAATCTTCCTCTCTCGCATTGTAGCAATAGGGAGGAGGCAATGGTCTCTTTCATTTTCCTTTTGGCTTCCTAGCACATGAGAAATCTTCCTCTCCTGCATTGTAGCAGGTATGGCTAGAGTGCCAGAGAGGCAACATCTTCCTAGAATAGTCTCTCTTTCTCTCTTTCATCCTCTTTTGTAGTGGTTGTGGTCTTTTTGCCTAGCAGTGCACACCATTGGCAATGAAAAACTAGCAGCAGCATCAATGGGACTAGGAAGAATTCATCTCTTTTAGTTACTTATTGTATTTAAGATAATTATTTAATTTAAATTCCCAATTTTTCCAGTTTTGTTTTCCATTTTCAAAAGGCCATATAGCCCTCTTCAGCTGAGACTATTCCTAAGTTTCTGTAGCCATATGGGAGGTGCCCTAGGTTATAGTCTCGTAAAATGAGTTTTCTTTCCTAATGTTGGTGCATCCAAATTTTATGCATCAACACTTTTTTGGCGCTAGAAGGAGGGCATTTCTTGTACTTTTTGTTTATTTTCTCTTCTTCCCATTTCCTTGTGACTATTTCATTTTTTGATCCAGTATTGGAACCTATTAAATTTTTTATAAAAATATCCTTCACCTTTAGACCCTTTATTTTCTACCTTTTTTTATGCTTCCCTTTTTTTGAAAATTATTGTTACTGAAACCTTTTTTTTATAACCCTTGTTTCCTAGTCTCATTTTTGAATTTTTGATTTTGGCAGTCCTTACCTGAGTCCTAACTTGGGTGAGGTGATTTTATTAGTCAATTTTAAATTTAATTTTCTAAAATATTTCTTATTTTATTATTTTCCTTTTAATATTTCATGATTTTTATTACTCCTTACACTTGCATGCAATTTGTTATTTGGCAACTAAGTGTTGTGGCCAACCTCACCCATGCTATCACATGGGGCCATGATCAACAAAGCTATCCTATAAAATCATATACCATTTCACCAAGCAATGTTAATGTGTGGGAAGGTGGATCAATGTGTAGGGAGGTGAAATGTCACTAGCAAGCGACTATAAAGTAGAGAATTACATAACAAGGATCAATGGGTCTCTGAGGGGGGAGTGAGTGCCTCATTAACAAATCAAGCTCTCTTCCCAAATAGCTACATCTCTCTCCATTAAGGTACATGCAGATGGGCATGGGGAGCTCCAAAATCAGGGGCTTCTTTTTCTTTCCTTTGGAGGAGATACTATAGGCAAGTAGGCAAACTAGATCCTATAGTAGCTAGGGGGCAGTGTGGGCATGTTCTATCTATGCCTAGTGGCACATGCATGTAATGTGTCTATTGCTAGCCTCTCCTCAATCCACCAATAGTAGTGGTGGTGTAGGGCCATGGGTGGCAATCACAGATGATGGCAATAGATGTTTGGATCTCCTTGGTAGATATAGTCCCTGGCAAGTGTAGCATTACACTGCAAATACATGGTGGGACCTAGTAGATAGGCATGAATGCCTATGACACTCAGCCACATAATAGTAGTAGTGGGAAGCAAGGATAGTTTTCTCTATCTCAGTGAGTAGCAAGGTGTGTTGTATTTGATCCAGTGGCCTTCTATCACCAGGTGTGGTAGCTTGTTTGCAATAGTCACTGGCACCCTATAGTAGCAGGGAGGAGGCAATGGTCCCTCTCATTTCCCTTTTTGGCTCCTTAGCACTTAGGCAATCTTCCTCTCTCATGTTGTAGCAACTATGGCAATAGCTCTAGAGAGGCAGAACCTTCCCATGGTAGTCTCTCTTTCTCTCTCTCATCCTCTTTTATGATGATTATAGTCTTCCTACCTAGCAGTGGACACCATTAATAGTGATGGACTAGTAGCATCAATGGGACTAGGAAAAATTCATCTCTTTTAGTTACTTATTGTATTTGAGATAATTATTTAATTTAAATTTCTAATTTTTCCAATTTGGTTTTTCACTTTCAAAAGGCCACATAGCCCTCTCTAGTTGAGACTATTCTTGGGTTTCCATTGCCATACGAGAGGCATCCTAGGCAGTAGTCTCCTAAAATGAGTTTTCCTTCCTAGTGTTGATGAGTCCAAATTTTATGCATCAACACATACACTCTAGGATCATATCAACATCATTTGAAGCCTTCAAACGTCAAGAAACTTATGTTAAATGACCAAAAATTGATTCCCCCTAATTTTCCACATTGATCTCTTCATCCCCAACATGGAAAAAAGAAGGAAGCCCAAAAAATGCTTAGATATATCCAAAATAACAAAAATTTGATATCAAACACTAGTCCTTGTCACTGGTAACTTCAGAGGCTGACATGCATAATTGATTGAGGTTAAAATTGGCCTAGATCTGAGTTATATGATTCTTCTATGGTGGGGATCACTTTTTCAATGCTGAGGGTGGTATCCCCAATGTGGAAACTCAACGGGAGACTTGTTTGGGACTCCTTAACACCTCATAATGACATTAAATGACCTTTCATGCACTATAGAACCCTACTAGCAACCATTTTGAGCCCTTAAAATTCACAAAACTTATTCTAGATGGCCAAAAAGTGGTTCCCCTTAACTTTCCATGCTGAGCTCTCCATCCCTAGTGTGGAAAAATGGGGGGAAGCCAGAAAAACCACTCAAGGATGTCCAAAATTGCTAAATTTTGACATAGATCCATAGCCTATAACCTTGATAACTTTAGAAGGTAACATGCATGGTTGATTATGAATTGATTTAGGATTCTTACTTCTTCTAAGCTAGAGTAACTTCCCTAGCATGGAAACAAGGGGAGGAGCTACTTTTCCAAAAACATATTCCCCACATTCTTCCATGCTAGAGTAACTCCCCTAGTCTAGAAACAAGGGGGAAATACCTTAATTACCCTTAAATAGCCTTCAAACATGTCCAAAATTAGCCAAAAACTTGTACAATTGAATTCTACAACCTTAGAGGCTTAAAAACCTAGTCAAAGTATCCAAAAATCACTCTAAATTTATAAAATAAGTGTCTCCCTATTTTTCCACATTGAGGATACTATGCCTAGCATGAAAAAAGTGGGGGAAGCCATTTTGAAACATCATGACACTTAAAATGACCTTAAATTAACTCGAAATGAAGCCAAAAGATGCACAAGTTTTAGATCTAACTCTAGCTACCCGTTTGACCATATTTGACCTTATTTATGCTTCGATTTTGGTTCTCCAAGCTAAACCCCCTCTTTTCTACACTAGCCAACATGGAAATAAATGGGGAAGGCTTCAAAGCCTACTTTTTGACCTTTATAGGCCTCTAAAGTGCTCAATTTTGAGGGATATGACTTTGTGCTACCTTGTGAAGGTCTTGGAACCTCAATTTTGGGGCTCTTAGCACCCAAAAATCTATTTTCCTTAGTTTCCATACTGATCCTAGCATGAAAGCCTTAAAACACTTGATTTTTGGATACAAATAGCCTAGAAACAACCCTAATTGATGCATAAACTCACCTAATAGCTTGTAGCCTCAAAACATGGCTTGCTAAGATGTAAAATTGGCAAGACTTAGTGATTTGTAGCCTATATTAATCAAATTTTATCATATATAACCTACTTTTCTTGATTTTTTCCTTATTAAGTAATGTTTTGGTTTTTTTTAGACTTAAGTTACCTTGATGACCTTGTTGACTTTCTATGGCCTTTATACATCCTTATATGTTCATTGTTTGTCTTATTATAACTCTGTTTTCTTTGGCATTTAAATGATATCAAATACTGGGGGTTAACCTTCCTCGACCACCATTTGACACCATATGACCATGGCCCATGAAGGCCTTGAATTAGCATCATAGTCCACCAAGACTATAAACTAGCATCACGACCCATTAAGGCCTAAACCTAGCAAAATTGTGATGTTTATTGACCATTTTTAGCCTTGTACATCCTCTTTTTTAACCTTTATGTAATTTTTGTTTGCCTCTATTGCACTTTTTTGAATTGACTTTATCTCACTAATAACATTGTATGGCCTTCATTGCATTAGATTTACATGTGTTTTATGGAATTTTAACATTATTTATTCACTTTTACCCAGGCGTCACTTAATATGCTTTTGGTTGATATGCAAGATTAAAGTATGAGTACACGGAAGCAAATTAGTTTGCCTTTGTGTCTACATGGACCTCATAGTAATATTAAATGGTGTATTGACGCTAATTGCCTAGATATTGAGCCTAAGAGTCTTGTAGATCACGTAGCCTCAATAGAGAAACCTCTAGAATGGCCTGAAAGCCTAGTCTAAACCCTTGACTTAGAAGTAGGAGACATAACTAAAGGCTCTCTAGTTGAGGTTCCTATTGCAACACATAGTGGTGAGGAGAAAACCCTTAAACTAAGTTCCTCACTAGAGCCTTAATGTGCCCAAGACATCACCAAAGTCTTACAAAATAATAATAAGAAATTTGCTTGGTCATATGAAGATATGCTAGGCCTAGACCCATGTCTATCCTAGCACAACATCATACTGGATCTTATCATTAGGCTAGTTAAGCAAAATGTGCACAAGATTAGACTTGATTTGTCCTTGGTAGTTCATGATGAAATCTCAAATCTCTACTAAGTAGGTTTCATTAGGGATATCAGTTACACAAAATGGGCATCCAACATGGTGGTAGTCCCTATGAAAAATTGGAGTATTCATATTTTCATTGATTTTTGAGACTTAAATATAGTAGCTATTCCCTTTGCCTAGTATTGATCAGCTTATTGATACTACAACCAAACATGCCTTGTTGTCCTTTATGGATGGATTCCTGGAATATAACTAGATTAGGATCAACCTAGAACACCAACTTAGCATAACCTTTATGACCCCATGGAGGACGTTTTGTTATACCATGATGTCCTTTGGCCTTAAAAATACTGGAGCGACATACCAAAGAGCCATGACTTATATCTTCAATGATTGCATGTTAGGTTTTCTTAATGATTATGTATATGACATAGCCATGAAATATTAGATAGTAGATGACCATGATAATGATCTAGATCTTGTGCTTAAACTATGCCTCAAATATGAGTTTAGGCTCAATCCTTAAAAGTGTGTCTTCGATGTCAAGATCGGTAAGATGCTTGGCTTTGTAGTCTTTGAAGCAGGGATATGCATAGATCCTAATAAGGTTAAGGCCATATCCAAATCAGTAGCACCTATCAACCTTAAAGAGCTTCATGGATTATAAGGAAAATTATAGTTTATTTGTAGGTTTATCGTTGGGCTTACAAATAAGTTACAGCTCATGCAACAGTTGCTTAAGAAATGAGTTCACTATGAGTGGATGACTAAATGCGAAGAGGCCTTTGGATACCTTAAGAAAGAGTTGATACAACTATCGATATTCTACCCTCTGTAAGAGGGTAAATCATTTTATATTTATCTTGCCATCTCTAATACATCCATTTCCTTTCTACTTTGTCAGAAATGTGATTACAAAGGAAAAATACTTGTATACTATCTTAGCCACACATTGGTTGCCCATGAGACCTGATACATTGAGGTGGAGAAGTATTGTCTAGCACTAGTATTCTCTTTGAAGAAATGAAGACACTAGCTCCTTAGAAGCCAAGTCAACATAATTTGCAAGGAAAACATACTTAAAGCCATAATGATAAACATCTACAAAAGTAGCTGCATAGCTCGATGGAAAGCCATAACTACAAAGTTTGACCTTCATTACATATCTCAATCCTCAACAAAAGGTCAAGTTATAGCTATACAACTCACAGTCTTACCTGTTGATGACCAAGCAGTCATAGATCCTAAGTTCCCTAATGAACACATTAACATAGTTAGCCAAGTGCTTGAGGGTTCTGAGCTAGTCATGAACTTCTACAAAGCTTCAACTACCCATGGGGCTAGTGCTGTTGCCATCATAACATTTCCATCTAGTGAAATCCAATACTTTGCCTATCATTTTGGGTTCTCATGTACCAACAACATAGCAGAAGATGAGGATTTAATTAGAGGAAAAATGGTAGCTCATGACTTAGGAATTAGATGCTTAGCCATCAAAGAT
Source organism: Gnetum montanum (assembly GCA_015680685.1). Taxonomy (NCBI): domain Eukaryota; kingdom Viridiplantae; phylum Streptophyta; class Gnetopsida; order Gnetales; family Gnetaceae; genus Gnetum; species Gnetum montanum. Next base: position 244,015 of record MNCI01024146.1, on the reverse strand, counting down.
GATTCACAATTCATGGTTAACCAAGTAACCAAAGTCTATGCATGCAAAGCTAAGCACTTACAACCTTACTATGATATAGGGAAGTAGTTATTACAATAATTCATAGATTTTGATGTCCAACATATACCCAGAAATGAAAAATTCCATAGCTAATGCAATTGAACCATTAGCTCTCAATGTGATGCCAGATGTGTTTAGCAAGTTGCCCACCTTAACTGTGGACTACGCTACTCCAATCACATATAACACTAAGGATACCTTTATGGCCATTGTTCATACTACTCATCCTAGGAAGTGGTATGATGATATCAAATTTTACCTTATGCATGGTGAATCCACACAAGGCTTGACTATTGCTTAGAAGGATGCCATATGTAAGCAATCAAAGTAGTATGTCATCATAAGAGATAACACATTATGTTAACAATCCTATTATGGCACGCTCCTAAATTGCTTAGGTAAAACTAATGCTAGGATAGTCCTAGAGGAGGCTCACAAGGGTGTTTATGTAGGACATATAGGACCTAGATCCATGACCATGAATATTAGATGATTAGACTACCATTGGCCCCATATGGTAAATGACTTCCTGCAAAAGATTAAGTGATGTGACACATACCAATGATATAGCAACTTGATACATGTATTACCAATTGAGTTACATACAGCCTAGATAACATGGTCATTTCAACAATGGGGGTTGGATATTGTTGGACCTATAATGCCTAAGTCTTCTATAGGACATAACTTTATCATCATTGCAATTGAATACTTTACCAAGTGGATTGAGGTTATTCCCCTAAGAAAGATCACATCTAAACAAGTTTGCAAATTTATCCTAGATAACATTGTAGCTCATTTTGACATACCCATGATCATAGTTATAGATAATGGACCTTAATTTAGTAGCCAAGAAACCAAGGATTTTTTTCACAGCCTAGGCATTAAGCATTCTTTCTCATCACCTTACTACCCTCAAGCTAATGGACAAGAAGGACTAAGCAACAAGGCCATCATCAACTTACTTAAGAATATGCTCAACAACAAGAAGAAGAATTGGCATGACTAGATTATCCATGCACTATGGGCATACATAACAACTTATTGCATGGAAACTAGCATGACCCTTCATATCCTTATTTATGATTCTAAAGCTATTTTAGCTCTTGAATTGGCAATTTCTTCAAGTAGTCTTGACTGACTTCATCAATAACAAGTAGAGCAAGGAGTTGTAGATGGTAGCCCTAGATTCAATGGAAGAGTGACATATGTAACTAATCACTCACATCAAGTACTATCAAGATAGGTGGAAGAGATAACATCACCATGACTTGACCATGTGGAAGATCAAGGAGGGGAACCTAATTCTCAAGGTCATCTATGAGGATGTAGAAAAGTTATCAGCTAACTGGGAAGGACCTTTCCTTATCACTAGAGCTTATGAAAATTGAGCATTGAAAATAGTTGACATGAATGGAAATGAGCTGGCCAATCCAATGAATCATTCCTATCTAAATCCATACTACATGTAGGCAACAAATCATTTACAAGAGAGCCTGCTTTCAAATAATCTGCTACAACCTTAAACTAGCAACATGGCCTACGAGGGCCTTAAACATGTACCATGGCCCACCATGGCCTTAAACTAGTGACCTTGGTGACTTGGATAGCTTGATTCTCATGTGGCATATATGCATTATATCATTATAATATGTAGTGATGTTATGTATTCTTTGTTGGTGCCTCTTAGGTTAATCCTTCAAGCACCCACAAAGAGGGGTCATTGAAACACCACAAAATTTTGCATGTTATAACCAATCTTCATCTTGTAGCTCTCACCTTGTGAAACTTGAGGTAAAATTTGATTGTAAATGTGAAAATTGTAATCCATAAAGGGCAATTTCACATACTTTATACTTTTGGGGTTGAAAAATGCCTCATAAGTAGTCAAAGCCTTATCCCCCAAGTGAAAAACGTTAGCTAGTGTCTATATTTGGGCTTGGGAGGTCAAAATGCCTTTTGGAATGCCAAAAAGTCAATTTGATGGGTTTTATGAGGGCTATACATTTTTCTATGATGGAAACACATGCAAGGGAGTAGATCTCACCTACCCCTAGCATGGAAGGATGGGGGTTTTAGAAAATTTCCTTATGTAATGATAAAAAATGTCAGTGGTTGAAATCAAAAAGGGATCAACAAATCATAGACTTAACCCACCTTCATGCGAGGGCCTTGTTGGAAATGGAGGCAAAGTACCCTAAATGGTCTTGTCGATCGACTAGGAACTTTGTCGATTGCAACTAGGGTAGTGGGTACAACCAGGGGATGGCATCGTTAGCCAAAATGTAAATGCAAACAATACATAGTATAGCATGATGACATGTGAAAGAGTGTAAAAAGATGCAAGAAAAATGCAAGAAAAAGTTAGAAATTGGAGAGAGAAATGGAACACCACCTCAAATAGGTGTGTAGTTAACTTCAAAAGGGTCTTAGAAGGTACATAGTGTATAACAAGCATAGTGGAAGCATAGTCACAATCTTGGTAGTGTCAGGCCATGAAGTGTGGCACTTGTTGTGATGAACCATGTCCACTAGGTTGGTCGCTACAGTGTACTATGCGATGTTCTATACGGCTGCAATAGGTCTATGGTGGGCTATGATGTGCAACTTTGCCTTTCTACTAGTGTGGTGTGCTCTAGGTCTCGTTCACCCACAAAGCTAAGTGCTACGATGCCAAAATGCCAAATTGCAAGTGCTTAAAAATGCTCACATCCAAGGAATGCAAACAACTTGGGAATGCCAATAGTTAGGGAATGCCAATGCCAAAAGTCAAGGAATGCCAACCATCAGTGAATGCTAATCATCAAGGAATTCCAATAGTTAGGGAATGCTAGCCATTTGAGAATGCCAACCGCTTGGGAATGCCAATCATCGGGGAATGCCAACTACTTGGGAATGCCAATCATTAAAATTTTGGGGATCCAAGGGTATTTACAGCTCCAGGGTTAGTGCAAAACATAGATCAGGTGCCACATGGTAGTGTGGTAGGTGGGAATACATGAAAAATTTAGAAAATTTTCTAAGTTTGAAGATGACCAAAAAATTTTCTAACTTTGGTTGTTATGCTTGCTATGCTCTAGAGCATAGGTATAATTTGAGACAAATGGAAACCATAGAAGAAATGCAAATTGTTGATCTTGCTTGTCAAATGAGTGCTAGAGCCAAGTTAAAGGCTGATGCTAAGCTCTGGAGGCTTTTAGAGGTTATTGGAGACTTCTCTACAATGCTATGCTAGCTACACTCTAGAGCGTAACCCAACACTTAGAAAAATTTTGAATTTGACATCTAGCACTAGCAATGATTGCTACACTTTAGAGTGTGATAATGATACTTAGAAAAAATTTGGAACAAATTCATTCTTCTTGCATGCTATGTTGGCTATGCTTGGGAGCGTAGCACCAACACATAGAAGAATTTGCTATGTTTTGACACTTAGACAAATTTGCAGTTGAAATGCTAAAGCCTAAAATTAGTAATGTTTCAATGGCTCCTCTTTGTTGATTTTTGGAGGAGTGGCCTAAGAGATGTCGATAAAGAATTTCAAAACATCACAGTAGACATGGCACCAACATCACTCATCGGTACTAGATCAGGTGTCATTCCACCATGTTCAATAGTGCTATGGATAAGGGTATGTTGGGGCAAGTGGTGTAGGCAATGTGCTATAGAGATGAAATGTAAGTAGAGGAAATAAAATGTAAATAGTGTATCTTGATGCAAGATGTGAAGTTAGCATGATTGACAGTGACCATGGCATGAAGTGGCTTACCCCTACAACATTAACCTCTCGTGAAAGTGCTTATGAGAGAGTCAAAGTCAATCCAAGGTTGGGCCAATTGTGAAACTACAACATTATCAATTTACTTAGGGATGTGGATTTTTCCATTCTTCTTTTCTATTTCTTTTTTTTTTGGTTGTTTTATTTTTTATTTTTTTTATTTATTCTTCTTCTTTTTTCTTTTTATGTTGTGAGGTGAACCTGCATTAAGTTCAACTTACTACTGAATGCTAGTTGCAAGTTGGCCATCAATTAGATGGGCTTTGTTTTGATGTGACCACATCGCATCTATAGGATAGGTGTTTCCTCCTAGGGATGAGTTGCATTACATCTACTTGGGCTTTGACTAACCAACATAGGCTCCTCATGGAATGAGTTACGTTATGTCCACCATGGGTTTTACGATTGACATGAAGATAATGCCATAAACATCATAGTGCATATGCATTGAGGGATGTGAAATCATGAGGATGTGGTGGATGAGAGGATATTGGGATGAAGGAGTGGATGTGTGTAGGCTGTAACAAGGTGAGGGGGATGTGCACTCTTGAGTGGCTTAACTAGTCCAATCATGCACATCGGAGCGATGTGGTGACTTGCTGCTGTAATGAGATGCATCTTTGCATGATCTCCTCCAAGGCTTCATCCTAAAAACACAACTCTAAGAAGACAAGAAACCACACAACATGAGATGCAAGTGCAAATGCTAAATGTGAAGATGCTACAAGTGCTGAATGCAAAGATGTTGCAAATGCATCAAATGTTGTGCTAGTTGCGAGTGCTCAAGAAGTAGTGAAAGTGCTAGGGCAATGATGTTGCAAGTGCTCCAAAGGCCACACTAATGGTAGGTGTTTTAAAAGATTAGTAGATTTAAGGTCCTAGTAGACTATGATGTGCTAGTTTATAGTCCTAGCAGACTACTGTGTGCTAGTTTAATGTTGTAGTAGATGGTGGATGTTGTGCTAGTTTAGCGTCATGAACCAAGGATGATCTATGCTAGTTTATAGTCATAGCATACTACTTGTGCCAATTTTTTGTGTCATGACAGATGGGTTCTTACCTTACTTGTGTGAGGTGTGATGGTGCATGTGTAGTCATGTTGTGTGCTTGTAAGATCCTACAAAAATCAACTAGAAAAACAACATCAAGTAGCACCTATTGTAAAAAGAGTCAAAATGCATGAGTGAAAGGAAAGCAATGCAAAAAGAAATAGTTTTAGGCTGTTCTAAGCCATGGGCTAGTTTAAGGCCTTTTCGAGCCATCGAGTGTTGCTAGTTTTGGGCCATTTTGGGCCATTAGTAGTTTAAGGTCATTTTAGGCCACATACTTTTTGTAGTTTTAGTTTTATGATTTTTATGTGTTTGTGATGTTTTTCAAATGCAATGCGTTAGCTAACTCGATGGATGTGTAAATAAAGTAGAAATGCATAAACAAAGTGAAGTAGTGTGTAAACTAGGAAAGAAAGTGAAATCTAAATGCATGAACAAATTCAACGTAAGAAAAAACCAAAAATGCATGGCCCATGAAAGTAAGGGGTAAGTAGGCACTTAGTGTAATTTTGGCCAAGGGAAAGTCTTAGTCACGTAGTTGCTTCCTAATAGGGCATGGATTAGAAGGCACATAAGGCTTAGGATCCTCTAGGAGGTTGTTAGCTTCAACCACTTGTTCATCCTCTTGCATTGCCATTAGGTAGGCCTACCTGGGTTGCTAGTGGGTTTGGCCCTCAAAGGAGGAGAGGTTGAGACATTTCCCACTATTAGGCTTCAAGTAGTTGAGGGGCCATCACATTGTTGCACCCTTATGATAAATGGTGATTTAGGAGTTGTTGTAGAGCCAAATTGCTGTGGCACCTTGATGACAAAAGGTTGCTTAGTGGTTGTTGCTACTGTGTTATGCTAGTTTAATGTCTTATCATATGGTTGCTATGGGACATTGACCACAAAGGGTGTTATGGGTGCTCAAGGTGGCACTTTGATAACAAAGGGAGGCCTGTTTCTTATGGAGGTTGAGGGGATCCTTGCCTTATTGGGAGTCATGCAAATCACAAAAGGTTGTTACATAGGTTTATACTTGCCACCTATGCTGATAGAGTTTATGACATAGGGATCATCATCTGCATTAGATTGGCTCATTGCATTGAGCACTAGTTGGTCCCATTATATCATTTTTTGTAGGTCTTCCAACAAAGCACAACAACTATCTATAATATGACTAGATAGTTGGTGGTAATGATAGTATTGATCCAGTTGTAAATGTTGTGGGACTAGGGGTTCATTTGGTCCTACTGAGGTAGGGTTCCTCAGTAGTTCATAGTACCTATCATGTCATTGGTAGGCAATTATTGATATTCATTTGTGTTCGATTTGCCCAACTTTCAAGAGTTTATCTAGTAGTTTAGAGGGTTCCATTAGTAGTGGTGTATACTTTGAGTGATCATTGTGCTCAAAGTTGGGCCTTGGGATGGCCCCTACTGATGTAGGTATGTTGGTTCCAGAGTTGGTGACTTTGTGAGATAGGGCCTTGGGTTGCTTAGCTATTGAGCCCTAGTTGGTTGCTTTTGTGCTTGTGGCCACTATTTCCACTGTTGCATTTTTCTTGCATGCATGTTGGTTTCTATAGGCCACATATGCCCTTCGGTTGGGCAAAGGCTTGGCTAAGAGGAATTTGGGATCAAGTAATACAATTTGGACTTGATGAAGTCATTCATTGCACCCTTGAAGATGACCAGTAGGTGCATCTCTACTAGGGATTCATGCATTTTACTAAATGTGATATGCCAGTGTTGGGAATTTTGGCACAAGCTCTAGGGATCCTTGCTTGACTTGCATGAGTTGGTCGAGGGTTGCTTTAGGCTTTACATTGTACCTGAAGCATGTCACAAACTAGCTTATGAGATCCTCCAAAGAAGATATTGAGGCCTTGGGTAGTGTATGATACTAGTCTAAGGCCTTGCCAGTGAGTGACATGGGGAACATGCACATGATGACATGTGGCCAAGCTTGAAGCAATAGGCACTTAGATTGAAATGTAACCAAGTATGCATTGGGGTCCCCTTCACCATTGTACTTGATGAGTTGAGGTAATGAGACCCCAGCTAGGAGAGTTAGGGTTAGGATCATAGGACTTATGGGATCATCTCGATAGAAGTTCACCACCTTGATGGTGTCAGAGGAGGTAGCCTTAAGTCAATTGATCTCCTCCATGAAGCTTTGGATTAGTTGGAATGCTTGATCCAAGCTTTGAGATGTGCCAACTAGTTGCATTAGCTAGGCTTATGTTGGTTGCATGGCATAGGGTTAGATTGTTGGTTGCAAAGTTTGCTAGTTTAACATCATAGCATATGGTTATTGCTAGTTTAATGTCATAGAAAATGGGTTTAGTTGATATATTGGCTAAGTGATGGATGCAATGATAAGGGAAAAAAACACATGAGTAGGTTGGATGGATGCCCTAAGCACTGATGAGACAAATAGGATATAGGATGCCTGAGTCATCTAGGGTTGGGAGGTGGCCATGTGTGAGCATAGGGTTGGGAAAATGTAGCAGTTGCACTTGCAAGGAAGGTTGAATTGGCATGGTCACGATCTTAGAGAGGACAGGTGGACCAAACCAAGGAGGGGCAGTACTAGGGAGTAGTTGTTGGAAGATAGTGTAGAGGGGGCTCTCACATTTGGAGCAGGCCTGAAACTCATCTTCTTCCTCTTACGAGGCCTCCTCGTAGGTTGCTCCTACATCATGCTTTTTTGAATGAATGAGTTAGGAAAACAACTGGTGGTAGGACTCCATGAATGGAATTATGTCAAACAAGGTATGGTTGTACTTTCATCCATCCTGATGGACTTGTTCATAATCTTATTTTGCCTCTAGGTCGAGATGATCCACTAGTAATCCTGCTTGGATTTTGGCACTAAAAAAAATGTATTATTCATGGCTTAATGTGGCATGCTTTGGGTGGATCCTAGTGTCAAATGTGTTAGACACTAACATTGAAGGTTGATATAGATTCATGTTCACAAGTCAAGTTATGAGAGTTACTATTTGCAAAAAAAAAAGAAAAAAATGGCTAACAATAAAAATCGCAAAAAAATGACTAAGTCTATTGGTAGTAGAAAAATAGCTAAAAATGTAGAAAAATTTCTATGTAATAATGCATAAAAATGGCTAAGTATGGAAACTTCAAAAAATTCACTACGTGTAAAAGTACAAAAAATTGAACTAAGTATAAAAATATAGAAAAAATGCTAAGTATTGAAATGTAAAAAAAAATGTTAATTGTGAAAGCCGTTGAAAATGGCTAACTTTGGTGCTATGCTTGCTACACTAAAGGTTGCTACACTCTGAGAACTTGTTATGCTTTTTAGAACATCCATAGTTTTAAATGCAATGGATACATTTAGGCTTTCATCTTACAGGGTTCTAGGGGAACTGATGACTAGGACCAATCTACACTTACTGATGGTGGAGAGAGCACGTGAGATAATAATCAGAAAATGTAGAAGGAAATGGCAAGCCCTCCTTCTAGCACCAAAAAACTATAACAACCAAAAACATTAGTGGCTAGAATCATGAGGGGGTCAACGGACACACAACATTAACCCTGCCTCCATGCAAGTGCCTTGTTGGAAATGAAGGCAAAGCACCCTAAACAGTCTTATCGATTGAATAGGAACTTTGCTAGTTGCAACTAGGGTAATGGGTACAACTAGGGGGCGACATGGTTAGCCAAAATGCAAATGCAAACAATACATAGTACAATGTGACAATGCATGAAAAAGTGTGGAAATATGCAAGAAAAATGCAAGAACATGCTAGAAATAGGAGAAAGAAATGGAACACTACCTCAAATGAGAGTGTAGTTAACTCCAAAAGGATCTTAGAAGGTACACAATGTACAACAGGTGTAGTAGAAGCACCATCATAGTCTTAGTGGTGTTAGGTCATCAAGTCTGGCACTTGCTATGATGAACCATGCCTGCAAAGTTGGTTGTTATAGTGTACCATGTGGTGTTTTATAGGATTACAATGGGGCTACAGTGGGGCATGATGTGAAACTATGCCTCTTTGCTGGTGTTATGTGCTCTAATTCTCATTTGCACATGGAGCTAAGTGCTAAGATGTCAAAATGCCAAATACCAATTGCTTAAAAATGCTTATGTCCAAGGGATGCCAACCACCTAGGAATGCCAACAGTCAAGGAATGCCAATTTTTGGGGAATGCCATCCATCAGGGAATGCCAACAGTTGAGGAATGTCAATAGTTAGGGAATGCCAACAATCAGGAAATGCCAATAGTCAGGGAATGCCAACAGTCGGGGAATGCTAACCATTGGGGAATGTCAACTGTCAGGGAATGCCAACCACCTAGGAATGCCAACCTTTAAAATGTTGGGGATCTAGGGGTATTTATAGCACTAGGTTAGTGCAAAACATAAATTGAGTGCCATGTGGCAATGCAGTATGTAGGACTATGAGAAAAATTTAGAAACTTTTCTAAGTATAGAGGTGACCAAAAAATTTTCTAACTCTAGTTGCTATGCTCTAGAGCATAGGTATAATTTGGGACAAAGAGGAAGTGCAAGAGAAATGAAAATTACTAATCCTACTTTCTGGAGGAGTGCTGGAGCCAACATGAAGGTTGATGCTAAGCCCTGAAGGCTTTTAGAGGCTTTTGGAGGCTTCTTTGTAGTGCTACACTAGCTACACTCTAGAGTGTAACCAAATACTTAGAAAAATTTTGAATTTGATGTCTAACACTGGAAACACTTGCTACACTCTAGCATATGGTAGGGATACTTTAGAAAAACATGGCACAAATTTGGTTCTCTTCCACACTATGCTGGCTATGCTCAAGAATGTAGCACCAACACTTAGAAGAATTTGACAACTTTTGACCCTTAGACAAATTTACAGTTGCAATGCTGAAGCCCAAAATTGGTGGTGTTTCACCTTCCTTTAACATGGAGATCACATGCATAGCTTAGAAACTCCCACTCCCCCAACCCCCTCAATGTAAAAGTTTCTCGATGGCTTGGAAAGATTTTCCCCTAATGTGGATGCTTCATTCCCAGTGTGGAAGCCACAAAAGCAAAAATTCATTTATTCATGCACTTCAATGTTGACCAACCACTTTAACAAGCATGGTGAAGAGCTCAGTCTAGAAGATTCATCTCCAATGTGGAAGATGTGCCTGTTGGCGACCGTTTGGGACGCGACCGCCAACGAGTGTCCTTGAACAGGATTTAGGTGCCTGCTGATCTCTGGCAACACCAAGGCCCAGATACCTCCAAATAAACTCAGTACTTAATGTGAGTATGTGTGTGTGCTGTTGCGGTGTGCGGTTGTGAGAAATGTAACGATTGCGTTGTATGTAAACTACAAATGACTTACTTTAAAGAGATTCAGCCAGCTTTGCCAAGTA
>MNCI01024146.1:142583-201495 GCA_015680685.1 Gnetum montanum | reverse complement strand
GTGACTACAAACAGAGGCTCTCTTACAACAATCCCAATAGCAGTTCCCATACGTTGCACAATGAGAAAATTTACTACTAAAATGCTCTTAAGGCTTTTAAACATAAGCGCTTCTATGGCAAAATTTTAACAGAAATTTCCTATCAGGCAACAAGAACGATAAGAGCAATCTAAAAATCCCAAAATTACTTGCCAAGGATGATACTATCTAAACCACTAGCTAAATAATTTAAACAAAACAAAAAATGAAATGCATAACTCACAGGACCATGACAAAGAGGCTGAAATCTTTACTCTAGCAAGCCATCTTACAAGCAATCGTCACAATTTCTTCTTTACAAAGCTCTTCTCAAGACCCCAAGTGTGTCTCCAAGTGAGAGCCCAAGCGCTAAGTAGTAGCCTTCCAAAGTGTGATGTATGAGATCCCAAAAGTCCTAATGTGATTCCCCCCCATTCTCCTTGACCCTTGAAGCCTTTTTATAGGGTTCCAAGGTAGGTAGGGAAGTTACATATTTAAAAATATCTCACCTAACTTCTCTCCCAAGTAACTTGGCCAACCAATTAGGAGATTACTTGTCCAACAAGTTAGGAGGTTACTTGCCCAACAAGTTAGGAGGAATTAATATTCATACATATTATGAATATTGCCTTTGTAAGTAACTTGTTTAAATAAATCTAAAATCCCTAATCTAATTTAATTTAATTTAAATTAAATTTTAAATTTTAAATGTCACTAAACTCTAAGATTTTATCATAAAAATATAATATAATCTCCACCTTATTGGTGGTAGTGGTAGTTGATTTCATTTTTGCATCCCCGATAATTGTAATTAAAATTTGGAATGACCCGAAATATGAGCCCGAAGGTGAAGCCACAGATCCTGCAACTGATTCAAAATATCTTCTCTGGCCAAAAATTGTTACCAGCAACTACCGCCACAGGAGAAGACTCAGTCATCGTGTCAGGAAACGTCACCATGTGTTCCATACGGGTCTGTAATTGTTGTAACCTCTGCTTCTTGAAAATTCCCTACAATTTTTGATCGTCCTTCAGTCACAATGTCCTACGCTCAGATCGGTGCATAAATAGGCAACAACTTCAACGGCAAAGGCCAGATTGGTTCGAGCAGCAGCGCCCACGGCAGATGCAACAACGACGGTAGTAACAATGGTGGTCGCAGGATGGTTTTTAGCGCTGGTGCTCCTCGTCAAGGGTTTCAAGGTGCCAATCCAGGTTTTCTGGGTTTCCGTCTATTGCAGATTCTTCAGGGTTTGATCATGGCTTTCCAGGTCTCAGACGTGATGTGCGTGACGGTGCTCACAGCGGCTACGGTCCTCATGATGCCCGTAGTGTTGGTCGCAGCGGCCCTAGCTTTTCTTTTGATCGCGATGGTGGCCGATCTTCCTTCAGTCGTATGCAGCCCACACCATCTTTTGGTCGCCTCTGTTTTTTCCACTGCAACCTACACCTCTCGCGGCCAAGTCAACGCGGTGGCAGAGGCAATAATCGTGGGCGCAACAGAGGCCTGACCCCGTCTTCCTCCACCGCCGCGTTTTGTTTCCGCTTTTGTCATTGCTGCTGCTGCATTAGGGAACCATCCTTTGATAATTTTACATGTTCAGTTGTTAGGTCCTTCACTTAGCCGATTTTCAATAATGCATTACCCACGGTGTTATCTATATTAACAAGGAGTATGCTCTTTCATAGTAAATAATCCCCTCCTTAGTTTTTATTCCGATCTTCACTCAAGAACATAACTTGACATTTTAGTTCTACTTTCCAAGAAGGCTTCAGCATCAGGATTATTTATCATTGGCTTGCTTCCCATCAACTCACAATACTAAATTGCAAATTTACAACCAGGGATTGTGCTAATTTTGAACAAAATATTCCAACTGTTCCATGTAATGGACAAATGTACCAACAGTGCCCTATTTACTATTTATAGTAAATAGAATGGCATTAAGGTGAAGCACTTACTATGTATAGTAACCCCTCAAATTTGGGCACCCATCTCAACTTAATTTCCAGCAAATTTGCAATCATTTTCAACCAATCTTGTAGCCATTTCATAGCTAGTTTACAATCAAATCATGACCAATTTGTAGCCCCATTCATGGCCTAAATATCCTATAAAAGCCAGCCTCCAACACCATTTATAAGTTCAACAATTTTTGAAAAAGTTTAGCATTTTTAACAAAATTTAACACTTACATCATTTAGCAATTTCATGTAATTTGCATACACACAATTCTACACTTGGGAAATATTCAAGCACATAAGAGCTCTTGAAACTTTTCATACTTGCATTCTCTTGAACCCTAGCATGGAAGCATTATGTCCTTGAGATTTCATGGATTTTTGGTCTCAACATTGCACTTCGAGGATTTCAAACCCTAGCACAAAGCAACTTGGCATCCAAATTTTCTACCTTTCTCACCCCTAGTAGTGACCCAACTAGTAGATTTGAGGTTGCAACAATGAAGGACGGTTTGATAGCATCAGGAGTGTCTTAGCACATGGATCATGGAGCAGATCACATCAACTTCAACAAGCTTTGAATTCCTACACAAGTAAACCCCCTTTTTCTCATCCAAGCATCATTTGTAGACATTTCTTTAAATTATTCTTTATTATTTCTCAATAAAGTTTTAAGTTTTAAATTTTTTGTTCAAAAAAGAGATTTATTATTTGTGCATTATTTGGATCTATTTATATTCCCATGTTTCACATCTTATAAGTCTCTAGTTGATATGTTGAACCAGCCAGGATACCTTGAATCCCATTTTTATCATGGAGGCCCTAGGGATTCAAGGTTGGATAACTACTTGCACTAAGGATTCTTAGTTTTCTTCCAATGATCAAGGATTTCGGTCGCAACAACCATCTTATGTTTAGACCTTTGGTTTCAATTGTTCAAAAACTTGTGTGCTTCCAAAGTTATGCTTATTAGTCATGAGGGCTAGGGATGTTCACTTTGAAATTTTTCTAATATCTTATTTTTGAACATCATGGTAACTAGTAGTAATTGATCAAAATAATGTGAACATCTTGATGATTTTAATTACCTCATAGCCTTGGGCACCTTGTGCTTAAATACAAACTAAGGGATTTGAAAAGGGTTAATTATTAAGGAATATTTACCAAGACTAATGTTGATCCTTTGATGACTTTAGATAATTTTAAAAGAAAACCCTAAAGAAGGTCTTTTTCCAGGCATGAAAATGAAGCCAAAAGAGGGACAATACAGGATATGCACATGGACAAATCATAGCACATACAAGATAGTAGCTCAAGAATTGCATGTTTGATAGATCCATGGGATGATTAAAATAAATTTTAGTCCATCCTTCAAGAATTTTGTACATAAACAAAGAAGTTTCAACATAGCAATCAAGGTTGAAAGTATGCCATCGCTAGTGACAACAAGAAGACTCATCTTCAGTGAATTTTTGAAGACCTCTACAAATTTTGAAATCTTCAATGTCTATTTAGTATTTTTGTTACTTTGTCATTTTTTATGCATCCACTTGAATAAATTTTATAATGTAGCACTTAGAGTTAGTTAGAAATTAGTGTCAGTTAATAATCCCATACATTTTCAATATTTTGTAAGGGACTTGTTCTTCCTTTTATTCTCTCAAGAATGAATTTTCATTCAGTCATGGGGGCATGATGAAGTGTATTTTGTCTAGATCCAATATATATTATATTGGTACTAGAGAAGTGATGTCAGATATTTGATGTTGTGGGATGCATGCTGGCTTATAAATATAACACTTAAACACATAGTTTGGGCATTCTTTTTCGAATAGAGTAGTCAAACTTTCACAATTTTATTCTGTAGTCTTAAAGAATAGTTAGTGAGTGCCCATAGTCTAGATTTGAGTTAGTTGTATGACATCTTATTCAAGTGGCAATGTATTTGGACACATTTCATGAATGGTAATAAAATTAAGATTGATTCTTATTCATTACAAAACTTTGACTTAGATTAGATTTACTTTCCATGCAATTTATTTTTCATGTACTTAGTTAATATTTATGTTTCCATGCATATTAATGAATTAGTGGAATCAACGAAACTAGTTTTGAGAATAAACACATATTCACTTAGTAATCCTAGTAGTGTTATTGCTTGGTTGGCCCAATAACATAGCACTAGGTAATTCCAGTAGTGGATATGTGGATTCAGGACATGTATAGCAAGCTAGGAATGAACACTCATCACTTGTAGGCTAGTTTAGACTTTACTTTTCATTGTTAATTAGTTTAAATAATTGGTTTATTTATTATCATTAGGAGTACCATAAGGCTAAAACAACATCAAGAATCATATGACTGACTTTGGACTAAATCATACATGATAAAGCTACCACTAGTCCAAGTGGAAAGATAGTGAATTGTAATCAAGGCATAATGATCTAGATGTCACAATTAGTCCCATCCATGAAATTTGACCAAATCATGTGTGAACACTTATGATTTATATGGTTTGATGTAGCTGGTACTTTTCATTCATCACTGTAGCTTAGAATAAGATTCCATCCAGAGTCATACATGCAAGAATGACCTACTACTAAAGAATTGCATGGAGGAATAGGAACATCCTCCTCATTGTCAAGGATAGGAGGAGTAGTGACCTCCTCAAATACCTATCCATCAGAGGGAGGAGGAATCCTTGATTCATCCAAACTCTTACAAAAGTAAGAGAGGTTCCTTCCAAACTTCCCAATGGCTCAAGAAATGGGCTAAAAAGAGCCTCTTCATTGAACAACTAATCTAAGCACTAAATGATGTTGACTACTCAACTAAAGTGATGCTTCCTTATTTTGTTATGAAGGTCTTATGTTGGGTCATACTTTAGCTACATGGGAAGTACTCCTCTTGTCCACATACTTGCTAAGACTCCTCTTGTCTTTTAGCAAAGGCAACTCTAGTATAGGTACACCCCTCTAGTGAATTAGCAAGCTAATGAGGTAGGGGTATCCAAGGATTCTCTCCTTGGCATAGAGGCTTAGAATGTCTCAGAAAAGAGTGTGCCCTATATCTAATGGTAAACTTGTAAGTAGATAATATACAAAGCCCTAGGATGGTAACAAATAACTATAGCTACCTCCTTTCATCATGTTGTTATACAAAACAATGAGTGATAAGGTGAAGGCATTAGGAGTCATCTTGCTTCTCTCAATATGATCCCTATCAAATGACATATCTCTCCCAAATAAAACATCACAACATTCATCATCTCCTATAGGCATTATACCATTTGTATAAATATCATGCATAAACTTAATGGTAACCTAGAAGACATCATAACTAGATATGCCTAGAATTGCATTCATGATTTGGGAAGAGACTTCAATAAAAATCCCACCATCAATTGATGTAAATGCCCCAGAAATAGCATAAAAAATAACAATATTATAGTAAAATTCCCTAATTAACACTTCAAGGATAAGAAAATTCATGGAAATTAAGGTAGTCCACTTAAAAAGCTTGAAGTAATCTAATAGAGCTTGCTATCTATGAAGTGGAAAAGTAAGAGAATGCTCATAAACAATTGTAATGGTTCTAGTTGCTTAAAACTTGTGCTAGGCACTTGTGCTTCAAAAATAAGACATGTGGGAAGGTAATGTACTACTAGAACTACCTCTTGAACATTTCTTGGGTGGCACCATGGATGTTACAACCTTCTTGTGGGCCATCTTTAGTAGAAATCACTGCAAATGGTAGAGCCTTCATCATCTTTGTGGGGTACATCTGAAGGAACACAACAAAAATGGAGGTTTTTTCTTTTATAGAAATGAAAAAAAGGGCTTTTGAAAGAGAAACAAGATGTCTTTTTCAACAAGAATATGTCTTTCTCACCTATTGAAGTTACAGAACACATCTTTCCTGCAATGATTAAAATATTATAGAGACATCTTTATTGGATTGAAGACGTCTTTACAAAGATGTCTTTCACTTTTGAAAGATGTCTTTCATAAAAAATAGGGAGAGGTTTGTAAAGGCTTCCAAAGGTCTATAGTCTTGATAAGAGCTTGAAACCAAGAAAGGAAACTTACCTCTACCTATCTATCATACTATCAAAAGAGGATGAAGCTTAGAGAGCTAGAGAGTGAGTTTCGTCTTTTGAGAATTCTCCTCTCAACTTAACTTCTCCAATGTTCAAGGCATGAATTTCTCTTATGAATCTTTTAGTGAAAGTGTCTTGATGTCATTGGTTTTATTGTTTATTTCTCCATTTCTTTTTTACATCTTTGGTCATCTAATCTCCTTCTTGCATAAAAATCTTTCTCAGTGCACTTTGATAAAACTAAGGATTTTTGTGATATTACTAAGTATTTAGATTATAGAACTTTAAGTTGCACTCCCATTGTTTATTCCCAAACTCATTGCAATAATAACATCTAACCCTTCTATTGTACATAGATTGAGTAGAATGAGAATGATCAAACCTTTTATGGGTCTTTTAATGGCTAGAATCTTCTTTTGAGATTGTACCCCTTTTTGGTTATTCCTTTAGATGTGATGATGGATATGTAGGCTCTTCTTTTTGGGAATAGCATTCATGTTCACTTGTATCTTGTGAACTTCTCCATTTTCCTAGTATCATTCAAAGGAACTCCTTTCCCTTTGTCAATATTTCATTTATTAGTTTAACATCTGCAACTTCCTCTTTGGCTTATTCTAAACATTAGGTTAGTTTCTCATTCTCAACCGACCCTTAGGTCTGACAGTTATTTATCAAGATTATAAATAGTCACATTTAATAAGGATATCTCATGATCTTTATACTTAACCTATTTATTTAACTTAGTGCAAAGATTTTGAAACTTTAAAAGTTCTTTACACAATAAATCAAACGTCTCATCATCATTTAGTTCATCATCTAATGAATCACTATCAATGAGGATCATGTAGATGATTTGAGAATTTTTCACATCCTCATCCACTTCCTCTTCACTCTACTTTCCATCATCCCAACTTGTATAGAAGTTGGTCTTCTTTACTTCTTCAGTGGATTTGTTCTTGAATTGCATACTAAAGCTACTATGGCATTCGAAGGCCATATGACCTCTTCCACCACACATCCAAAATTCTATAGAAGAGAAATCTACATTAGAATTTAAGAGATTCTTACCTCTATCTTTGGGATGATTGTAACTTTGCTGATATGTTCCTTTATTTCTTCTAGTGATTAGTCATTGTAGCTTCCTAGTGAGAAAGGAAATTTTATATTCATTATCCTCATCATACTTATTGAGTTCCTTCACTTATGTGATTCATTTCATAAGTGATGACAGAACTTTGAACTTCCTCAAATTTTAGAGTTGAGAAATCTTTGATTTCCTCAATGGCTATGACCTTTGTTCTAAACTTTGGTTGTAGAGTTTTGATCATTTTGATGATGCATTACTTTTGGGTAGATCCTTTCTTGTTCCTTTAACTGCTACAATAAGAACATTATCTCAAGAGAAATAATCTTTTTTTTCTCACCTTATCTCATTTTGAGTATATTGTATTCACTTTGGAAAAGCAATAATCTTGATTGCTTAACAATAAATGTACCTTCATAAGTAGCCTCTAAATTTTGCCAAATTTCTTTGGTCATTTTACATCCTACTACTCTATTAAATTCTAATTTATTCAATGCACAATATAAATAACTTTTTACTTTTAAATCAAACATGAACTTATTCTTTTCATCTTGAGATCATTTGTTGTAGAGCTTGATGATGTTGATGGAGTTATCAAAAAGTAAAGCGTAACCTTCAAGGATTGACTCCCATAGTTCAAATTCCATGAACTTGAAGAATCCTTATATCCTAGCTTTCTAGTAGGTAAAGTTGAGTCCATCAAACATGGATGGTTTTATGTAACATGTCCCCTCCATTGTTAACTCTTCATGTTGATGATGAAAGAGAAGAGTACCAGGCTTCGATACCACTTTTGGATCATTCAACTTAGAAAGGAGGGGATGAATAAGTTTTTTAAATTAAAACTTTGTAATACATAAGAACACATACTAAATGTAACATGGTTATCCAGCTTGAGTAGTCCAAACTCAAAGGTTAGATCACTAGCACACCTCTAAATTTTGTTTCTTTCAAAATGTGATTGAAGGATCCACACCCTATACAGTCTTCAAGACTTACACCAAAGTGTTGTGCTATAACACTAGTTACTTAATCCCATAAGGTTTAGTTAGGCTTAAAATGCGGTTTCTAGGCTTCCACAACCTTTACAATTGTGAGATCTACTTCGATGTCTTGAACTATAGCACCAACAACTCAATCCTGTAAGATCCTAACAAGCTCAAGTAAGATGCCTTCCTGTAAGAAGCACATCAGTCCCACAAGGCAACAAGGGAAAACAATTACAGGGGATGCATGCAACTTGGATTGTTAATCCTTGTACATTGAACTATAGCACACTTTACAATGAGCAAATAATGATACAATGAAGAGCAACAAAGATTAAAATGATTCTCAATATGATTATACAATGATTACACATAAGATTTCACATTTCCCAATGCATATGACATCTTCTTATAGCTTCCATGTTTCTAAATCCATCATGGAACTCATGCAATGACTAGGCTATAGTCACTAATGATCATGGAAGACATCTTCTTCATGCTGAGACATCTTTTTGTCTTTGCCTTTAATTTTAGGAAGACATATTTGTCTGGGAAAGACATCTTTTTGAAACCTTCATTCTAGGAGACATCTTTGTCTAATAAAAGATGTATATCTAGAACTTTCCTTTATTCTATAAATACATCTTTTCCTAATGGAATATGTCTCTACCTGATGAAAGATGTCTACTATTTCTTGAAGATTTCTTTGCTTGTGTTCACTCTAATTCTACCAAGATGTCTTCTATTTCTCAAAGATGTATTTCTTCATCTTCCTTTACATGATAAATTCTTCATTGCTTATCCAAAAGCTTGTGCAATTTAAGTCTTAACCCAAGTTCTTGTCTTGCAAGCACAATAATCACACACACATACAAACAACCATGTCTTCCATTTTTCTTAATGTTTTGACATACTAAAACCAAGAGGTCCACTACAAGTGGCCTTAACAATGATTGAGGTGCACAAGGCACATGCTAAAAATATCATGATACATGAATATGGAGAATTTAGTTTCAACTTGGCAATAAGGTCATCTACTGGAATCCCATGCATGTACCTCAACATACTAAATTCCAAATGTTATGGGAAGAATATTATGTAATTCATGTAAAATTTTCTTCATGTGTCATGACCATCTACCATCCTTCAAGCCTAGAGAAATGACTGCTAGAAAACATCTAATAAGTAAAAAATTTCTTAGAACCTTTCATAACTAGTGGCTATAACACCTCAATTCCCACACAAGCATGCTCTATTTTTTGAATCTCCTTCTTTGAACTTAGTCGTGAGGGAGATGGAAAAATCTCTGCCAACTGCTATGCTATGCCTATTGCACTCTCTTTCTTCAATCACGTTACGCTCTAGATGTGAGATCTGACAATGAAAATGACAAGTTTACTAAGGGTTAAATCCCTATTTATAGCCGACACGGTAAGACACTTGTCACTTTCATCTTCCGATTAATGTAGGATACCCCCTATGGTGTAGCACTATTACATCTTGGTCCCACCATAGCGTAGCGATTATCGGTAGCATAAAAGGTGGGCCCACTGAAAATTTTTCCCCATATTGTCACTTTATCTCTACAAAATCTACCTCACCACGGTCTGAAAAGACCTTAAACTAGTAATCTTAACTCTTAATTCTACCTAGTAATGGTCTGCAAAGACCTTAAACTAGCAATTCTAACCTACAATTTAACCTGGAAATGGTCCACTAAGACCTTAAAATAGCAATCCTAATTTATGTGGGATACTAAACGATAGTGTAGCCTAATGATGGTTCACTACAACCTTAAACTAGCAAAGTTAATACCCCTTGCATTTTCAAACTCGTTAACTATCCGCTAAGACCTTAAACTAGCAATTCCGATGTATAGGTTGTGCACGATTATTGTCTGCTAAGATCTTAAATTGGAAAATTACAAACTTTGTGTAGTAATTAACAATTATTTCATGTTGCATTATTCATTACATGCTATTGCTATAGCTAGGTATCACTTCACTTGG
This sequence comes from Gnetum montanum, assembly GCA_015680685.1. NCBI lineage: Eukaryota > Viridiplantae > Streptophyta > Gnetopsida > Gnetales > Gnetaceae > Gnetum > Gnetum montanum. The sequence continues at coordinate 191,337 of MNCI01024146.1, read as the reverse complement.
TCTTTTTTCTTATTGTGGTAGGTTTAACAAAAATGGCCATGCAGGGTGATCTTCATTCGCTTCTAATCCTGATAGGTCCTCATGGCAGGCTCACAAGACACCTAAACTTTGAATCAATAGACTGGGAATCATGTACTGACAACACCGTAACATCCCTAGAAACATCCCTAGATTGGCCCGAACATTTGGTCCAAGCCTTAGACTTAGAGGCTGGAGATGTGACTGAGGACCCTCTCATTCAAACACCTGTAACTACATCCAGGGGGAAATAAAGACATTGAAAGTTAGCTTCCTCCTAGATCCACAAATGCAAAAAGCCATATCCAGGGTTCTCCAAGACAATGTCAAAGTGTTTGCATGGTCCTATGAAGACATGCCAGGCTTAGACCTGCGGCTCATACAACATAACATTGTCTTAGACCTATGTGTCAAGGCAGTTAAGAAAAAGGCTTAAAAAATCAAACTGGAAATTGCACTAGCTATACTTGATGAAATCACCAAGATGTATCAAGTTGGTTTCATTTGCGCAGTTGATTACACAGAGTGGGTGTTGAACATCATTGTAGTTTCTAAGAAAATGGGAGGTATATGAATTTGTATAGAATTTCAAGATCTAAACAAAGAAACAATTAAAGATTACTTCCCATTACCAAGTATTGACCAACTTATTAACACTATGGTTGGTCATGCCTTACTATCCTTTATGGATGGGTTCTCAGGATACAACCAGATTTGCATCAACCCAAAGCAATAGTTAACAACTACTTTCATGACCCCTTGGGGAACCTTTTGTTACACCATGATGCCATTTGGACTCAAAAATGCTAGAGCAACCTATCAATGAGCCACAACATAAATTTTTAGTGACTACCTCTTGGAGAGACTAAATGATTACGTGGATGACATAGTAGTCAAGTCTAAGGGAGCTATTGATCATCCTAACGATCTAGATGTAGTCCTTAAACATTTTCATAGGCATGACTTGCATCTTAACCCAAGGAAATGTGTTTTTAGAGTTAAACCTGGATGCATGCTAGGGTTTGTAGTATCAGAGGTAGGGATACAACTGGGCCCCAACAAGGTAAGGGCCATCATCAACTTAGCATCACCTACAAACCTTAAAGAGCTACGCGGGTTGCAAGGCAGAGTACAGTTTATCCAAATGTTTATCTCAAGGTTGAGTGATAAGTTACACCCCATGCAACACTTGCTAAAGAAGGGGGTCAACTTCGAGTGGATAAAAAAATGTCAACAAGCCTTTGATAACCTAAAGAAAGAGCTTTTGCACCTCCCAACTATTTACCCACCATAGAGGGAGAAGCCTTTCTACATCTACCTTGCCACTTCAAACACATCTATTGCAGCATTGTTATGTCAGAAGAAGGATGACAGCTTTGAAATCCCAGTTTATTACTTGAGCCATGCACTAATAGCTTATGAGGCAAGGTGTAACAAAGTAGAAATAAATTGTTTCACTCTAGTATTCATGCTAAAAATGTGGAGACATTACCTATTTCATAGCAAGTTTAACATCATATGCAAGAGCAACATACTTCGGGCTATCACAATGAACTTGTACGAAAGTAGAAGAATAGCCTGATGGAAAGCTATAATAGCATAATTTGATTTGCATTATGTTGCTCAATCATCGACAAAGGGATAAGCAATAACTACACAACTCACAACCTCACCCATTGATGATCAGGCAATAATAGAGCCCAAATTACCTGATGAATACATTAATAGCATAAGCCTTGTACCATCTGACTTTAAAGCTACTTTGAATTTGATGGTGCCTCAACTAAGCGAGGTAGTACTGTTGCTACCATCATTACATTCCCCTCTGGGAATATTCAACCTTTTTCTTGCCACTTTGCATTCCTTTGTATGAACAATGTAGCTAAGTATGAAGGACTCCTCAGGAGCCTCTTAGCATCCTGAGAACTAAATATTCAACATTTGGCAATTCAAGGAGATTCCCAACTCGTTGTTAACCAGATTACTGAATTCTATGCCTATAAAGCTTCACAGTTACAGCCTTACTACAACTTGGCCAAGAGTTTGCTAAAATACTTTACAACAATAGATATCCAACACGTGTCTCGGAACAAGAACAATGTAGCAGATGCCTTAGCTATGCTAGCATTGAATGTGCCATCCCACCTATTTGCAACTTTACCTACTTTGATAACAGAATGCAAAGAATCTATTACTAAAGCGGTACACATTGTAGCTATTAGTACGACCAGTATTCAAGACTGGTACAATAACTTTAAAGCTTACCGTCAACACGGCGAACCCCCACATGGCTTAACATATACTCAAAAGGATGCAATCCAAAAGCTAGCATGATAATATGTCCTTGTAGGAGATAACACTTTATGTAAACACTCCTTTAATGGGATATTACTAACCTACGTTGGTGGGGCACAAGCACAAAAAATCATTAATAAAGTCCATGAGGGACTATGTGGAGGACACATAGCTCCTAGGGTTATGGCAGTGAAAATTAGATGCCTAGGATATTACTGGCCTTGCATAGAACGAGATTGCCTTGCTAAAGTTAGGACATGTGATACATGCCAATGCCATGCAAATATTATACATGTATCACCTACTAAGTTTCACCTTACATAGATTATGTGGCCATTCCAACGTTGGGGACTAGACATGATAGGACCCATTATCCCTAAGTCTTCTGCAGGACACAGCTTCATCATCATTGCCACCGAGAACTTTACAAAGTGGGTGGAGGCTATTCCCCTAAAGAAGACTACATCTCAATAGGTTTGCCACTTTATCTTAGACAACATAGTAACAAGGTTTGGTCTTCCCATGACTATTGTGATAGACAATAGGCCATAGTTTAGTAGCACGGGAACCAAAACCTTTTGTGAAAACCTTGGCATCAAGCACTTGTTTTCATCACCGTACTACCCATAGGCAAATGGTCAAGTAGAGGAAAAAAACAAGGACATCATCAACTTGCTCAAAAAGATGCTTAGCAGCAACAAGAGGCGATGGCGTGAGAAAATCCTCTATGTGTTGTGGGCTTCCCGCACGACGTGCAGAACGGCTACAAGTAAAACTACTTATAGCCTTGTTTATAGATCTGAAGCGGTGTTACCTCTTGAATTGCAGGTACTGTCATTGTGAATGATCCTTTCAAGCATCGTGAACAAGGCCTAGAATAAGGAGTCAAGGATCATTGACCTTGACTTCGTAGAGGAGGAGTGTGCCCAAACACTTGATCACATTGAATGATACTAGGACAAGCAATGGAAAAAGCACCATTGTAATTTACATTAACAGCTGAAAAAAAAGGGGACGTACTCCTCAAGGCTATTCGTGAACATGTAAACAAGTTCTTAGGAAATTGGGAAGGCCCATTTGTAGTCATGAAATCCTATGAGAATGGAGCCTTCAAGCTGGCTAATATGGATGACAATGAATTTTCAAATCCTATGAACCACTTGTACCATAGGTCATACTACATTTGATACAAATCAAGGTAAGCACCAACATCTACTATGATGTTAAACTGGCACAACACATCGGTCTACTACAACCTTAAATTGGCCCATCCACCATCCGCTACGATGTTAAACTAGCACATTGTTCTACTAGGACCTTAAACTAGCACATTACGGTCTTCTAGGACCTTAAACTAGCACATATGATGGTTTACCAAGACCTTAAACTAGGTTTTCACTTCAACATTGACTAGCACAACATCCATGACCCTACGAACAAGTGAGCGTGCACAATGCCAACTTTCTAGACAACATGGGGTGGGACGTTGTAATTCCAAAATGCAGTTCACATTGCTAAAGAAACACCCTCTAGAACACATGTAGTGTCATTGCACTTGGCATCTTGCTAACCTTCCGAAGATGTCGTCTAACATCTTGCTGACTTTCTAGAGCTACCACTACCATCGCCACTCATCCTAGCAGTAGCTCTTGGTGTCAATGCCTGCTATTGGAGTCCTAGAACTATTGTGGCCTAGGCACAAAGTTACTACCCTCCAACCCTTACCACCATCCAAGTCCAAGAGGTGTTCAATTTTTAGGATTCTCTACTTGCAACTAGACTACATGATGTTTTCCTTGGACGAGGAATCCTGAGCACTTGCATTGCCACTGCTCCTAGCGTCTTCAGTGCCAACCTCTTTAGTCTACCGCTACCAGAACCATTGCTAGCCTTCCTACTTTGGACATTGCATGCCTTAGAAATAATGGTTGCTGCTCAAGCAATGTTTAAAGCAACTGGGACTTTGCCCTCACTTCATTTCATGGTTATGTTTTCCTAGTTTTCTCTCTGTTGTGTTTGCAAGATACAGGACAAGGTGGCACCGTTCAAATATGTGTTTCACCACGAAACCAGGACACTACATAGCTCTGAGGTGATCACTTAGACTAGCTTGGTTACTTGGGAGTGCACATACTACCCTCCCTCTTAACCCTATTAACCTTGTTTCTTATACTCGCATTTTTTCACATCTCTTTTACAAGCTTTCCTAATGCACATAAAGCCCTCCCACATGCCCAACCGCCAAGTCCATGATGCGTGTAAGACAACTTGACACATGGGAAGCCTCTGTAAGTAGGTCAAAGCCCCACATGGATGTAACACAACTCATCTCGGGGAAGAAACACCTATCCTGCAACAACAAGGTTGTTTGCAAGTAAATGTGGTTAAACAATAGAAGAATAGAAAAAAAGTGTAAAAGAGAAGAAAAGCTAAAAAAAAAAAGAGGGGTGCCTAAAACAAATGGCACTAGAGTTGTTTTAGAATGACCATCTCTAAGCACTTCGATGAGAGGTCAAAGGCCAGCAAAAGAAAGATGCCCATGCATGCTAACTCCCTCACAAGCACTATGACAAGGGATTACGCTTTGTTACATCTTTTTCTCCCCCAGAATTGTTCCCTCAAATCCATCCTTTCCCCCTTTCTCTACATGACTATTTCAGTACTCCCAAGTGTAGCAAAGTGACCTATGAGTGACCACTAGAGATCAGTGCTAGCGTTTTTTTTCCATGGTGTTTCGTATTCTTTGTCGACATCTCTTGGGCAGGTCCTCCAAATGTTAACAAAGAGGGGCCATTAAAACACCATAAAATTTCAGGACCCTGATGCCTCAGTAGAGTCTTGAAATTTAGGCAAGGACTTCCATAAGTGCAGCATCATGATGGGCCATCAAGATAGCATAGGCACTGAGTGTAGACTATACAATCCCATCAGTTTTCTATCTCTAGGGTTGACAAGCCTGTTGGACTCTCCAGCTTGTCCAACTGGACAATTGACCCAGCTGACAGTCTATCTAGAGAGCATGCTAGGTGTTACTGAAAGTGTTCAAGATGAGCTAAATACTTTGACAAGTTTTCTAATGGAAAAATTTGCTACACTATGCTACGCTACATAGCGTAGCAAGCCTTGAAGAGATCGATCAGACGTCCAAGATGCAAATTGATAACAAGCCAGTCTTCCAGAGCATCTACCTTATTTCATCCTTGAATTCTGAGTGATATGGCACAAAAAAATGTGGAGATTTTTATCAATTATTATCTCAATTTTAGTGCTATGCTATGCTACGCTATGTAGCATAGCACAACGTAGCGGGGATGTACTTCGACAACACTCTTACTCAGGTAGAGTAAAAGCACTTGTCCCTACTCCAACAGTTAAACAAGATCACTATGGTGACACACATAGACATGACAAACATCCTATGATAAAATTTTTACAAAAATGAGTCAAGATTCGGCCAACACTAGGTGCTACACTATGCAGCGTAGCATAGTGTAGTAAGGATAAAACACACAAAGGCCTCTCTACCAATTTACCCCAACAAGAGGATTGCACTTGGTACTGCTTCGGCCTCCAAAAATGCATGTCCCACTTAGCCCTCACACCTTAAGCAAATTTTCCTAATAAAAATTTGCATAGATTAAACAAGGATGCATTTCACATTGGCTGCTATGCTATGTAGCGTAGCACCGCGTAGCAAGGTTGCAAAACAATAGAATGCCCCAAGGATGGACTTAGAAAGTCTGAAGGCTTTCCAACATGGAAGAAAAAGTTACAGTTGCATGCCTGACCAAGCCTCAAAAAGATGCTCTTGGCTTTTAGGCAAGACTTCTTTCAAGACCGGTGGCTACACTGTGCTACGCTATGTAGTGTAGCACAACGTAGTGTGCAGTTACTTACACTACGCCAACATGCTAGAATGCGTAAGTAATACAACACTTGCATGGAAGCATCAAGACATTTTCAGTTAGCTCTAAAACTTGTTGGCAATGATCATTCTCACCCTGGACAAAATCAGTAAGTTTGCTTCATTTTGCATACCCCTGGTCAATCCCCAAAATTTTTTCTATGCTTGACCTTACTCACAAGAGTAGGGAAGACATAGTCTTGGAGCATAGGCTTCATTTTTCTTTTATTGATTGTATGCTTCTTGGATTTTGGCACATGTAGTTTCAACAGTATGATCATAGTGTAATAGTTTTCACATCTAGCATCAAATACCTACGTAGCATAGCCATGGTTTCACCTTGTGGGACTTAGGACACGTGGTATTCAAACCACATTTTTCTCTTGCTCCTAGCCCTATAAATACTGCAACAAATGATGCTCAAAGGGTGGGGTTTTTGCACTGTTGGCTTGTTGGCATAGCTTTTGGAGAGCATAGTTGGCATTTTTAGCATTCTAGTTAGCTTTGAGCATTCTGGTCAACTCTAGACATCCTTTTGCAGGTTTAGCATTTTGGCACTTTGGTGAGTAGATTGGCAAGCACAAGAATCTTGAGTAACGAGCTATTAGCTATAATTTAGGGACTTGTGACCATACTACTCTATTGTAAGTTGTGCCATTCCAGTGTTTCATATTCAATTATACACTTTTGAACAAAATAAAGATCAGATCTACCATCTTGGGTCAGTGCATTTTCTCATCCAAGTCTCTTTTATTCTTTGTTTACTATTATTATGTTTTGCACTCCTTTATTGTCTTGCATTTTTTGATCATTGGTTTACTTTGCTCCTAAAATAAACATTTACAAAAGGTTAAGTTATGCCTATTAAGTCCCTGTCTAATCAACCAGACTGTTTAGGGCACCCTGTTTCAGTTTCTCTCCAGCACGACCCTCACATGAATTTAGGGTTAAACTGTACACTCGGCAACCTCTCGGTGTTCACATTATTGGTCACTACAATAGGGAATAAATATGGCAAACTTAGAAAATTTATCCACAATGATAATGATGTTGCTTAGGCCTTGCACATTTAGTAGGATTGTGATAAAGTCCATTATCACTAGGATGCTTAGTAAATCCTTTATCCTATTGATATACTAGATACTTCTAAACATAGGCAATCACACTCTAATACATCCTCATGGAAAATAAGATTCTCTCAATTAGTGCTACTATTCTTTGTTGTATAGGGTGTGTCCAACCCATTATGTCTTTTTGTACTCTCAAATAATTTCCTTACAAAGGTCATTCCAGTCTGGAACATAAATTTGCCTATCCTGGAACTAGAGTAGTCCATCCCTCATTTTGAAATGTGATGCTTCCCTTGTCCTTATTAACTACATTAGGTCAATGTCTTAAGGATTCCTTTTCAATCAATCTTGAAGGTTGTCTAACAACACCACATCATACTAGACATGTGATGTTTGTGGCCCATTGATAGAAAATAGATAAAAAGTGAGTTGAGGATGGTTACTCAAGACATCCACCAAAACATTCACCTTTCCTAGAAGATAGGTTAAATGCAAGTTAAATTTAGAGAGCATGATCAATCATCATGCCTATTTGGGCCTTAGCTTAGTTTGGTTAAGAAAATAGATGGTAGCCAAATTATTAGTCTTCACATGGACACAACTTCCTAGCAAGTAATGCCACCTCAATCTCAAGCAATGGATAATGGAAAACATTTACTTTTTTTGGACAATTTATCTCCACTCTACTTGATTCAAATTTTGAAACTCATAGATGATAAGATGATCCTCTTGTACCAATAACTGATCAATTGAAGCCTCACTAGCATTGATATGAATCTCATAAGGTTTTGAGAATTCTAGCAATGCCATATAGGATGGAAGGTTAAGGCCTCTTTGACTTTGTCATAGGCCTGTTGATAGTCTAAACCCCAATGTCATTAGGCTTCTTTCTTCTATAAGTTTGTGAGGGGAGTAGCAATACTTGATAAATTTTTTATAAATCTATCGTAGATGTTGGTTAACCTCATGAATTGTCAAACCTCATGAACATTAGTAGGAGTAGGCCATTAGTATATGACCTTGACTTTCTTTTGATTTAGCTTAATTTATCCGTGCCCCATAAGGTGTCCTAAAAATTTTTGCTTTGTACACTAGAATTCACAGTTTTCTTTCTTAATGTACAACTAATTTATACATGGTTTTTTGAGGATTAATTATAGATGGAGAGGATGCACCTCCATGGGTTTGGTTGTATACCAAGATATTATCAAGATAGATGACTACAAATTTATTAAGAAATAACCAAAATATCTCAATCTTGAGAGTAGAAAAGTGACCAATAAATTAGAAAGCTTGAAGGGCATCATGGTATATTTATATGAGCCATATCTAGTCATACATGTAGTTTTCTCCTCATCATCCTCTACAATGCAAACCTGATAATATTCTTAGTAAAGGTCTAGCTGAGTAAAAAAATGTACCCTTAATAGTTGATCAAATAGTTCAGAGATGAGTGGCACTAGGTACTTATTCTAAATAATGGCCTTATTTAACAACTTGTAGTCATAACAGAGACACAGCGTCCCATCCTCCTTGGTGATAAATAACATAGGTCTGCCATAAGGAGATTTTGAGGGATGAATGTTCCCTTTGAAAATAAAAATCTCAAGCTATCTCTTTAGCTCTTCTAACTCTAGCCCTGTTAGTTGATATGGTCTTTAAATAAGTGGCTCAGCACATAGAAATAACTCTAGTTTATAGTCTACTAGCCTTTATGGCAATAGATTTTCTGATAGTTCTAGTGGTATCATGTCACAGAAACAATATAACATCTTAGCTATTTATTGATTAATGCATGTTTGATGTCCACTACCCTCTATAGGATCATCAGTTTGTTTGGCCAAGAGGAATTTTTGTGCATACCTCTAGACTTTTTTTTCTTTAGAAAATGTGGTTTTAAGGGCACCACACCTTGTACAAGTTCTAAGCTCTACTTTCGAGTGTTTCGTTGCTAGAAAACCACTTAACTCCACAATGTCCCAATAAGGTCAGAATATGGTTTTAAGGATCCCACAATATTTATGACATTAAGCTCTACTCTAGAGTGTTTTGATACTACAAATCTACTCAATCCCATAGGATCCTAACAAGATCAATATGGATGCCTTCTTGTAATAAGCACATCAAACCCTCAAGGCTACAAGAAATAGAGAAAAGAAAAAAGAAAGAATGTAACTAAATTTACAAGTCCTTTTATTTGAATCTTAGTAGAAATTAAAATCAAGCAAATGATGTTACAATGAAAAGAAAGAATAGAATTGCATAGAATATACAATGAGGAGCTTGAGTGTGAATAGTGCTTTCTAAATTGCCAAGATATCGACATCATCTTATAGTCTTAGAGTTTCTGAAAACTCCTCAAAATTCATGCAATAATCACCAAACGGATAGTGTAGATGTCTACTTCAAAGTTGGGACATCTAAGTAATATTAACCTCAATTCAGGAGAGATGTCTCACTAGTAGATGGGATGTTTGCAGTGGGATGTCTACAAGGAGACATTTACTATTTTAGATAAACATATACTATTTTTTAAAGATGTCTCCTCAACTTTTAAGCTTTGGCTTTCGAGGCTTTCTCTTATCAATTTTTCTTCTTGCTAGTCCTTGAAGCATCTTCATTTGATTTATAGCCTTCATTTTCATCCATGCTTTCATCTTGTCCATGTAGTATTTGTTTCGACATTTCACCATAGATCTTATTTCCTTGAGCTCTCATATCTCAATGTGGAGTTTTGATTCATGTCCTACACAAGCATTATCCACCACAAACATTCTATTTTCTCCATTTCCCCTAAGGTTTTGACATACCAAGAGGTCAACAATCTCCCCCTTTTTGGTGGTGTCCAAAACTTAAGAAAATGGGTTTATAGGATTCATAAAAGAAATTGTTTTTATCTCCCCCTTTTTGGATAGAAACAAAAAAAGGTTAGAAAAACTCCCCCTAAATATATGCAAGAGAAGAAAGAAAAAATATATATTGTGTTTTGAGAGATTAGAATAGTTATGCTTTACTAGAAATTAAAAGCCTAGAATAAACTTACTTGATTGGACAAGGTCCTATCCTCATGTCTTTATAGAGAGTAGTGAGTTATTGTTCATCAAGAGGTTTGATGAAAGCATATACAAGTTTATTTTTGTTCTAATGAATTCTAGCTTTATATGTCCAAGTTGAGTGTGTTCTCATATAAAGTGATGTCAAATTTTGATTTGTTTTGTATGAGAATGTTGGATTGGATTCTTTGTCATATTGATGATGCTAATGTTGTCGCAATAAATTAGTGTAGATTGGGTTTTTATCCCTAAGTCCCTGAGTGTTTCTTTCATCCATAAAATTTTCACACAATAACTTTTGGCTGCAATGTCCTTGGCTTTTGCCATAAAGAGTGTTGTGGAAGTTTACATTTTGGTTGTCCAAGAAACAAGACTCTTTCTTAGGAAAAATAAATTTCCACTTGTGCTTCAATGATCATCTAAACAAATTCCCTAATCTACATCACAATATCTAGAAAGATCAAGTGGGGAATCCTTTGGATACCAAAGTCCCTAATTAGTAGTACTCTTTAGAAAATGGAAAATATGTTTAACAACCTTTAAATAGGATTATTTTGGACTTGTATGATATCTTGCACAAATTTGTATACTTAGTATTATATATGGTATACTAGCAGTTAAATAAAGTAGGCTACAAATCATACCTCTATAAAGCTTGTGATCAATAGGTTTTTCTTGATCATCTTTGGTGAGCTTAAAATGTGTTGGCATAGGAGTATTATTTACCTTAACTTTTGTCAAGTTGAATTTGAGAAGTATATCTTTGATATGTTTGGTTTAAAAAATAAAGGTTCTATCTTTTGTTTGATTAACTTAAAATCCAAGAAAATTGTTGAGCTCTCCCATCATGTTCATTTTAAATTTTGATTACATAAGATTTGAAAAATTCTTGCATAGAATTTATTAGTGGCACTAAAAATAATATCATCAACATAGATTTGAATAATAAGTAAGTCATTACATTCTCTTTTGAGAAATAAAGTGACATCAGCCCTACCTCTTTCAAAGGCATTGAATGTAAGGTGTTGAGAAAGTTTTTCGTACCAAGCTCTAGGAGCTTGTTTAAGCTCATAGAGAGCCTTCGTGAGCTTGAAAACATGATTTGGCTTAAATATACCTCTTTTTGTATAGTCCCATTAAGAAAGGAACTTTTTACATTCATTTGATATAGCTTTATGTTCTTAATGCTAGCATATGCTAAAAGAAGTCTAATAGATTTAGTTCTAGCAACAGAAGAAAAAGTCTCACCAAAATCAATTCCTTCTTATTGATTATAGCCTTTTGCAACTAGCGTAGCCTAATTTTTAATGATATTTCCATTTTCATTGGTTTTATTCCTAAAAACTATTTTCACCCCAATAATTAGTTTATGGTTTGGTCTGGATGTCAATTTTCATACATCATTCCTAGTGAATTAATTTATTCATCTTGCATTAGTGGAAATCCACACTTCTCCTTTTTCTTCTTTGAAGTTTTTGGATTCTAGTTGTTAGAGATATGCTGCATAGGCATAAATTTCCTTAGATTGGCACTTAGTTCAAACTCCATCTTGTACTTGTTGAATTACATCATTGAAAAAGTGTGTTTTGCTAGGTCTAGGAATCTTAGGTTGAATTGGAGATATCTCTTTATGTTCATCCTCATGCTCTTCCTCATGTTCACTATCTACTTTTGAATTTTTGTTAATTTAAACTTGTGAGGTACTAGATAACTTTCGAATGGGAACTACTTCATCATCAAGTTATGGAGAAGTAACATCACTTTCATCAATTTTAACATTAATAGTTTCCTCTACAACATTTATTTTTTTATTGAAGACTCTATATGCTCTTCTCACAGAAGAGTATCCTAAGAAAATACCTTCATCAATTTTAGGACCTAATGTTTTAAAGATATCTTTATCATTAAATATATAGCATTTAGAACCAAAAACATGAAAATAATGTATTGAATGCTTTCTAATAGTCCATAATTCATGGGGAGTTTTATAAGTAAACCTTATTACTAGAACTCTATTGTAGACATAGCAAGTAGTGTTAATTACTTCAACCCAAAAGTGGTAAGGAAGATTTCTATCATTCAATATAGTTCTCCAAATTCCATTTAAGATCCTATTCCTTCTTTTGACTTACCATTTTGTTAAGGAGTTCTTATAGTAGATAATTGATGAAGTATGTTGTTCATTTGACAAAAGTTCTCAAATTTGACATTTTTGAATTCCCCTCCATTGTCACTCCTAATGACCTTGATACCATATCCTTTTTCTTTCTAAATCTGATTATCAATTCTTTAGAAATGATCAAATACTTCATCCTTGTGATATAAAAATGAAACCCAAGTAAAATAAAAGTAATGATAAAAAATGATTCGAAAATATCTTTTCTTTCACAAACAAAGTGTTTAAGAAGGACCAATCAAATCCATGTAAAGTAAATCTAGGGGACGACATGTAGAGATGTAGTTTTTCTTACCAAACATTATCCTTATTTGCTTTTCCTTTTGTCATGCTTCACAAGTGTTCAAATTGAAGTATTTATGTTTGGGTAATCCATGAACCATTTTCTTTATCACTAGATTCTAAATAATCTCTTTATTTATGTGTCCCAACTTTCTATGTCACACATGAACATAATCTATAGTACTGATCAAGTAGTTGAATTCAAGGTTAGGATTGCCTTCAAATACATTGGTATAAATATTTTCCCTTCTAGTTCCTTCTATCAAATTTTTTTAGTGGTTAAGTCTTTTATTTTACAAGTTTGTTTTGAAAAAGTATACATATGACAAGCTATTATAAAAAGAGCTACAATAGCTAAATGATGATGCATAATATTAGTTAGCCAAAACCCCCTTGTTATTGGATTTGGTCCTCTCCTAGAAGTTGAAATTTTGGAATATTCTGACCAATCAAGTATAAAAAATGGGATCAATTCATTAGTGAAATTAGGATAAAGTCAATTTAAAAAATCTTGATATCAAAATGTGAATCACAAAGTTGATTAACACTGAGAAGATTATGCTTTAATCCTTTGACAAAGAAAACTTTATTTATAGTGGGTTATTTCTTACCTTTCCATCCTATGGTACTAAAACCTATTATAGGAGCTTCCATGTCATCTCCAGTAGTTATGGTTCCACAATTTTTTTCTAAGAAGTGTATGAATTGGGTTTTCTCTACCATCATATGCTTTGGACAACAATTATCAATATACCATGTGCTTGTTTTGACTATAGAAACAACTTGAGACATCATCTTGTATTCAAGCATCTTCTCTTTTTGCTTCCAAACATTCTTTCCCTACAAATCACCTTATCTAGGTTGTTTTTGAATAGAGCTTGTGTAATTTTTCATCCAAAGATAGCAATATGCCTTAACAGTACAAATTTCCCAGAAGCGAAACAATTTAAAGCCCTAAAGTTTGTTATGTTACCAAACTTGAAACAACTTCCTTCTAGTAAACTCTTGATGTGTACATCCTTTTGCTCTTAATCTTTGGGCTTTTCCAAAATATTTTTCTTCATTTACTAAATTAAATTTTTTAGTCTTTGAATTTGAGGTATTAGGTTTGAGTTCTCTTCGTTAAGATAAAAAAAATTCATCATTAAGAGTTGCAATCTTTATCTCTTTATCATGTAAGATATCTTTCATTTTAAAGCATAGACTTTGAAAAGAAATAACTTCATTGTAAAGCAACCCATATCTTCCTTCAATGGAGTTTTCATCTTCTTTTTGATGACTTCTAGGATTATTTGGACTTCCTTTTTTGTTGAATATTGATAGACATTACCAGACCTGTAGTTATAATCTCTTCTATAACATATATGGCCTCTTCTATTACATATCTAATTGATTGTTGAAGAGGGAATAAGAAACTAATCTTTACTAATGTAGTATAGGGATTGAATACAACACTTGAAGAAGAAATTGATGAAGCATATTAGTCTATTTATCTAATTAAATTTGATAGCTACTAGTGATATGATTTTTGTTGTCCTTTCTATGTTCTTGTTGAGTTATCTACATGAGATTACTAAGCTCCAATACCACTTGAGTATTGAGAACTAAGAAGTGGGGTTGAATAAGTTCCCCAATTTAAATTGCACCATCCATACAATTATACCAAATTTTATGTGATTCCCCAACTTGGGTATGTCCACACTCTGAGGGTAGAATTTGTGCACACATCCAAAATTTGTTTCTTTAAAAAATATGGTTTGAAGGGCACCACACATTGTACAAGCTTTAAGCTTAGCTCTTGAGTGGTTTCATCATTGTGAAACCACTCAACCCTACAAGGTTCCAACAAGCTCAAAACATGGTTTTAAGGATCTCATAACCTTTACAATATTAAGCTCTACTATAGAGTATTTTGATGCTACAAAATCACTCAATCTTATAGGATCCCGACAAGATCAATATGGATTTCTTCTTACAAGAAGCACATCAACCCCATAGGGCTATAAGAAAGAGAGATAAAAATAAGGAAAGAATGTAACTAAGTTTACAAGTCCTTGTACTTGAAGCTCAATACAAATTACAATCAATCAAATGATGTTACAATGAAGAGGAAGAATAAAATTCCATAGAATAGACAATGAAGAACTTGACTGTGAACAATGCTTTTTAAATTTCCAAGATTTTGACATCTTCTAATGGCCTCAAAGTTTTCAAAAACTGCTCAAAATTTGTGCAATAGCTACCAAATGGCTAATGTAAATGTCTACTTTGAAGTTGAAACATCTATCTAAGATTGGCCTCAATTCAGAAGAGACATATCACTGGTAGATGGGATGTCTATAGTGGGACATCTATAGAGAGACATCTACTATTGCAAATGGATGTCTACTATTTTTTAAAAATATCTTCTCAACTTTTAAGCTCTAATTTCTAAGGCTTTCTCTTATTAATTTGCCTTCTTACTAGTCCTTGAAGCATCTTTATATGATTTATGGCCTTCATTTTCATCCATGCTCATCTTTCTTGTGTAGTGTTCATTTTGGCATCTTGTTGTAGATATTATTTCCTTGAGTTCTAAAATCTCATTGTGGAGTTCCTGTTCATGTCCTACAAAAATTTTATTGATCATAAATATTCTATTTTCTACAATTGCCTTAAGGTTTTGACATATAAAAATTGCAAAAATTTCATCATGATTAGAAAAATAATCTAGGGGCTAGAATCCTCATCCTTTCCTATCTATGCCTCATGAGTTGAAATCAGGCACGGTGAGTTTTCATGAGATATGAAAATTAGATTTAAATGTGAAGAAGTAAAAACTTTGTCTATATGTAAGGACTCCTACCCCAAAATAACATTAAAGGAATTCATATTCAAAATTGAGAAGTTAAGAGCCCACGTGAATTGAAACATTTTGGCTAACACCAAAACATCAAAGGGGTTGGAACTTTGTAAATCTATAAGAAGCTTAAAATGGATCCACTTCTAGCTACAAGTTCCTTACAATGAATGGGATCATATAATTTTGAATATAATCATTATCAATTAGTACACTAATATGTCTTGATCTCATAGTTACTGGGACTAGTGCAAATTATTAGGACTAGCCTTTTTGAAGCTTGCAAGTCTTGTCTTCTACATGATCATATCAAGCAACTACATCATAATAGCTAATCATTGTTGTTTCACTGAGGTACTACTATCTATAATCTAAAGGCATGGATTTGAATGATACTTAAGAGTCATTGCTTATTTTGCTAGAGTCTATCCATGCTTATTCTTAGTTTATTAATATTAAATGGTAATTTCTTGCTAGGTGATTACCACAATATAAGAAGCATTGAATTGGTCCCTTGAAGAATCCTCTAAAGAATTGTTTTTTCTTGCCCCCAATTTACCATTTTCTCCCTATATCTTTTCTCTTCTATTGGAAGCCTAGGATTTCCAAAGGATCATCGGTAGGATGAATTTCCTATTGATTTGATTTAAAACCATTTCCTCCTTTCATGAAACCTACCTCCATTTTTCTAAAAGTGGGAGGATGTATCCTAATTTTCTTTACCTAATTTACCTTTATCTTTCTTTGTAGTATTGAAATCGAAAAATGTACCAACTTCCACAATAGCATTTGTGAGAGTGTGGATACATCATCAGTGTACAATTCCATCTACACCCAAGGTTACAACTCATTTAGAAATTAAAAGAAATGATCCCAATATCCCATGTTGGGAATCAATAACATAAGCTTTTGGAAAGCATTAATGTAGTTTTCATGCTTGCCTGAGTGTTATAAGAACTCAAGCTTGGTTCATGATACCCAGTCCAAGTTTGATGGACAAAATTGTTTGAACAAAGCTACCTTGAATTTATCCTAGGAGTTTACTATCTCAATTGTAGTACCCTTCTCTTGGGCATGAAGAAGGATAAGCCATCATAGCTTAGCACTACCTATTAGGTACTAAGATGTAGTGGAGACATTCTCAACAATAGGGACACCCCTAGTAGATAAATATGTCTCCACATCATGGAGGAAGGTATCAATTTTTGCATCACATCTCTCACCATCATAGGACCCTTGTTCTCTTTCTTTGATTCAAGTCACCACTATGGGCTCTTCCACCAGGCATCCTACTAAGGAGGACTTTAAGGATTAAGAACCTAGAAGGGGGGTTGAGTAAGTTCCTTAATTAAAATTGCACTATCAAAATGAACATACCAAATTTTATGTGGTTTCCCAACTTAGGTACATCCATACTCAAAGGGTAGAATCCATGCATACCTTTGGAATTTTTTTCTTTGAACAATGTAGTTTGAAGGGCACCATCCCCTATAAAAGATTTGAGCTTTACTCTAGATTATTTTTTTCATTGTGAAACCACTCAACTTCGCAAGGTTCCAACAAGCCCAAAATGTGATTTCAAGGATCCCACAACCTTTACAAAATTAAGTTCTACTTTGGAGTGTTTTGACACTACAAAGCCACTCAATCCCATAAGATCCCAACAAGAATAATATGTATGCTTTCTTGTAGAAGCACCTCAACCTCAAAGGGCTAAGAAAGAGAGAAAAGAACAAGCAAAGAATGTAACTAAATTTACATGTCCTTGTATTTCAAGCTTATAACAAAGTAGGATCCAGAAAATGATGTTAAAATGAAGAGTGAGAATAGAATTTCATAGAATAGACAATGCAAAGCTTGAGTATGAATAGTAAGTGCAAAATTTTCAAGATTTTAACATCATCATACAACCATGAATTTTCCAAAAACTCCATGGAATTCATGCAATAGGTACCAAATGGCTAGTGTAGACATATACTTCAAAGTTGGGATGCCTAAATAAATTTTTCTTTAATTCAGGAGAGAGCTCTCACTAGTAGATGGGACATCTACAGTGGGTTTTCTATTATTGCATATAGAAGTCTACTATCATAGATAGATGTCTACTATTTTTCAAAGACATCTTCTCAACGTTTTGTTGCAATTGAAAATCTTGGTCGTTGGTAAAAACTAGAGATGATTAGTGCAATAGTTCCCCAACCCCAAATCCCTAGGGCCACTACAAGAAAAATGGAATTTGAGCCACCTTGCTTGATCTAGTAGATCAATGAGGGACTTAGAAAATGCAAATCATGGTGAATAAAATGCAAAACTAATAGTAGATCTAAATAATACATAGATAATAAACAAATGTATTTTGTACAAAAAATTCCAAAACTTAAACATTTATTGAGAGAAAAATAAGGAATAAGTTAGAGAAAATGTGTAGAAATGGTGCCTGAATGAATAGCCAAAGGAGGGATTCACTGGTGCAAGAGTTCAAAGCACATTGAAGCTAATGCAATCTGCTCCATGATCCAGGTTTTTAGCCACTCCTGATGCTTTCGAACATTCTTGAACTACAATCTTAAATCTACAAAATTGGCTATGGTGGAGGTTGAGAAGTCTAAAAAATCTAAGTTACCCACATGCTCTACATCGGGAGTTGGAAATCCTAGCAGTGCAGTGTGGAACCAAAAAATTGACAAATCCCAAAGGTTTTTATGAAGCCACAAGGTCCTAGAGTATCTACACTAGGTTCAAGAGAATACAAGTCTGAAAACTTGTAAAAACTCTCAAGTGGGTGAGAATGCCCAAGTGTACGACTGTGAATAGTTTTATGTGCAAAAGTTTGTGTAATTGTCAAAGTTTTTGTGTTCCAAAAGTTATTAAAATGCCAAAGTGTTGAACCATGTAAAATTCTAGAACCTTAAGAAAATTGCTAAACTTGTAAATGGTGTTTGAGGTTCAATTTTATAGGTTCTTGGGCCATGAATGGGGCTACAAAAATGGATACAAATTGGTTGTAAAATGGCTATAAATTAGTTGCCAATTTTACGTGAGATGGGTGCCCATTTTTGGAGGGTTACTATACATAGTAAGAGCTTCCCCCCATGGCCATTCTATTTACTATCAATAGTAATTGGGGCACACCTTCTATGTTGGAGATGAATCTTCCACATTGAGCTCTCCACCATACTTATTATAGTGATTAGTTAGTGTTGAAGTGCATGAAATGATGAATTTTTGCTTTTTTGGCTTCCACGCTTGTGCAAAACTTCCATGCTGAGGGGGAAAGGTTTTTAGGCCATGCATGCTACCTCCACCATGAAAGAAAAATGTTTCCAAAACCTCCACCATTTCATGGTGGGGGTAGGTGAGATTTACCCCCTTACATGTGCTTCCACCATAGAAAAATGTATACCCTCCATAAAACCCATCAAATTACCCTTTATGGCATTCCAAAAGGCATTTTTGATCATCCCAAGCTTAAATATAAACATTAGTTGACTTTTGTTACTTGGGGGAATGAGGCTTTGATCACAAATGAGGCATTTTTTTAGTTCCAGAAGTATAATTTATGTGAAATTATTCACTATGGGTCAAAATTTTCACATTTACAATAAAGTTTGGCCTTAGGTTTCATAGTGTGAAAGCTACATGATGAAGATTGGCTATAACATGAAAATTTTTATGATATTTCAATGGCTCCTCTTTGTTGGTGCCTGGAGGATTAACTTGAAGGCAAGACAAAGAATACAAAACACCATAGCATATTATAACACTACAATGCATATAGGCAACATGGGAATTGGGCTATCTAGGTTACCAAAGTTGCTAGCTTAAGGCTATGGTAGGCCATGGTACCAGTTTAAGGCCCTGGTGGATTGTGTTGCTAGCTTAAAGTCATAGTAGACCATTTGAAAGCATGCTTACTTGTCAATGATCTATTAGCTACATGTAGTATATCATTAGATAGGAATGATTGACCATATTAGCCAACTCATTCCCATCTATGTCAGCATTTTTAAATTCTTTGCTTCCATAGGATCTAGTGCTAAGAAAGAGCCATTTCCAATTGCCTTTGAGAATTTATCGACTTTAAGGACTAAGTCATCCTTCTTGATCTTGCCTATGTTCAAGTCATGGTGATAATGCCTCTTCTACCTCTCTTGATAGTGCTTAATATGAGAAAGCACTTGCATACATCACTCTTCCACTAAATCCAATGCTTCTATCCACAATTCCTTATTCTTCTCATTGTTGATGAATTCAATCAATGCTACTCAGAGCGATGGCACTTGCAACTTAAGCGGTAAAATAACTTTAGAACCATAAAAAGGCTATAAGGGATCATGCCAGTTGCTATGTGATAGGTTGTTCTATATGCCCATAGTGCATGGAAAAGCTACTCATGCCACTTTTGCTTACTATTCTTGATCATCTTCTTGAGGATGCTAATGATGGCCTTGTTGCTTGCTTTTTCTTTCTCATTAGCTTGAGGGTAATATGGCAATGAGAAAGAATTCTTAATGCTTAGGTTATGATAGAAATACTTAGTTTCTTAGCTACTAAATTGGGATCCATTATTTGTAACTATGGTTATGGATATACTAAAATGAGATACAATGTTCTCTAGGATAAATTTGCAAAAATTTTTAGATTTTATCTTCCTTAGGGGAATAGCCTCAACCCACTTGATAAAATATTCAGTTACATTGATGATGAAGCTATGTCCTATGGAAGACTTAAGTGTTATAGGTCCAATGATATCCAACCTCCATCATTGAAATGACCATGTTATCTAGATTGTATGCAACTTAGTTGGCTATACATGTATAAGATTCCTATGTCGCTATCATGTGTCACACCACTTAACCTTTTGTAGACAATCATTTTCCATAGGGGGCCAGCAATAGTCTAATCATCTAATATTAGCAACCATGGATCTTAGTCCTATATGTCCTTCATAAACATCCTTGTGAACCTCCTCTAGGACTATTCTGGCTTTGATTTTACCTCAGCACTTTAGGAGTATGCCATCATAGGATTGTCAACATAATGTGTTGTCACCTATGATGACATACTACTTTAATCACTTACATATAACATCCTTTTGAGCAGTACTTAAGCCTTGTGAGGATTTTCCATGCATAAGGTAACATTTGACATTTTCATACCACTCCTTAGGAGGAGTAGTATGAATGATGACTACAAAGGTATCCTTAGTGTTTTATGTGAGGGAAGCAGCACAGTCCACAGTTAAGATGGGTAACTTGCTAAACACATCTAGTGTCACACTACGGGGTAATGTTGCAATTGCATCAACTATAGTGTTTTTATTTTGAGGTACATGTTGGATATAAAATTTTATAAATTATTATAACAATTACTTCCATAGGTCACAGTAAGGTTGTAAGTACTTAGCTTTGCATGCATATACTTTGGTTACTTGGTTAACCATTGATGGAATGCGATATCGCATCCCCTGTGATATCACGTACATGATATTACGGTGCATCGCCAAGTCTATAAATAAGAGGTGGCTCTCCCTTGTTTCTCATCCTAGGCTTAGACCATAGTGAAACTCTAGTAGTTTGATCCCTCCAGAGATAGAAAATTTTTCCGTGTGCCCACAGTAGGAACTCCAAAGTGAACGGATCTTTATTCGAGCAAATATTGTACCTGAACACATGTTTGTGTATGACAATAAAGAAAAACTTCTTGGATAAACCTTGCAGTGCATGGAATAGGCTAAATAGGATTTTATTTACTATCATTTATTATTTATCATTTAAACACTTTATTAGTCATTAAATCTCTCTCAACCCTTCTCTCCTAGTTAAGTGCCTCAGTACGACCGCTTCGAGGACGTGTGTTACACTTGTTGATCCCAGCAATGACTAGCATTTAGTAACCAAGGTTGCATTGGTTTAGGGTGTGAACGGTAAGTGGGAACGAATGCTAATGCTAGGTTAATTCAGACTTAGTTAGTTAGTTAAAGTTAGTCAATTAGTCTCTTCACCCTTCACCTTATCAGCATAGGAGATAAAATAGAAAAGACATAAAAATCATATACCTCAGACTTACTTAACCATACAACCATGACAAATACAAGTCTGGGAAGACAACGAATAATTAACCTTAAGTGTTCCATGCGGCATGTAGGCACTTAGTCTGTGGAGTTCGACCAGATCGCATGTGCTACACTCGTATTCGTATGGTTGAGTGTAGGGGTATCTCGCCACTCATCATTGGCGCCATTGCTGGGGACTAAGTGTTTATGCGCTAAGTAGAACATAGGAAATCACTCATATTGTTGGGAGCTTTAATGAAAGTTAGGGTTAATTAAACAAAAAATTATATAACAGTTAATTAGCACACCAAATATAATACAATGTCTTCTTCTTCTTCTCATAAGAGAATTACACCACCTAGGGATCATACAAGAAATAGTCGGTAGTATAAAACACATAACCAAAATTAGCCAGTTCCTCAACAATATAGGGTGGTATATACTCATCTTGAGGAGTACATACCCAATTTTACTTTTATCCTCCATCAGGATGAACAAATGCACTGGAGAGACTTGCAAGGTAACATAGTATTACCTTCAGATCATGCAGTCCCCAACATGCTCCTCCGTGCTCTTGCATAGATAGGCATGACACAGCTCTATGCTGACTATGTTATAGACAACTTTGACATAAGATATTACCATACCATAGAAGCATAACATATAAGAGACTTGAGGCAGGAGAGACACCATACATTGTTGAAGGGCAAAGGGGTCCCGCATGTCCTAAGTGAAATTGGAGATGGTGAACCACTTATAATGGGTTCGCCATCAAATGATGTTCCCCCTCCTAATGATAGTGAGGAGGTGGGTATCAAAACCTACAGTCCACGATACACAACCCTAGTTCTAATCCCTGTGAATGCAAACTATTCACTGAGGGAATGAAAACACATGACAAGGATGGGAACTCAGATCATTACCACGATCAGGGCCGAAGCCATAGAAGAGAAGGTGAGAAACATCATCATGGCAATGGTTCTCCTTCTTCTTCCCCTTCTTCACATCATTCACCCTCTCCTTCCACCTCCATACATAGTCATAAAGAGCATAATGATGAGGATAGAGGTAGACAAAATGAGAGACCTCGACGAGAGTGTCGAGAGAGAGGACAAGGACAAGGACATGCACAAAGGGAAAGTAGGAAGCAATGTAGACATCATAGACATCATGAAAGAGACAATCATGATGAACCCCTACTTGCAACCAGAAGTATTGTAGATATCACAGAGGTAGTGAGAATACTAAAAAGGCATAAAAAAGATAGTCAGATCAAGAGATTGGATATGAATAACATCCCACAATTTGAAGGGGGATATAATGCTGATTCGCAAAATCATTTACAAGAATTCCACGATGCCTGCACCTTGCAAAACATAGAGAAAGAGTGGTAGAAACTAAAGTTATTTCCTAGGACACTCATAAAGGAAGCAGAGAGTTAGTACCGGTCCTTAGAACTAGAAACCATTAGGAGGTGGAGTATGATGTTAGAACTCTTCAATGATAAATATCAAATGTACTCCAGAGTGTCTAATTTGTGTAATTAGATCCAAGGATGGAAACAAGGTAATCATGAATCCTTGGATGCTACCATGGGCTACTACTATGCATTGTTACATCGTTGCCTGGGCCATGGTTACACACAACGGGATCAACTTAGCCATTTCATAGATGGGCTAAGGTATGAAACTATGAGAACCCTTGGGACTTATGCCCAAGGGAGATTATCAGAACTTAGATCCCATGAGATTCATCGATTGTTGGAGCAAGTAGCTAAAGAAGAAGGGGAGCTTCAAAAAGAAGAGAGTGTGGAAGAATATAACCATGATCCTTCCCTCCAAAAGAGGGAAGTGAGATTCTGCGATGAAGAGGATGAGTCACCACTCGAAGAGTTGGTGAATAGAAAAACCTTACCACTTCAGAAGTTAACAATGGAAGTAGCAGATAAGGTAGATCAGATACAGGACTCCTTGGATAGTAGATTTGAACTTGTCCTAAAAATCATAGAGGAGGCTAAGGAAGAATGAAGTAGTAACAAGAACAAGACAAAGCGGAGAGATTCAGGCAATGCACGTGACAAAGGTAATGGAAAAATGAATATCTTCGATGAGGTTGTGGATTTGGACATAGATAATGACAGTGGATGTGAGATCTACCAATATGACCATCCTAAGGGATGTTGTCCAGTCATCTCACATCTACAAGAGTCTAGGGTGTATGCACTCAACCCGAGACTTAACCAACGACAAGCACCCCGTCGATTACCTTATCTCGAAGGTAACCTAAGGTAGTTCCATCAACCATTGATGTACTATCAAAGTGGAACTCCACCACAGCCCATCGGACAACATCAGTAGTGGAAATACCCACAATCATGGGGGATGCCATTACCGAAACAACAATACCCTTACTGGCAACCCAATCCTTATGGTTACTATGTGCAGTAGATGATTTCTCCAAGTGACTCCATGGGTCACACAACTTCCCAACATCACTACCAAGTTTAGGAGTACTTTAGAAGGACTCCTTCTCCTCCAAGAGGTGCTACACATCCATACCATCCACTAAATCCATCCGCCTCTCTTACGCTAGTAGTTCCCATACCACCCGCTCCAACAATGCAAGGGGAACTCCCCACTCAACTACAGCAATGTAACGCTACGAGAGCTGTAACCATTCAACCCGCTACTAGTTCTGACAACCTCAAAAAGAGAAGACCTTTCTTTTGGACCAAAATCCCAAACAAGCTCTCAGAACGACAAGTAGTTGAGTCTAGGTACACTCCTCCAACACATAAGGCTTCGAAGCACCCTTTAGTCCAACAACAGAGCTTAACGCATACGGTTATGTTAACACGTACCGTAACCAACTAGATCAAGGTAGGCCACCTTCCCAGGAAACTATCTGACCCTGGAAGTCCCTTAATCTACCTCCAAGTCGTTGAGAATGAACCACATAAGGCCCTTCTTGACTTAGGTTCCAGAGTCAACTTAATATCACGAGAAATGTATCAAGCCTGGAACCTGCCCCAACTCAAGAAGAGTAATATTCAACTGGAGCTGGCAGACTAGTCCATTGCCATTCCCTTGGGATTGGTTGAGGACATTGTTACCACTGTGTATGGTTGGTCATACCTAGTAGATTTCCTGGTGATAGAAGCTAACAACAACGAAGGGGACTTCCCAATTATAATGGGAAGGGCATGGCTAAGCACAATAGACGCATTCCTAGGGATTTGTGTTCTTTCCTTAGAAATATCCAAGGTAAAAATTTATGGAAAGATTGAGAAGAAGAAAGTTCCATGCATCACATATAGTGACTCATCAAGTGATGACATGGAGGAATGCTTAGCATCTCCTTCATGCAACATGTATGCCCTAGAAACTATGAGACAAAGATGCCTATATGTAGCAACCACAAAATAAGTAGACATCCCATGGTTAACAACTGATCAAGGAAGTAGCCCACCAACATGCATGGAATGAACTGGGGGAATAACTCATGCCAACAATGAGGGCATAGACACATTGGAGTATGAGCGTCGCCAACTTCCACCCCTTAATCTAAGAACATCAATGGGGAGAAGTTGGGAACTTTTACAAAATTCAAATAGACATTCATTATTTTAGATCTCTCCCTTTCCATTCAGTCATGGGGGAGATGGCCACCTATGCTAATCATTTAGGGCCCTCAGTTCTTTTTAAGTTTTTGTTTTGCACATTTTTATTTTACACATTTTTGTTTTACAAATTTCTTTAACTTTTCTTGTTTTTGTTTAATAACATTGTTATACTTTTTTATTTTGTGTGTGTGTTACCCACCTTGTAAGTTTGTCATTCAATAAGTGTTCTTTATGATGGTATGAACTATTTCTATATTGATTGCTCATGTTTGGTTTTTACCTTTAAGTCATGATGTTGATACTAATGTATGTTTCTTTTGATATAGCAGGAAATTAGTCCACCTCATCCATTCATCCATCAAGTTCTATGGTATCTCTTGGCTTGGAGATGTACAATCCCTTTCTAATAAGAACTATAACGAATTGGTGACTTGGCATTTCTCAAACTAAGTAAGGACTCAAGGATTGAAAAGGGTGTGACTTCAAGGGAACTTGATGTATTTGTGTTGGCTATTCTCTTGGGTGCTTGGATGCTTTCTTCTTGATTTTTCTTAACGTTTCAATGTTACTCAATCATTGGAAGCTGAGAAGATAAAAATAAGAAAGTCTTTGCATGGTTTGGTTCTCATGCATAAACACACCAAAAAAAACAATCGTGAGAATTCAAAGCACATCCCTTAGAAAAAGTAATAATTTGGGCTAGAAGCACTGGTTATGGAACCAAAAAAAATGTTGTTCCCTCTAACTAAGGCCCTTCTTGCTTCCCATTCTCTCCTTCTTGTTTCTTCGGAATGCTGGTGGCTCTTTGGGAAGGCATTCTTGGTACTTCAAGGGGATGGATTGGCCGAATGCATTAATGCAAAGTTACTAGATGTGGTTTGTTTGAGGCCGGACTTGGAATGGGATCTACTAAGTCACATTAATCATTAACTACATAAGGGGTTGTACACCACCTTGTTCTTGGGATTCCATTCCATTCTCTTCTCTCCACCCTTCTCTCCATTGTTCACCTCATTGCCGGTTGTATCATTAGTGTATATTTTGGTTGACACATTATTTTCTTTTTGGTAAATTCTTGCGGTTAAGACTTTAACTCTTGTTCCAAATGACATTCCCAAAGCCCACAAACTCTTTAAATGTGGGCTTGTCAGGGCATTACGGGCATGAGCCTGCTTTGTGGAGGAACCCAACTGACATTCCTATTTGGTGCACTAGTTAACTTCTTTCCCTTAACATTTTTGCAATTAATTTTATTTTCTTCATTTCCATCTTGACATCCATTTCATCGATGTTACCATTGTCTCTTTTTCTCCATATTTCTTGATCCTTTTCTTTCTCCATTCTATCGCTACTGGAGGTTTGCCCTTAGTCATGGGGGTCCAGACCCAAATTTTTTCAATTTTCTCTTAACCCCTGCACCTTTGGTAGTCACCATTATGATATCTCTAGATTTGTATTAGCCATACCACAACTTAGCCAATGGACCTTTCACTGAAGCAAGGTATCAATTGCATTCAAATTCATTTACCCTTGCTAATATCAAGACTATGTTGTGTGTGCAGATGGAAACCATGCAACAACAAATTGGATCTAGATAGAACACTTGGAATGGAGTAGTGATGAAGTAGCTATGCAAGGCGCAGGATCGATGGCATGCCTACGGATGGACAATGAAAGGTGTAATCTTGACGTTGGCAGCAGCAAAACTTCTTTCTCTCTCTCTTTCTCAACTACCAAATAAGGCTTGATGTCAAATGTATAAGGTGTTCACTCTTGTTGTCATGAACACCAATTTTTTCTTATCTTGCAATGATGATCCGTTCACATGTCATCCCATTAGTTCCATTTTGAGTCAATAATCCCATACCTTCCCAATGTTTTGTAAGGAACTCGAGGATGATTTTTCATTCAGTCATGGGGGTATGATGGGAGGAGATATCTCATGGGCCATGATATCGCATACGTGATATCGCAGTGCACCGCCAAGTTTATAAATATGAGGAAGCTCTCCTTTGTTTCTCATCCTAGGCTTAGACCATAGTGAAAATTTGGTAGTCTGATCCCTCTAGAGATAGAATATTTTCCATGTGCCTGAAGTAGGAACTCCAAAGTGAACGGATCTTTATTCGAGTAAATGTTGTACCTAAACACATGTTTTTATATGGCAATAAAGAAAAAATTCTTGGATAAACCTTGCAGTGCATGGAATAGGATAAATAGGATTTTATTTACTATTATTTATTGTTTATCATTTAAATTCTTTATTAGTCATTAAATCTCTCTCAACCCTTCTCTCCTAGTTAAGTGCCTCAGTACAACCACTTCGAGCACATGCGTTACGCTTGGTGATCCCAGCAACGACTAGCGTTTGGTAACCAAGGTTGCATTGGTTCAGGGTGTGAATGGTAAATGGGAATGGACGTTGATACTAGGTTAATTCAGACTTAGTTAGTTAGTTAAAGTTAGTTAATTAGTCCCTTCACCCTTCACCTTATCAGCATTGGAGAAAAAACAGAAAAGACATAAAAACCATATACCTCAGACTCACTTAACCATACAACCATGAAAAATACAAGTAAGTCTAGGAAGATAATGAATAATTAACCTTAAGTATTCCATGAGGTGTGTAGGCACTTATTCTATGGAGTTCGACCTGATCGCACGTGCTACGCTCGTATTCATATGGTTGAGTGTAGGGGTATCTCGCCACTCATCAACCATGAGTTATGAATTACCTTTGATGGCTAGGTATCTCATTCCTAGGTCATGAGCTACCATCATCCCTCTAATCAAACCCTCATACTTTGCTATGTTGTTGGTACATGAAAACCCAAACTGATAGGCAAAGGATTAGATCTCACTAGATGGAAATGTTAAGATGGCAACAACATTGGCCCCATGGGTAGTTGAAGCTTTGTCAAAGTTCATGACCACCTCATAACACTTAGGTACTTGGCTAACTATGTTAATATGCTCATAAGGAAGTTCAAGATCTACAGTTGCCTAGTCATTGATAGTTAAAATTGTGAGTTGTACGGCTATAGCTCAACCTTTCATTAAGGACAAAGAGATGTAACGAAGCTTAAATTCCACAATTTTGACTTTCCATTGGTCTATATGACTACTTTCATAAATGTTGGCCATTATGGCTCTAAGTATGTTCATTGAAAATCTTGTTGACTTGGCTTCTGAAGAGGTAGTACCTCCACTTCTTTAGTGAGAATACTAGTGCTAGATAATACTTCTCCACATTAGTGTATCGGGTCCTGTGGGTAAATAACCCATGGATAAAGTAGTATATAGGCATTTTTACTTCATCATAACATTTATAATAGAGTAGAGAGGTAATGGATGTATTAGAGATGATAAGATAAATGTAAAATGATTTACCCTCTTGCAAAGGATATACTCTCAATAGTTGTGTTAATTCTTGCTTAAGTTTCTTAAAGGCCTTTTGGCATTGAGCTATCCACTCATAGTGAACTCATTTCTTAAGTAGGTGTTGCAAGGGCTTTAACTTATCCACAAGTCAACGAATAAACCTATGAATAAATTATAATCTACCTTGTAATTCTTAAATATTTTTAAGGTTGGTAGGTGTTGCTAATTTGGATATGGCCTTAATCTTATTAGGATTAACATGTATCCCTACTTCAGAGACTACAAGGCCAAGCATATTATCTATCTTGACATCAAAGATGAAATTCTTAGTATTGAGCCTAAGCTCGTATTTGAAGAAACATTTAAGCACAAGATCTAGGTCATTAGCATGGTCATTGTCTATCTTGGACTTCATGACTATGTCATCTAGTTAATCATTAAGCAAACCTAGCATGTAATCATAAAAGATATAGGTCATGACTTTGTAGTGTGTTTCTTCAACATTCTTAAGGTCAATGGGCATCATAGTATAGTAAAAGGTACCTCATGGGATCATGAAGGTCATGTTAAGTTGGTGCTTTAGGTTGATCCTAATTTGGTTATATCTTGAGAATCCATCCATAACGGACAACAAGGCATGTATGATCATAGTATTGATAAGTTGATCAATACTATGCAAAGGGAAGTCATCCTTGATAGCTGCTTTATTGAGGTTTCAAAAATTGATGCAAATATGAAGACTCTCATTTTTCTTAGGGACAATCACTATGTTGGATATCCAATCTATGTAGTCAACAACCCTAATTAAAATTGCTTGGTAGAGCTTTCAGATTTCATTACTAACTATCAAGGCCAAATCAAGTCTAATTTTGCATACTTTTTGCTTAATTGGTCTAATGCTAGGGTCTAGTATGATGTTGTGATGGACTAGAAGTGGGTCTAGGCTTGGCATATCTTCATATGACTAGGTAAATGCCTTAATGTTTCTTCGTAAGACCTTGATGATGTCTTGAGCATATTGAAGCTCTAGTGAGGAAATTAGTTTAAGGGTTTTTAGGGTTTTCTTCTCATCATTATGTGTTGTAATAGGAACCTTAACTAGAAAGTATTTTTTTTTACTAGGCTTTTAGGCCATTCTAGATGTTTTTCTATTCAGGCTATGTGGTCCACAAGACTCTTAGGCTTAAGATCTAGGCAATCAAGATTGATACATCATTCAACATCATGGTGAGGTCCATGTAGATACATAGGCAAGCAGATTTGCTCCCAGGTACTGATACTTTGATCCTACATGTCATCCAAAAGCATATTAAGTGGCACATGGATAAAAGTGAATAAATAATGTTAAAATTCTCTAAAATTATGCAAATACATGTTAATCTAGGGAAAAAAGATCATCTAAGATCATTAATAGGTTGACAACAAGAAAAAAAGTGTAATAAGTGTAAAATAAAGGCCAAACCAAAGTAAAGCATAAGGATCAAGGCTACAAATGGTCAACAAAGGTCATGATTTTTCCAATTTTAGGCCTTAGTAGGCCATGATGCTAGTTTAGAGTCTTGGTGGACTATGATGCCAATTCAACGCCTTAGTGGGCCATGATGCTAGTTTAGAGTCTTGGTGCACTATGATGCCAGTTTAAGGCCTTAGCAGGCTATGGTGCCAGTTTAGAGTCTTGATAAACTATGATGCTAGTTTAGAGTCTTGATGAAATATGATGCCAATTTAAGGCCTTAGCGGGTCATGGTCATATGGTGTCAAATGGTGGTCAGGGAACATCGAACCCCACTATGTGATACAATTTAAAGGATAAAAAAGGTAGATAAAGCTATAATAGGGCAAATAAAGAACACATAAGGATATATAAATGTCATTAAAGGTTAACAAACAAGCCAGAACATTATGTCATAAGGCAAAAATCAAGCATAATAGGCCATATATGATAAAATTTGGCTAATATAGGTAAAAATGGTTAGGGTTTTTCAATTTTAGGCCTTAGTAGGCCATGTTTTAAGGCTATGAGGCTATTAGGTAAGTCCAAGCATCAATCAGGGCTATTTGGACCCAAAAATCCAAAGTTTTGAGGCTTCTGCACTAGGCTCAGTGTGGAAATAGGGACCCTTAGTATGAAAAGTAAGGAAAATAGGTTTTTGGATACTCAAAGGTCTAAAATTGAGGTTCAATGACCTTTCCAAGGTAGTGTAGGGTCAAATCCATGGAAATTGGACACTTGTAAAGGCAAAAAAGAAGGGTTGGGAGCCTGCTCCCCTTGTGTCCACACTAGCTAGTGTGGAAGAAAGGGGACATAGCATGGAAAACCAAAATTCAAGTAAAAATGAGATCAAACATGTTCAAATAGATAGCTATAGCCTAGATCTAGAACTTGTGCATTTTCTAACTTTGTTTCAAGGCAATTTGAGGTAATTTTGAGCATTAGGATATGTCAAAATGGCTTCCCCCTTTTTCCATGTTGAGCATAGTATCCATAACATGGAAAAATAGGGGAAAACTTTTTTTATGAATTTAGAGTAATTTAGGAGCACTTTGATGAGGTTTCTAGGCCCCTAGGGCTATAGGCTTTGGTTTTGCAAGTTTCTAGCTAATTTTGGCCATGTTTGAAGGTCTTTTAAGGGTAGATAAGGTCCTCCTCCTTATTTCTAGACTATGGGAGTTGCTCTAGCATGTAGGAATGGGGGGAATGAGTTTTGGAGGAAGAAATAAGGTCATATAAAAGAACTCTTAAGGTTATGAGGTCTTGGGCTTCTTCAACGTAGATTTTTTTCTTCTGAGAGTGTCATATTGCAACCAAAAGTGGAAAGTAGCTTTCTCTCCTTGTTTCCATGTTGGAAAAGTTACTCTAGCATGGAAGAAGTAAGAATCATAGATATAGACCAATTTGGATCATAATCAACCATGCATGTTATCTTTCAAAGTTATGAGGGTCAAGGGCTATGGCTCCATGTCAAAATTTAG
Organism: Gnetum montanum; assembly: GCA_015680685.1. Classification (NCBI taxonomy): domain Eukaryota; kingdom Viridiplantae; phylum Streptophyta; class Gnetopsida; order Gnetales; family Gnetaceae; genus Gnetum; species Gnetum montanum. The sequence continues at coordinate 159,669 of MNCI01024146.1, read as the reverse complement.
CAGGTTTGAGCATTCCTAAGTGAGTTTTTAGCTTCCCCCTTTTTCCACACTAGGGATGTAGAGATCAACATGGAAAAATAGGGGGAATCAATTTTTGGCCACCTAGGATCAGTCTTGGGAAGTTTAAGTGCTTCAATGGTTGTTGCTAGGATTCTATAATGCATAAAAGGCCATTTAATGTTATTTTGAGGTGTTTATAAGCCCTAAACAATTTTTCCCTTAAGTTTCCACATTGAGGATACTATCCTTAGAATGGAAAAAGGGATCCCTAGCATGGAAGAATAATGCATCTTAGGTCTAGACCAATCTTGACCTCTGGGGCTACTAGGGTCAAGGACTAGGGTTTCATGTCAAGTTTTTGTATTTTTGGATACTTCTAGGCATTTGTTTAGGATTCCCCCCTTTTTCCACATTGGGACTAGAATGCTTAGATCATTTTTTGGCCTTTTAGCAATAGTTTCTTGAATTTTGAAGGCTTTAGAGGATGTCAGCAAGGTCCTAGAGCACATGCAAGTTAAATTAATGTTATTTTAAGGTATTTATGAATCCCAAATGGGTCTCCCCCCTAATTCCATGCTAAGAATCATGTGGGGTCAAGGGAGAGAGGGAGGATCCTCATTGTGGAAACACTATAACACTTAGATCTAGCCCAATTTTAACCTCAATCACCCATGCATGTCTGCTTCCGGGGCTACCAAGATCAAAGACTAGGGTTTGGAGTCAAAACTAGTCAGTTGGGAAGTTTTTTAGGTGGGTTTTAAACTTTTTCCTCTTTTTCCATTCTAGGGATGGTATGCCCAACATGGAAAACTAGGGGGAAAATATATTTTCACCTTATTGCATCATTTTTGATCATGCATGTAGGTCTCTAATATTTCTAGTGCTAATGGTCCATGCTTGGTGCTAAAATTTTGCTGTTTTGAAAGTTGATGAGTGGTTTTTGATATTTCACCCCTTTTTCCATACTGGGGCTTCAAGGCTTGATGTGGAAAACTGGGAGGAAAGTTTTTTGACTATTTTTGCTAACTTTTGGTCAAGCATGCAAGCTTCTAAAGTTGTTATTGTTGATTGTTGATACCTGATATCAAAATTTGGCTATTTCAAAGGTCATTAGGGAATTTCTATTCTTCCCTCCCTTTTTCCATATTGGGGCTTTCATGCCTACTGTGGGAAATTGGGGGGAAGGGCTTTTTAGCTTTTTATGGTCAATCTAGCTATGTATGAGTGTTCATAGGGTGACTACTATTGGCCATCAATGTCTAAGGTTAAAATTCAGTTATTTTGAAGGCTATGAGGGGATTTTCAAGGTTCCTCAATTTTTTCCACACTAAGGGTGGGTGGCTTAGTGTAGAAGAGGTTTCACTTAGTGAAGAAAGTTAGATCTAGGTGAAATTGATAGTCAATAAACCATGCATATCAATCTTTAGGGTTGTCAATGTTGACGATCAATGCTGGGTGTCAAGATTTAATTATTTAGAGGCTTTTAAGTATATCATGAAATCTATCCCATTTCTTCCATGTTTAGCATGGTAGCCCTAGGGTGGATGAGAGGGGAATGACAATTTTTTACCATATTTGATGAATTTTTGGACTTTTAGAAGTTCTAGAGGGTTCTAGTAGGGTATAGGGATCACCAAGCTTTGAAAAATGGCTACTTGATAGCTAATTTAGATAAATTTTGACTTTCCTCCATCTATCCATGCTGAGGATGAGAAGCTTAGCATGGAAGAATTCTCCGATAGTGTGAAAAACACAAAATCCTAGATTTTAACCAATTTGACTAGTTTTGCCTAGGTTTGGTATGATTTCGAGGCTACAAGAGATGCTTAGAGGGGTTCTAGGTCCTGTGGGGCTCATTTTACGATAAAACATTGGCTAGATGGGTGTTTGGAGGTGAGAGTGGATGTTCCCCACCTTCTTCCATGGTAGGCTTTATTGACCTAGTGTGGAAACCCATGGTGTCTAGCTTTGATCATGTCTCACCCACTTTTGGGAACTTGAGGTTGAAAAAGGTAAGTTTAGATTACCAAAAGTAGCAAAATATTTGTATTTTGATGATTTTGCAACATAGGAGGCATGTTTCCACACTGGGCATGGTATTCTCTATGCATATGCATGGGGGTTAAGGTTGCCATAATGTTTTAAGTGTCAAAATTAGTAAAAATCTCAATGTTGATGTCATTTTTGGCCAAGAGAGAAGGCATAGAAGGGGCACACAATCTAAGAATTTTATAATTTTGAAAAGTGAAGTTTTTTTTCACCCAAAATCAATGTGAATTAGAATTTCCCTACTTTTCACTTTAGTGTAGTTATAGTTATGATGCATTGCATTAGCTGTTGGGATTTCAAGTTGTGTGTTTAGATTTCAGATGAGTTTTATATAATAATTTTTTCATCAAAAATATCATTCTATAATGAAAAACATTGTAGGAGAGCTTTGGAAGAGGTTCTTGTGGTAGCAGCAATCAATTTTCAGCATGGAAACCTCTCATTTTCCTCATAGCCAGCATTGATCTCTCATCCTTGTCAATTTTTAGCCATTCCCAATGTTGAGCTTAGCATGACATCAAAGAAATGAGGGGGAAAGAGCCAAAACACTATGATTCAGAAGGTGGATGAATGTTTCCAAGAGCTAGAAGAAGTACCTAGGTCCACATCCATTTAGGCTTCTTTTGTTGCTACTCCAAGGTAGGTAGTTCTACCTATTTTTGCCTTTGTTTCTTATGGTTTTTCTAGTTTTTTGCCTCCTCTATGTTAAGGCCATTTTTTCTAGATTTGCTATTGTGGAGGGATTAAAATGGAATTTTGATGAAATCCCACCTCCTATTTTGGTTGCTTCCATGTAGATCTATGGTCGTTTCAATGCCTTAGCTTTTGCATATTTGATTTTGAAAATAGGGCTTACTCTTTCATGCTTTTCTTCCAAAATTTTGGGTTGTGGCCATTTTTTTCATATTTAGGCCTTAGGATTTTTTAAAATTAAATTTCAATAAAATCCTATCTTATTATTTTGGTGTAAATTTTAATTGGTTTCAATGGTTTTAGCTCTTTCAATTGTTTTCATGGCTATATGAAATCTAAGTTTTGAAGTTTTTGATGTTTTGGCATGAAAAAGCAAGTAATGTTATATATTTTTTCTTATGAGGATGATTGGAAATTTGTGAAATTGAAGGTTCCAAGTTCATAGCCATTCATTTAGGTTTTCTAATGGATTTTTCATCATTTAATTTGGATTCGTAATGATGAAGTGTTTTCCTAACATTGTGCAATTAGGTTGTTTGTGCAACTTTTGTAATTTCATGTAATTTTGTAAATTATTTTTAAAGAAATGACAAAGGTAATGGCTATTTTCTAGTTATGGAAAAGTAGGCGTTGGCTTCATCTTTCCAATAGAGGTGGAATCACTCTGATTGGACTTAAAATAAATTGTCTACAAATTGTTTTACTAAGCATGAGCAATAAGGATGTTTGTGTCATTTCTAGATTATTGTTCAAATTGACAAATTTTTCTTGCATAAACAGAAAATATTTTGAAATTTTTTAGAGCATGGGTATGTAGGGCTTAATTTAAACTTTCAAATGGTGTGGAATCACTCTGTTTGGACCGGAAATAAAGTTTTGACAAATTTTTTACCAACCTTGCACGAAAAGGGATAAATGTTTATGATTGTAGTTTTGGCTAAATTGTTTCATGTTTCATGGATACATGGCTATAATTTTTCTATTTTAATATTCATGACTATAAGGTTCATAATTTCAAGATTATTTTGATGGTGTAATCACTAAAATTGAAGTATATAAATTTTTAACAAATTATTTGGTTATGACTGTTTGAACAAGGTGAAATCATGGGTGTAATACTTTATCCTTTTTAAGATGAAAGTGATTAAAACCTTTTTTATTTTTAGCAACCGTTTACTATGGCTACATGGTGTTTTGTAAGTTTATGATGCTTTTTCTAAATTTGTGCATATCTTGCATAATTTAGATGTTTTTCCTAAACTTATGCTTGCTCTTTTTTTTAATTTCATGCATAATTTAAATGCTATTTTCTAAATTTATGCATAACTTGCATGTTTATTTTCAAATTTATATTTAATTTAGATGCTTTTTCTTAATTTATGCAAAATTTAGACTAAGACTTAGTTTTGGGCTATAAACGTTTGGCTATAAAGGCTATAAAATATAGTAATAATGCTTTTATGGAATTTATTAAGCTAATTTAACTAAACATCGAAGAGCTTTTTACAGAGGCTAATTTCACCTATGACTTAGGAAGTTTTTCCTAAAGTTATTAAGACAGTCTAATTGGTCATGATGCAAGGTTATGCAAGGTTGTAATAATGTTTTCATGTGGAATTGCTTANGTTTTTAATAAGTTTGTTAAGAAATTTCAATCGATCATAATGTTTTTGTGCTTTGCTTCATGCAGGGTCTTTTTGAGGCTTGTCCTCATCATAGTGGAGTTGGTTGGTCTCTTGTGCTACATTGGTCATCCTAAGATCAACTTCCCACCACATGGCATGCCCTTTTGGAAAATCTCATTGTGGTTCCTACCTAGGGCAATGGACTTCCTTACTTACCCCCTTAGAAACTTCAATGTGATGCTATGGTCACACTTGTTCATGGATGTAACTAGGGCTATTGTGCAGACCTTGTTGCCTTAAGCATCTAGCTTGATTGCTAGATGCATTACTGACAAGCCACTTCCTAAGACCATAGGAGGACCAGCAGATGCCATAAGTCCATGTTACCTTATAGAGATCTGTATGATTCCAAAGTATAGTAAGTATAATACTGACAATACTCTAATGGTGGTGCATAGAGCCCACACATTATTCCAAAACCTACCTAGCACCATGTATTATCTATAGGGGTAAACATGGTTATTTTAATGGTTTTATGCTTTTGGCTTGACTACATTCCTTAACCTCATTGATTTTACAACTTCTTGTAGGTACAAGGTTAATGTTCAGGGTTTGATCATCAATGATCAAATCCTAGTAGTGGCTCAAATTTCTTTGGATGAATTCACCAAGAGTCAAATTAGAATTTTTGTGTATAAATAGTTGAAAGGGGACCTTGATGAATATGCCACTAGGTTTAAGCATGTATACAAGAAGTGTAAGGATGATGGGACGATGCACAACTAGTGGGTAGATGCTGATGGCATGAATTAGACCCTTGTAGCTGGGACCTCTAGATTGCAAAAGAAAAGGAAGAATACATGTAAAGGCTATAGCTTCTAGTGTTTTATGGCTCTAAGTGTTCTATTACTTTTATTGGTTGTTGAAATTGCTCATATTAATGCTAACATTTGTGTTGGCACATTTTGGCCATTTCATGGAACAGAGATATGAGACAATTGAAACCTTCAAAATATTTCAATATAACTATTTCAAATGGCAAGATGTAGGTTGAAAAGGTATTGATTCCTATCACTCACTTAAAAAAATATTGGATGAAAAGAACAATATGGTAATACAAATTGTTTACTTTCAGTGTTTGACAATGGGGCTGTTGAAATTTTCTCTATGGTAATGAGATGGGCTGCATTTATTCTCCATAATTTTAATTCTTCAGATTATCAATTAGATTGATACTTAGCATGGGAAGCAAGCATATGATTTTGGTACTAAGGTTGATTATCAATTGGAAGATTAATTTCATTACAGCTCAGTTGTTGAATCTAAAAAGAAAAATATTTCTACAACTTCTCAAAATTCACTAGGTTGGAACTTTTACGTGGCTCAAGTTTGTAGAATTCTTTGATCATTACTTATCCCTACTGAAGATGTTCACCTTCTTCTAGTCCATCTCTTTTGTGGATATTCTAGAGGTCTATCTAACTCATATTTGGAACATGCTGTGAGGTGGATTAGGTATACTAGAGTATTGTCCTCAAAGCAACATCATTGGTTGTCTACATCATCAACTAAAGCATTCCTTGCATGGAGCCCTTAAGGAGGAAAGGCATGCATATCAAGGAGACCATAACATTATTGGTGGAAATAATGATGCACATATGAAAGATAATGAATAGAAGGTTACAAGAGATAATGTGCCAATGGCGACTAAATTGACAAGCAAGGAATCTTTATTGCTAGAAATACTTTCAGGAATTGATCATTTGGATACAAAAGGTTTATTTGCGTTGCCTTAAGAAAATTTCTTAAAGACTGATAAAAGAAAAATATCCTTATCATTGATGTTTGAAAAGATTCATTGCAAGGAATATGAAACTTGAAAATCATTTGGGGATGATTTTGAAATAGCATGTCAAAATGTTCAGAGTAATTAAAAAGAGGGCACCAAGAACTGGGATGCTATGTATAACATGCTCCTTTGTGGTAGAAAATATTTTGAGGAGTTTACAGATAAATTAGAAAAATATTTTCCATATTACTAATAATGGGAAGGACTACAATAACAATTTAGAGATTGTCATGAACAAATTTTTGTATGAACTATCCCATCAGAATATTGGTGAAAGTTTTCAATATCTATGTGTCTTCATTTACATCTTCACAAAACATCTTGCCTGCTAAGGTTACTAAAGAGAGAAAGGTTGAGACAACGAAAAAATAAATTTTTCCAACGATAGAGTTATCTAGGAGAAGAGTTGAAGTTGGATATTTTGAAAGACACTCAGTAAAAAATAAAAAAAATGTTGTAGAGCAGGCATCAGAGTGGTCAAGCTCATTTGGAGAAACCAGTATTGATTCTTATGGATTGGATTCTATATTTGAGGATGCCTTTGAAGTAGAATCATGGTTTTGGAACCCTAAAAGTTCTACATCTTTCTTGCAAAGGAATGGAAATACAGAAAAAGAGAGGAAAAGGTTGTTGAGATCAGAATGGAAAGAATATAGGCGTTGCCAATGGCTTCAGTTAAGGTATCAAGAACTTATTGCTCAAGCATCTAGATACGACTGAAGTTTAGCAAAATTTCATTCTAGAAAGATTCTTGAAGAAAAAGAGATGCTTGGATGGGCATTTTTGAGTCCCTTCTAGCCAATAGACTCCCAGAACTAATTGTCCAAAGATGTTGTCGAACCTGAAGAAGCTAAGAAAGCATCAAGGCCAGCGTCATCATCGTCGTCACCATCAAATGCATGCATAAGAGGTAGCCATGGAAAGTGTTCATTCGAAGTAGGAAATGCTGAGGCATATACATCAACATTAACATTAATACTGACATTGGCATCGACATTAGCACCAATGTCGAGAAGGTTGAGATTGTCCCAATCCCACTCGAAATGGTTGCCATGTGGCAAATCCACCATGACAGTAGCAAAGGTGAAGTAGCTACCACTAATGGCATGAAATAGTTAACTTAGTCGTTGTTGTTGGAAATGGCATAAGTTTTCCAATGAAAAAACCCATGAACGGAAAGATGAACATGGATAACGCAATACTCTGGAAAAAAATCAGCTGAACCAAAAAAATTCTGGCCTATTCTTCTAGAACCACATGTTTAGCCATGTTGTTCACAGTGCAGCAGAGGAATACCAGGAATGATAATGGAAATGATAATCACTGTTGCCCACTATATTTTTGGTGGATCTGACATGATCTGCGACCATGGAGGAGGAATAACGGAGCTGCAAGAGAATCGAGAGTAAGCCTGAAAAATGGTGGAATCTACGCAGAAATATGCAAATTTCAGGATAACGATTGTGGGTGGGAGGATGTTTGTGCAGATGTACAGAAAGGCGTTTCAGGTGCAGGATCTATTCATCATTTGGGGCGTGGCTCAGCTGCTGAAAATGTATCCTGGAGCTATTCCTGATGTGGATTTCATGTTCAATGCCAATGATAGACCTGTGCTTTGGCATCATATGGTTCCCAACAAAAATATTCCTTAGGAAAATCTTCCTCCTCTGCTCTTCAGATACTGAGCACCACACGGAAACATTATCGGATGCAGCGGTAGGACCTTGTTTTGCAGTGGCAGTTGATATACGGTTCTGGCTAAGATCGGCATAGGGTGGAATAATTTGAAACTATTTGCAGAAACTAGAAAGTTTCAGGCCTGGCGCCTTCACATTCGGAGGCATTCTTAATGGCGCTAAGTAACCACCACCGTATTCGAATTTCTTTTTCCAGTGAATGTCATTTTTCCAAGGAAGCCAATAGCAAATTTTACGTGGATATAAAATGCATATGATTTAATTATACAGCATAAAAATTTTGCAAGGATTGGCTTTATTAATTTTAAAAACCATACAGCCACCTCCATCAACATCTACACTAAGGTGGATGATGAATTACTTTCGTAGTAACGCCTGATCATGAGAATTACTAAAGCTTAATGATATTTAATAATTAAAATCCTAAATAAAAATAAAATTACAATTGTATGAAGCTCTTATAATATGGAGATTTTGGATTTATTTTTATATAGGTTGTTGCTTATAAAAGAAATATTTGTAATATTTACACATGGAAATGTTAGCATGATTTTCTCCTAACTTTATGTATAAGTTACAACTTCCTAACTTATTGGGCAAGTAATATCTCCTAACTTGTTGGGCAAGTTATAACTTCCTTACTTGGGAGAGAAGTTACCCAAGATATTTTGGAATACCTAACTACCTATGAGACCGTATAAAAGGGCTTCAAGGGTAGGAAGGAAAGGGACACTTAGGGGAACACACTTGGAATCACACACTCAAGGTCTTAGCAATTTGTACGGAAGACATTGTGAAAGATTGCTTGTAAGATGACTTGCTAAAGACAACATTTCATCCTCTTTGTCATAGTCTTGTGAGTTATGCTTATTGTTTATTATTTTTTTAAAATTGTTTAGCTAGTGGTTTACATAGTATCATGCTTGGCAAGTAATTTTTGGATTTTTAGATTGCTCTTATTGTTCTTGTTGCACGATAGAAATTTCTATTAAAATTTTGCTATAGAAGCACTTATGTTTGAAAGCCTTAAGAGAATTTTAGTAGTGAACTTTATTATTGTGCAATGTATAAGAACCACTATTGAGATTGTTATAAGAGAGCCTTTGCGTGTAGTCAAGCCGTTGAACGATTCAATAGTCAAGAGGGTTCAGAGAATCTTTGGTATTTTGATGGGACCAGAAAAGCTTTCTTTTATCTTTAAAGTGAATCTCCATGGTATTTCAATCAGAAATTGTCAAGTCTTTTGAAGGTTCTATTGAATGCAATTGTTGACATCCATTATCTAGCCAAAATGGAGTCTCGTACATGATAGTTTACGCAATAATTTTTTGGTAGCATAGTAGGATTGTCTTGAAGAAATTGCTTATTTGAGCCCTTGGATGTTTGAACAATTCGTAGTTATTGAATTTGGGATAGCTTTATTGCAAAGTGTTTACTCGTATCATTTTACCTTGTTTAAACATTTGAGGTCCTAACACAAATCTGCTTTCTTTCCTTTCTATTTCCATTGAATCTTGCTCTATTTCTAGTTTTCTTGTGGAACTATTTCTTTCTCTAGGGAAAATTAGAAGTAGATTCGTGGAGTTGTGCTCGAATTTTTTTACAAAATTTTGTTTGTTACAAGTAGGTATTATAAGAAACCCCATAGACTAGGTAATTGAACAAAATAGGAACTCTCAACAACTCATAGTACTTGGCAAATTTGGCTGAATCTCTTTAAGATAAGTCATTTGTAGTTTACACACAATGCAATCGTTTCATTTTTCACAACCACACACCGCAATAGCACACACACATACTCGCATTAACTACTGATTCTATTTGGAGGTATCTAGGCCTTGGTGTTGCCAAAGACCAGCAAGCACCTAAATCCTGTTTGAGGACACTCTTTGGTGGTCGCGTCCCAAACGGTCACAAAAAATTTGGTTATTACTTTTTAGGACCTTCCACCTTTACTAATGTTACTATACCACTTTCACATTCATGTTATGAGGATAATTTCATCCTAAAGTTTGGTGAGGTGACATCAACATAGGAGTGGCTAAAGGAATAGGTGCCTGAATACATTGAAGCAAATATCCAATATGCAAGTTTGCTTGATGTATTCATGGCATCCATTCCTTCTATGGAGATGTTGCATGTCATCAACTCCTCTGACAAGAAGGTTGTTCATTTTAGCATCATCATTTGAGTTATGAAGGTGAACATTGATGTAGGTGCAAGCCTCTTTCATGACTTGTTTGATGTCCCTATTGATAAGGCAAAGGTTCCTACTAGGAGAGTAAGGGAATCTAGCCATCACAAAGAAGTTTTGGAGTAGCTTGGTGTCAACATGAGCCACTCTAGAATTTCTATGGATAGCTTCACAAACCATGATGCAAAGGAATCATATCCTTTCTTTAGGTCTCATGCATTTTTTGAATTGCTATCACAAAAGAAGGTAATTGGCCTAGCATAGGGGTGGATAGTTAAGAAGGTCTTGATGGAGGATATCAAATTTGATTGGGTAGCTACATTGGCTACTACACTTCAAGAGGAGGTTCTTGGACTCCATTATAACACCTCTACAATAATCCATATGCACTTTACATTTTTTGTAGGTTATCTAAAGAGGTTTGTAGAGTTTTTTGTGGTGTATAGGAATGGGTGGTGGATTTCCCAAGACCCAAGCCAACTTTCTAAGCCTTGAATAAAGCATATTTATCTACTAGTGTAGGCCTAGAACCAACCAAAGGGAATGGATGATACATTATCCATCATCACTAAGAATCTTGATGTTAGGTAGTATCAATTTTTGTATAGTACTAATGATTATGAGCCTCTCTTATTTCCTACTAGTGTTTAGGATGCTAGAAAATGGTGTATGATGGTTGAAGGGGTAGCTAGGGAGAAACTCAAGAGGCCTATGGAGGAGGCACCCATAGCATCAGTCCAGACTACCTTGAAGAAGCTTAAGTTTAAGCTTAGGTCATCATAGTAGGAAGATTTAGGTATGCTTTGATTAAATTTAGCTATTTTATGTTTTAAAGTTTATGACTACATTATCGTTTTATGTGTTAAACGATTTTCTATGTGCTATGATTGTAGACAAGTGTTAGGCTATGGTAGCCCAAGCTACTATAGAGGCAGAACAAAGGCATGCAAGAGAGGTACTCCTCAAGCAACCTAGGTTGAAGGCTTTGCTAACGTAGGTATAGATGATCTATATACCTTGTTTGGTGAGGTAGTACTAGGTACCTCTTCCATCATCATCCAAGAGGAAGAAGAGGAGGAGGAGACCGGTATGCCTATGTCTTAATATTTTTGTTATGTCTCATTATTTATCTCTGGTTGTCATCCTAACCTTTCAAGGATTGTTATTCATATAGTAGTTCCTAAGCCACCAATGTATGATCATGTCCCTAAGTTTCATGTAAAACCATGGGTAGAGACATTAGACAAAGTGAAGTTCATGTAGGGGATGGCCAAGGACATCATTGATTGATTGCATCAAGTTGCACTTGAGATAGGTAAGGATTTTGTTTTTTGTGCTTGAATCATGGGCTTTGCTTGCATTATGGCTATCTTAGGTTGTGCATTATGTCTTATGATTGTAGTTTATGCTTGTGTAGTACCTTTTGTGGAGTGGAACCCCAACAAAGACAGAGAGATAGACTCCTTACCTAAGCCTTACTCTAATGTGTCTAGTGTACCCGTGAAGTTGTACAAGACTACTATTGATTTAGTAATGTCATGTGCAAAAACTTCATGAAAGTTAGAGATGTCCAAAAAATCATTATGGGAGGAAGTTGTGGCCTTAAGGGAAAAGACTCAAAGGTATGAGGATATGATTAGAGATCTCCAACACCATAAGGCCTTTGTGGAAGCCTAAGTAACTAACTAAGGAGAGTTATGAACTAAGGAGATCATGTGGGCTTGCTACTAGCATGTCGTTTAGGACAAAGTAGTGGTCTTATGGGAGATGGCAAAATAGTGTATGTATATGGACATCATCTTTGAAAAGGATGAGAATTGAAAGGATCACTACACTTGGGTCCTAGAGTGGGGCAAGATACTAAAGGTCCACAACTGATAGTATAAGGTAGATTGTGAGGCCTACCTAAAGTGGCTCAAGGAGGACTTGATTGAACAACATAAGAAAGAGCTATTCATCCAAGGGATTTAGGAGGAGAGTGCTTATCAACTTTTTAAAAGTACTCTTAAGGTGGAGCAATTCCATACTGTTTAGATTACCACTGCTATAGGTGAGACCTCTATAGGTTTTGGTACCTAGAAGCCTCCTACATGGACTCCTATAAGCAAGACTAACATTCTATTTCCCATTGATCTTAGGGATATTTACTAGATCAACATGATGGAGGAATAGATCCCCCATCATTTGGAAAAAGGCCTTCCCCATCTATCCTCAAAAGTAATGGAGTTAGAATCTTCACAGGTTTGATATATTTTATGTTTTAGATTTTTTTAAGTCATGATTTTGGCTATGGGTAACTAACTAGCTATATGTTGTTGCATTTCAACCCTTAGGAGACATCAGTAGCCCTAGTGGTGAGTGTGGGAATGACCCACCACTTCCTTCAAATGCCACTTAGCAACCTCTTACAATTTATCTTGTTGGCTAATTGGTTTTATTTTTATGTTCAACACCATGTTATAGATTATTGTTATTCTTTAACATTTTTTCCACATAGTGTGGCCATGGCTATGTATGTTATAGATATTTTAACTTTAAATTTAAATTTTGGTTTTATTTTTGGCTATATGCATTTGTATTAGTAGTAAATGTTATAAATGTTGTAAATGTTGAAAATGGCTATGTTAACATTTTGGTTATAACATTAAATGGCTAATTGACAAAAAGAAGTGTAATAATAAACAAAGTATTTACTAGTTTTAGGCCATTACAAGCATAGGTCATATTGCACAATTGTGGCTACATTACTAGTTTAAGGTCATGGTGGGCCATAATGTCAGTTTAAGTTCTTAGTGGATCATAATGCCAACTTAACATCTTAGTGGACATGGTATGAAAGAGATGTATATTTATAAGGCTTTGTCAATCATAAGCGAGACTAAAGGTTATAGCAAATAGGTAAAAATGGAAATGAACTTAGGCTATATGCATAGGCTATGGAGTAAAACAACAAATGCATAATAAAATACAAAATAAAAGTAAGGCTACATGGCTATCAGTGCATCTAGTCATAGGGGCATGGGAAGGTTAAGGTAAACTTCACTTATGCAAATTCTTCTTAATCTTTGCAATATTAGGAAGTGAGTAAGGCCTACTCTACACAAGTTTATATTTCCCATCCCCTTCACTTATGATGTTAAAAGGGAGTTCATTCCATAATGTATATTGTTGCTTATCATTGTCATCATTGGCTTTCTTGGGGTTATGCTCTTCATCGCTAGGAGCTTCTTCTTATAGCACCACATCGGACCCTTGCACTATGTCTATGTTGTTGAAAACCAAGGGAACTACATTATCATCATGGATAATGATTTCACCTTCCTTGTAAGGGAGGTGAATTTCTTGATGAATGGGAAAGGACACAACTCATAATTGAGCCAACCAAAGTCTTCTAAGGATTAGGTTGAATCCTAGTATCTCTTCCACATTTGAGAAGTTGGTAGTTGTGGAAAATTGCTTCCTAGCTACAAAATCCAAGAAGATAGACCCCATGACAACAACTCTTAATCCATTAAAGTACTTAAGAGGTGTGGTGGTTGCAGGTTGTATTTGTTTAGTTAAGCCTATGCATTCAATGATGGTGCATGGGATGAATTTGGTTGTAGCTCCATCATCACCATGTACCTAATGTATTTTAAATTGTCTAATGTGTATGGTTATGAATAGAACGGTTGTGGTTTATTCACCATTTTCGGAATTACCTTAATTTTGCTATCTCCAAATGTTAAGGATGTTGCTTTCTCCTCCCTTGGTGAGGGAGGAACCATCACTACATGGATGACTTCCTTGTTAGTTGGAATATCCTCACTAACAGGGATGGAGGTCAACATTTTGATTAGTGCCTCACGATGTGTGGCAAAAGTAATGATCAAGTTATATAGGATTAAAGTTACAGCTTTTTTCTTGATGGATTGCTAGACTTGGTCCATTGCCCTATGTAAGTTTTTATCATTGGTCATGGGCTTGTTGCCCTAGTTGTGCTTTACTTCTTCCATGCATCCCAAAGTGCAAACTTCAACTTAGGCTATGTCTATTGTAGCTCTTCCTTTTTGTTTTAGTTGTGGGCTTTGGTATCCTCCTATGGCTTGTTGGTTGAAGGGGTTGGGATAGAGGAGGTCATGGGTATAGCCAAATGGGAGTGGGCTTCATTTGATCCACTTCCTTTCATGCCTCTGTATGCTTATCTTCCTTATTGTCAAGCTTATGCTTATGCTTCTTTCTTTGTTTGGCTAAAGGTTTTTGGTTTTCAAATGTTGGCCATGAGGAAGAGATAGTAGCATTGGCCATCACAAGGGATTATTGTGTAGTTGGTTGGTTTATGAATATGTGGGATATATTCGGTTGGGGATCTTGATGAGAAAAGGTTTCCTTGGAGGCACTTGTAATGGTACTCTCATGAAGAAGGGGGATCTTGAGCTATGGGAAGCTGAAGAAGCCCTTTCGTTGTAGAGGGATACTTGAATCATGAATGGTTCTCTTACAAGTCTCTAATCATCATCAATGTTGAATGTTGAAATAAAATAAGGGTCATCATTAGCATTCAATGGGTCTTTGTAGACCTACATTAATTGATTTTGTAACTAAACTGGGTTGGAAGCATCTATGACTAGTTTCCCCTTATCTATCATCCTTTGCAAGTCATCCTTTAGCATAAGGTAGAAGTTTGTGTCATGACCAAGCAATTGATGATAATGGTAGAAGCAGTCTAGCTTGAGATATCTAGGTAGTTGTGGGTCATCTTTCATTGCTCAAGAGGGATCCTTGAATATTTTGCATAGTTGTTTATGTTTCTTATGAGTAGCTTCAATCATTGTTTGTGTTCCATGCATCCACTTTTAAATAGTTGGTCTAATAACTCAGATGGTTTTAATGGCAATGTAGTATATTTGGACCTATCCTTCCTTTTGAAGTTAGGTTTGATTGTTTTCAATGTAATGGACCTAGAAGTTCATGGTTGGTTATTGTTGTCATTGGTGGAGGCCTTGGGTGGATTGAACTTTAGCCATTGGTTCATGAGCTTTCTTTCCTTGCTTATAGTTGCTATGGTCATGTTTTTTTGTTCGCTCTTTTCTTTTTCTCTTCAAGTGTGCTGATTTTTATATGCTATATAGGCCAAATCATGACTATTCTTCATAGCATCCTCTATATTTTTAGTTTATGAGAACGCTTGGCAAAGAGACTGTGGGTAAAGGTCATAGAGTTTAGACTTGATAAATTCATTCACTACACCCTTGAATATGGCTAACAAGTGGTTTTTGGCTATAGGCTTTGGTATTTCATTCAATAGTCCATTCCACTAATGAATGAATTTCTACATGGGTTCTAAGGACCCTTGCTTAACCTTCATGAGTTGGTTAAGCATTGTATCAAGCTTCAAGTTATTATTGAAGCAGTTGAAAAACTAGGCTACTAAGTCCTCCAAAAAGGATATGGATCCTTTGGTTAATGCATGATAATAATCAAGTGCTTTCCTAGTCAAAGATAGAGGGAAAATCCTCATGATGGTATGAGGCCATGATATAAAGAGTAAAAATTTAGATCGAAAGCTAATAAGGTGAGCATTAGGATTACCTTCTTCATTATATTTGCTAAATTGGAGAATAGAGACACTGGGATGAAGTGTCAAGGGTGGAACTACAGTACCTATAGGATAATTCTACTATAAATCCATAATCTTGATAGTCTATGTGGTAGGGGCTTTAAGCCTTTTCAACTCCTCCATTAGGTCTTGAATCATCTAGAAGACTTGATCCAAGCCTTGCGATGGCCTCATAAATTATGAGGTTTGCACATATGGTTCTGGCATCTAATATGAGGCTTGTGGCCTCACTATGGGTTGCATGATAGAAGGAATATGTTGTGTTATGGTTATGGCTTGTGGGAAAAACAAAGAAAAAGATGCTTATGTTAGTACGTGAGGCACAAATGGGAAAAATGGGATGTGTGACCCCTATGTTGCTTAGGATCCTATGGTGGATTCCACGTGAGTGGATTTGTGGTGGTAAAAACCACCATTAATGGTTTTATATATTGAGACTATGTTGTAAATGACATTGATGTGTTATAGTTTGTTGTTTGTGGCATTGGCTAAGTGTGATGTGTTACTATACTTGATGTAGGATCCACCTTAGTAGGGTAGGAAGGAGTGGAAGATGGTGGCACCATACCCATTAAGAAAAAAAAAAGCATTAGAGGAAGTTGCTATGACCTTGGGGGATGTTTGTTAGAACAACCCTCCTAGAATGTTTTGAGGCTCAGATTCTACCTTCAATGCACCCTTCTCTTCTTGGTTTTCCTTAGAGCTATGCTTGTCATCTTCCTCTTCCATGGCAATAAATTGGGCTAGGATTCTAGCATATATGTCATTAAGGGGAATTTGATCATATGGGTATGGGATGTACTTCTTCCCACTCTTGTGTATGAGCTCAAACTCTGTCTTGGTCTTTGCTTCAATATGTTGAATTAGCATGCTTGCTTGTGTTTTAGCACAAATGAAGTTATAACAATCTTCATTTAAAAATCAAGACTCTCAACTTTGACCCTCAAATATCACCTACACTCAATGATGGTAGGGTCTTTAGGGTCATAGACCCTCATGGCTTGTTGACTATGATCTTCGCCAGTGAGGGTGAATGGCAATTTGGTAGATTGCTAAAGAGATATGGCTATAGTGTTGAGAATGGGTTAAAACAAGGCTCTAAATAATAGAATAAAAGGAAATTGTAGTGAATGGAATCCAACACCTTTTAAAAGAGACAAAAATTTCTGAAAATTGAGGTACTTACTATAATTAGTAAGTGGGAAGATAAGAGGGGTTCCTCTCTCCCCCTCCCCGTACCCCCCTTACCAAAAATGAAAAATTGAAAATGTTGGTGTTAAGCCTCATCTAAGTTGGCCTTTCAGCTACGTTTATGTTGGGTATGGCAGGGGAAAAAGAAGGTGTTTAGATAATGAAAATCTCACATCTTTTTATTTTAAC
>MNCI01024146.1:102399-140726 GCA_015680685.1 Gnetum montanum | reverse complement strand
GGTGGTGGTGGTGCTGTGTGGGGAGGGGAGGGCACGGCAGGGAAGCTAACTTACAAAAGAGTTAAACCATACGCTTTAGAAACTAGAGAATAAATTTTTGGAAGTAAAAAGAAAAAATGAGGGAGAATGGATATTAACATTTGTTTTGGACTGTAAAATTCATAGTAAGTGCTGTGGAAAGATAAAACCCAGCTAGCTACAACTTCCACACTATAGTTTTGATCATAGCGGGGGAAGATCAACATTGATTCTTCAAAGGTTTTGGTTGCAAAAATCAAGGACAAGCTTGAAAATGATAACAAAAAGAATATGTCTAGTCATAGAATTTAGGTGAAGGCCCTCCTTATAGTGCCAAGAAAAATTATTGCAACTAAAAATTCTAGTCACTACAAAAAACTAGAGATCCTCGATGTAGTAGTTTTTGAACCTTGAATCCCTAGGGACTCTGCAAGAAAAATGGGATTCAAGGTACCTTGGCTAGTTTAGTAGATTAACCAGGGACTTAGGAAATGAAAAGCATGGTGAAGAAAATGCAAAATTGACAGTAGATCTAAATTAAAACTTTATTAAGAAAACAAAGAAATAATAAGTTAGAGAAAATGTATACAAATGATGCCTAAATGAACAACCAAAGGAGGGTTCACTAGTGAAGGAGTTCAAAGCTTGTTGAAGTTGATGTAATCCACTCCACGATTCGGGTGCTAAGCCACTCTTGATTCTTTTTAACCTTCCTCAACTACAACCTTAGATCTACAACATAAGCTAGGATGGGGGTTAAGAAATGTGAAAAATCTAAGCTACTCAAATGCTCTACACTAGGAGTTGGGAATCCCAGGAGTGCAATATGGAGCTTGAAATTCACAAATCCCAAAGGTGGTTATGAAGCAATAAGGTCATAGGGCATCTACATTGGGTTCAAGAGAATACAAGTGTGAAAACTTGTAAAAAATATTGGGTGCTTGAGAATTCCCAAGTGTAGAACTATGAATAGTTTTGTGTACAAAAGTGTGTGCAATTATCAAAGTGTTTGAATGCCAAAAGTTGCTGAATTGCTAGTGTTGAACTATATAAAATTCTGAAACCTTGAGAAAATTGCTAAACCTCTAAATGGTATTTGGAATTGGCTTTTATAGGTTCTTGGGCCATGAATGGGGCTGCCAAATGGCTATTATTTGGCTACAAAAATGGCTGCAAATTGGCTATAAAATGGCTACAAATTGGTTGTAAAATGGCTACAAAATGGCTGTAAATTGGTTGCCAATTATAGGTGAGATGGATGCCCAACTTTGGAGGGTTACTATACAAAGTATGTGCTTCTCCCCATGGCCATTCAATTTACTATAAATAGTAGCTAGGGCACACCTTCCACATTGATCTCTCCACCATTCTTATTGTAGTGGCTGGTCAATACTGAAGAGAATGAAATGATGAATTTTGGCTTTTGTGGCTTCCATGTTGTGGGATGTAATTTTCAACACTAGGGGTGAAGACTACATGTTGGGGGGAAACTTCCATGATGAGGGAGGAAGGTTTCTAGGCTATGCATGTGGTCTCCACGATGAAGGAGGAAAGTTTCCAAAACCATCATCCTTACCTATTGTGGGTAGGTGAGATTTACCCTTTTGCATGTGCTTCCAACATAGAAAAATGTATAACCCCCATAAAACCCATCAAATTGTCCTTTTTGGCATTCCAAAAGGCAATTTTGACATCCCCCACAAGCTCAAATATAGATACTACATGAATTTTTGACTTGGGAAATGAGGCTTTAATCACTTATGAGACATTTTTTAGCCCCAATAGTATAAAACCACTATGGGTTACAATTTTTACATTTACAATGAAGTATTTTCTTAGGTTTTCCAACTTTCAAAAAAATTCTTCAACCATGAAGAACACAACCAACTTTAATGTGATTTCTCAACATTGTTAGTGCTCACTTGGAGGGTAGATTGCTAGCAAACCTCTAGACTTTGTTTCTCTCAAAATGTGGTTTGAAAGATACCATACCTTGTATAGCTCTAAGCTGCACTCTAAAGTAATTGGTCTCCATGAATCCACTCAACCCCACAAGGTTTCAACAAGCTTAGAATGTTGTTTTCATGATCCAACAACCTTTACAACTTGAGCTCTACTTTGGGGTGTTGTGATGCTACACCAATCACTCAATCCTATAGGATTCTAAAAAGTTCAGGGATAATGCTTTCTTGCAAGAAGTACATCAACCCCAACAAGGCAACAAAAGAGAAACAAGAATTACAAGGAAAGGATGCAATTGATTTGTTGGTCCTTATACTTTAAGGTACATCAAAGTTGATTACTTAATAAAATAGCATAGATGATATGATAATAAAGTATAATATAAAAGCAAATGGTATGGAAAATAAGGTACAAGAGTGCAAAATTTAATGATTTCTTTGATTGTGACAAATCATGTACAATACTTTCACAAAATCCCAGACAAAGAAGTCTTGTTAGAGCCTAGAAGTTTTTGATAACACCTTGGAATTTGTGCAATGACTATCTAACTGCTAGGAAAAACATCTTCTTCGAAATTGCATTGTCTCACTTTAAGAAACTTAATTTATAGGAGATGTATCTCCACTAAAGGAGATGTGTATTTTTTTGGCAAGACGTCTTCTTTGATTCTTCTACGCTTCAACCAAGATGTCTTCTACTTTTGGGAGACATCTGCTTAGTTTTTAGGCTTTGCTTCCCAAGGCTTTCTTTCATTGATTTGGCTCATCCCTAATAATGGAAATTTCTTCATTTTGTTGTCATCTTCATCTTTTTTCTTACTCCTACTTAAGTCCTTGTAGTATTTAGTTTCACATCTCATTATAGCTCTCATTCCTAGAGTCTTCATTTATGTTTGACAAGTCCTTGTGAACTTCACTTTGACATATCATTTCTTGTGCTTTCATTCTGATCTCCGTGTTCTTGTCCTATAAACACAATAACCATACAAGCATCCTCATTCCTCATTTTTCTTAAGGTTTTGACATACCAAAATTCAACATGAGCAACCATCCATGTTGTGTCTTGAAAGAAGAACTTCCATAAGAATCTTTTTGCTTGTAAATATCTTTGTATCCCATATTTCCCAAGTTTTGTTGGAATTGATATAGAAATTCCCATGTCAAGACTTCTTGTAGGAATAAGGCATGAACATCCAAATCTTTTAACTCTGCTAAGATGCATGGGTATCAATACTAATGCTAGTCCAGGGTCCATGATGGACATATTAGATATTGTTTCTCACTTGCTAGGTGTCTTGCAAGCACATTGTATGTTGCAACTTTCATTCTTATTCTTCAATTCTCTACTAGACCATTACTCCTTATGGGTATCATACATGTTATCACAATAAGATTATGAATTTTCATGTTTTTTCTACCATATGATTTAGTTGCAGGATGAATTAATATACATCTTATTAATTATTTTGATTTACTAACTTATTTATCAACTGATTAACTGATTTACTACATTATCTAATTCTTAATGACCTTTCTACCTCACTTAAGACATTGAATCTAGTAGTTTAACTAATGACAAATTTAGAGGTTTGGAAAGCTAAGACTATCTATCTACATAGGTTAAACACTTAATCTTTAGAGGTTAAATTTGTAAGTCTTAATAATTAAATTGGTAGGCATAATTAGTTATCCTAAGTTGTGTTCTATTAAGGCACAATTTATAATATTATTGAATTATTCAGTGCCTAGATGATAAATCTAACCTTTCCATTTAATTTAGAAAGGTGAAAAATATTGGAAATGACTATATGTTAAAAAAGTGGATTGTATGCTCAAGTTATGCTAAAATTAAGCCTTTCAGAGTCTTAAGATACTATGTTGGGAAAGGGATGAAAACTAATTTTTTGGATTCCATGTGGTAGATTTGACTTCACCACTAGGTTTAGAAGGTTGAAATCTATAGGAAATGACTCTTCATTCATCAAAAAATACTTTTTAAATCAAAGTTATGGATTCTGAGGTCCAAAACCTTTGGCATGAAAAATGAGACTTCCCAAGAGGTCATCAATCCCAATACTACTCCAGGACAAGCATGCATAATTACAAAATTATTATTTTATTTTGTACCCATGCACTAATTTTATTTTTTGAAAATTTCAACTAATGTTATTATTAAATTTTTAATTCTTTGTGAGTTGATAGAAAATTTAAATTCTTCATTGGTTGATGAAAAAAATTTTTCTGTCACTCGGGAAAAGGGTAGGGACAATAGTAGGAGTAAGAATGATGGCGGTGATCATAGGGTGTAAAAGGATAGTGGTGGTGGTGGTGATCACAAGGAGAATAGTAGTGGAAATGTTCGACTTTGGGTAATGGGCGATGGGCATCAATGGCATAGGTAGCTCCAACGTAATCCTCCTAGGACATGCACATCCTACATTAGGGCTCATGTGGCCTAGGAGAAGCTTGTGCAACCCTTTTATTAGGGCTAGCATGACATAGGCAGGCCTACACTGCCCTTGTGAGGGCCTATGAAGCCTAGGTGGGGCCTACATAGCTTTTACCAAGGCCTAGATGGTGCTTAATGTGGTGTATGTGGTAGTGACAAGGGTTTCCTATAGTGGCACTAGAGGGACGATGATTTCTTGCACTAGTGGTGTTTGTGGGATGCTAGAGGGGATGATGATTTTTAGCATTGGCAATGTCCATGGGGCACTAAAGGGGATGATAACTTTTAACACCAACAATGTCAATAGGGCATTGAAGGAGGTGATGATTTCTAGCACCTGCATTGGCTATGAGGCATTGGAGGGGATGACAATTTTTGACATTAGTAATCTTCACAATGTGCTAGAAGCGATAGCAATTTCTAGCATTAGTGGTGTTTGTGGTGCACCAAAAGGAATAGTGATTTCTAGCACTACCAATGTCTAGGATGCACTGAAAGGTGTGAAAATTTTCGACACTAGTAGTGTTTGAGATGCATTTGAAGGAACAATGATTTTTGGTGTTGGTGATGTCCATGATGTGTCCAAAGGAGTACTGATTTCTGGCACCCACAATGTCCATAGTTTGCTAGAAGAGGCGATGATCCTCAATGTCAACAGTGTTTGCAAAGAGGTGGAGTAGTGATGATTCTTGACACTGATAAATAATGATGTTAGGAATAGTGATGGTGCAAAAGGTAAGCATGGGCAATGATGGTGCAAGTTGAGGATGTAATACAACAAAGGACCAGGACAAATGATGGCATAGGATGAGAATAGACGATAGGGCATAGGGTGAGACATGTGGATGGGGCAAAGG
The DNA here is from genome assembly GCA_015680685.1 of Gnetum montanum. Classification (NCBI taxonomy): domain Eukaryota; kingdom Viridiplantae; phylum Streptophyta; class Gnetopsida; order Gnetales; family Gnetaceae; genus Gnetum; species Gnetum montanum. Next base: position 135,441 of record MNCI01024146.1, on the reverse strand, counting down.
CATTGGCACAAGAGTATTATAGGCATTACTCTAGCTTGCCACGATGTTGCACGGCTAACATTTTGATCTTGGTAGCAAGTAGGGTCTCATTGGTAGCCTAGCCAATCATGATGTTGCATGGTTAGGTCTTGTGGCCTTACTATGTAGTGATGCAGCATGCCTTACTACAACTTGGTGTAGTGGCATGGACTGGCCACAACTCCTAACCATTAAGATTAGGGCCACAACCCTAGAAAAATTTAACTTTTTTTAATTTTACAAATTAGAGATGGGATTTGAACCCAGACCTCCCGCTTTGTTTTTTTTAACTAATTTGAATTAAGGGGTTGGGGTTTAAAGCCACAACCTCTCGTAATAAATTTAAAATTAATTTTTTAAAGTAATTTGAAATGAGGGGTTGGGGTTTGAATGCACAACCTTACACAAAAATAAATTTAAAATTAAATTTATTTAATTATTATTATTTTATTCTACCTTACCTTGGTGGTTGACATGGTGGTTTAGTCGTTGACAATGTGTGGGTTTGGTTTGGGTAAATGACAATTTTAAGTTTGATTTAAGATCGTAAAATTTTGAATTTTTTATTTTAAATAATAATTTAATAAGTTAATATTATTTTAATGCACACATAACAAGAAACTTAAAACAACAATATCTCTCAAACCATAAGTCCAATGAAGATGAACTTTTTATAGTTGGAATTGTATCGACAAGTGCTATGCATTGGGCATAGTCTCAAGGTTCAGGAAAAAAAGGTGAATTTTCAAGATTTTGAAAGATCTAACTAGTTTATTCTACTAAAATGACATTATCAGGTTGATATATGGATGCCATAATGACTTATAAATGACTCTAAGTTGCTTTTAGATGAGATACCAATCTCTATACATGAAGATAATCCTTTGATCTTATAAATTCACAAATATCCTATATTAAACACCATAAAATTTTAGGACTCTCATGATTTAGTAGTCCTGGGATTCAGGAAAGGGTCCCCCCAAGTATGGTGTCATGTTGAACTATGTAGAAAATACTCTCTACAGTACAGTCAACGTGGCACCCAACCACAAGGCCAATTTGCATGAAAGAGGCACCAAGGGTAGACTGCACTGTTCTATTGCCTGGGTTGATAGGCTTGCTACACCCTCTAGCTTGCCTAGCTTGACACTTGACCTAGTTGACTGTTTACCCAGGGATCATGCTAGGAGTTTCCAAAAGTATTTAGGATGAATGAAACAGTTTGGCAAGTTTTTTAAGTGCAAGACTTGCTACGCTACACTACACTACATAGCGTAGTAGGCCTTGTGAAGACTGATCGGGCATCCAAGATGTAGATTGACACAATTTAGTCCTTTGGGATATCTACCCCACTTCATCCTTGATGCATGAGTAACATGATGCAACAAAGTGTGGCAATTTTTTTCAGAAATCATTGCAATTAGAGTGCTATGCTATGCTACGCTATGCAGCGTAGCACAACGCAGCAGGAATGAACTCTAATAATACTCCTACTCAGATGGATCTGATGGAGTAAACCTACTTGCCCATGCTTCAATCATTAAACAAGTTTTCTTTGTTGCCATGCTAGGACATGACTGACTCCCGTGACAAAATGTTTGCAAAGTAAGTCAGAATTCGGGCCAATCTAGATGCTACACTCTGCTACACTACACAGCGTAGCATAGTCTAGCAAGGACAAAAATGCATGAAAGTCCTCTACCAAGTGGTTCCAGCAAGAGGATTACACTTGGCTACACTCCAACCTCTAAGACTGCCTGTCCCAGTTTGCCCTAGGGCCCCAAGCAGAGTTTCTTGACAAAGCATTGCAGATCAAACTGGGATTCATGTCACCCTGGTTGCTACGTCGTGCTACACTGCATAGTGTAGCACAGCGTAGTAAGAACAGAAAGCACCAAAGTGTCCCATGGATGAACTCAGTAGGTTCCAACACCTTTTAGCATGAAAGATAGGGCTGTAGTTACTTGCCTGGCTAGACCTCAGACAGGTATTCTTGACTTTCAGGAAATATTTCTTTTAAGATAGGTGACTACACTATGCAGTGTAGCACAACGTAGCGTGTAGGTGTTTATGCTACTCCAATACTCTAGGTAGCATAACACTCATGTGCAAGCCTTAAGACATCTTCAGTTAACTCCAACACTTGTTCGCAACAGTTACTCTTGCCCCAACATATATTCAAAGGAGAAAATCAAGAGGCTTGCTCTATTTTTCACCCCTTAACTATCCCCAAAGTTGTCCCTATGCTTGACCTTGCTCGCCAAAGGAAGGAAGACGTAGTCATGGAGCACAAGCTTCACTTTGCATTCACTATTGACAATCCTTGTAAAAAACATGGTAGCTCACTAGACTTTAGCACATGCAGCTTAAATAATATGGTCACAGCATAGTAGGTTTTACATTCAACATTACACAACAGCGTAGCATAGTCACATTTTCACTTTGTTTAACCTAAGACACATGGCATTCAAACCACGTTTCTCTCCCCCATCTGACTCTATAAATACCTTGATGAAAAAAATTCAAGGGGTTGGCTTCAAGCATTTTTTTTAGCGTGGTTTGTTTTTGGCATTATTTTCTTTGAGAATCACTTTTCTGGCAGTTCGAATTTTGGCATTTTGACTCTCTGGCAATTAGCTTTGGCAAGCAGAAGGACCTTGTTAACAAACTGTTGACATTAGTTCAAGGAGCTGTGACCATACTGCTTCGTTGTAAGCTATGCCTATCCACACTGCCCATCTATTGTGCATCTTCTTCAGTCAAGCAAAGATTCAATTCCCTGATCTTGGGGTGGTGCACTTTCTCACTCAAACCTATTTCATTTTTATTTTTCTATTTTCATATTTTGCATTATTCTCTATCAGTTTACATTTGATGCTTATCACTCAACTTGCACATAAAGTCTTTAAAATGATCATTTACAAAAGGTTACTGTACACCGATTAAGTCCTTGTATGATTGACTAGACTATTCAGGGCACCTTGCTTCTGTTTACTCCAGCACAGTCCTCACATGTTTTTGGGGTTAGTCTGTATGCCCAGTGACCTCTCAATGTTCTAGGCACCGAAGTTTTTGGTTGCTACAGTTTTTGGCACTAGAAGGAGGGCCCTTTCATGCCCTTTTCTCATATCACAGGTAATCCTGCATGCTATCTATACCCCATCACCTACTAGGGTAGATGTGACACCCTTGTGGTTGTCTATGCACCAGATGGTGTAGATTGGTCACAACAACGGTTCCTCTAGGACTCGATAGGACGAAAGCCTCCAATCGATCACTATACCACATTTACTTTGTTCACTACCGTACGTTGCTTGCATCTCATGTGGCGTAGCGACCTTTTAGCATAACACTCCTGCCTAGCGTAGTAGGCGTAACTTCCCAGTGTACCCAGTTTCAGTTTCCCTTTGTTATAGTTTTCATTTTACAACAGAAGATGATTCCTGCAACCACTGTTGTCGCCACCTCAAACCTAGAGGTTCCCTATTGGGTCCAAAACACGACAAGCCCCGAGCGACTACCCAACCTAGTGCTGGCATCACGTCAGTACCTTAGAATATAGAACCTATCACCCAACCGCTTGGTGTGAGATACAAAGTGATACAACTTCCTCTGTGCAAAGGTGCAAGAAAATCTACCCTTGAACCTCCAAGAACTCAAGGATAAATGTAACTTCGAGTTCCTCCATCAGAATGGGAGGGAATTCATCCCTGCTCCTGACATCACCATCCTGTTGACTGAGGCGTATCAATGGATCTTAAACCAGCTGATGCGAGTGAGTAGGTCTAGGGAATGGCACATAGGGTCCCATTATGATGAAGCATTTCAAGATGGGTAGGAAGACTTAGACTCCCACTCCAAAGGTGGTGGCCAAACTTACACCACGGCTATCCCTTCTGCTATGGTCTTTCGATCAAGTCCACTCTTCTTCTCTACCTATTTTATGGTCACCACAGCCCCACCATAGCCCACACCTTTATTAGCTATGGGCAGCCATCCTGTACTTTCAACGTACTAGCAAGTGGGCCCTTCAACCTCTTTCCTAGCTACCTTCCCTTCCCGATCTATCCTGGCATCATATCCAATGTCAATCATGTCTACGCTTCCATACATGCACACTCTGCCCATGTCACAATCACATGTAAGCTTTGCTTCTAGTTCCTCATTTGCACTCATCCCACCACCAGCAACAAACCCAGTCTCAACCACATGATGGGGACTAGCCGCCTCTCTCCCTATTGCGCAACCATCTTAGATGTCACATTACATCCACCACCAAATGTACCAAGTCTCGCAAGTGGTGCAACCAAACACCAGGCTGTGGGTTGCCTTGCTGATTATGCAAGTAGCCAACCCCACAGCGCCACCAACGGCCACCACCCCAAAAGCATCACCCATTGGGTGGTGGACTACCAAGGCAGCACCACTTTCTAGAGCATCTCTAATGGTGCCTCCCATGGGGTAGGTTTCCACCTCAATAGCATCACACATGATGGCTACTCAAGCAGGTCCACAACTTCCTGTAACATCCCTAGGTCTAGATCAAGCTTTCCAACTCATCCAAACCATAACTAAAGAGATCAAATGGCTTAAAGCTATTGGTTTTGACACTATACAGGTCATGGACTTTTACCATGATGACCCTATCAGCTTGGCCATGCCCATGCTCATGCTACCTCCTAGGGTGCCACTTCCCCAATTTACAAAATACAATGGAAAGGGAGACCCTAATGTGCACTTGGTAACATTCAGTCAATATCTCTACTCTTGCAACCATGGCCACACACCATCATCTGTGTCTTTGCCATGTCCCTCACAGGTAAAGCTTTGGATTAGTACCATGTGCTACCACATGCCTCCATTTCCACCCTAGAAGAGTTGTTAAGCTAATTCATGACCTTCTTCAAGTACAACTTGAAATCGGAGGTCACACTGGACCAGCCCATGAGCGTCAAATAGAACCCACTAGAATTTGTACAGAGATTCATACAGAAGTGGAGTGTAATCTTGAATGAGATACACGAGCCTATTGTTGAGGCCCACATGTTGGCCATCTTCAAGGGAGTAGGAAACAATTTCATTAAGTCTAAGCTCTACTACCTGGCTCCACTCTCCCTTAGCCAAGCCTTTGATCAAACCAAGAACATCCAAGACACGACTAAAGATAGCGAAGACATAGCCTATGTCACATACAAAAACATACATATCAAAAGGAACAAAGAGAAGGGCAAGGTCGCAATAACCACGGTGGTCGCTATGGCCAATGAGACCAAACCCAACAACAACAACAACAAAAAGGTGACCACGAAACACAACACCACACCTAGTTCAAGCAGCATCGGTCAGCCCTCAACATCAGCACCTGAGATGCCAACCCAGTCTAGGCCCAACTTTGAGCACAAAGATAGCTCCAAGTATACCCCCTTACCCATTAAGACTTTAGAACTTCTGAAGCAACTGTTGGGAGTTGGTTGTATACAACATAAACAAATGTTGGAGGAGATAATCAAACATCATCAAAGATATTGTGAAGTTCTTAGGAACCCCTCCTTGGTTGTGCCCAATGAGCCACCAGTCCCTAAGAACTTTAGGCTAGAATATTTCTATGACTATCACCAACTCTATGGTCACAATACAGACTATTTCTTAGCACTTAAAGATGACACCCAATGGATGATTGATCAGGGAAAATTGGTCTTGGATGAAAGTAGTCTCGTCTACCATGAGAATTAATTAATGCATATTTACAAATATCCCTTGAACACCAACAACACGGGATATACCATCAACGTCATTGGCATTGACAACAATCTAGAACCACCACAGCTATCATTTGTGGTGCGTGTGCCTCCCTGTAATGCAGAAACCCTAACAAAAATAACAACAATGTCACAAAAATCCTTTTTCCTTAAAAATCCTCATTAGACATCCACCCCTACACCCTTTGTACTTAGAGTTGCACCGTTTCCCACGCCAACAGTACAGGAGCCATTTATCATTAAGATGCCAAAACATCCAAGCTCCTCTACCACCCAAAGTCAGGAAACAACAACTACACCGTAGCCTTCCCATTTGAAAAAATGGGAAGAGAATTTAGAAAAAAAATGGCTAAGGAACACACAACATTAGGTCCCCCCAAGCCTACCCCATTGGCCTCAAAGCCCTTGGCCCCTTCATCATCAATAATCAATAACAATACATGCACACAATCATCACCTTCCCACCCAAGAAAGCCTAGTTCTCAACTTGAAATTGCCCCCCTCAGGAAATTCATCTTCTAGGATGAATGGCGGAGGAAAGGGGTAAAAAATAGCAAGATACTAGGCAGGACCTTCTCAACACCATTACACAAGTCAAACAAGCCCTAAAATAGAAAAATATAACTTTGAGCCTATATGATTTAATAATGACTTTCACTGAGCACCGTGAGGCCATGGTTCGCATGTTAATGTCTATCCCGGTTGATGAAAACACACTAGCCAAGGAGAAAGTAATTCACACTATCATGCTTCCCTCTATGGCCAAAGAACTGTGGCCAATGTAGTTGACATTTCATGATAAGTCCATTAAGGATGACCCTAAAAAGGGTCAGGTGACAACAACACCCATGTTCATCACAAATCGAGTCAACTAGTACAAGATCTGAAGGGTACAGGTTGATGATGGGGCCTCTACAAATGTCATTCCATTTCCCATAGTGGACAAACTAGGCTTGTTTGATCAAATCAAGCCCACAGAAACCTCTTACCTGAAATTATTCAATGAGGCACGCATAGTCGTAAAAGGAGCTGTTCATATTAACTTTGTGGCAAGGGACTAGTTCCCCATAAGTGCGGTGTTCATCGTGGTAGAAGAGATGCCCAAGTTTAGCCCAATTAAGGGCTATCTCTTCACCCATACATCAAGAGATACACCTACCCTACATGGGTGGGGAAGTGGTGATCTACTATGATGAAGTGGCTTCCTAAGTAATAAACAATATTGACATGGAGTAGGGCTCAGAGATAGTAATCTCTAAGAATGAAGTGTCTGTTAGCACTGAAACTCTTTATTTGACTAATGAGCCAGCCAAAAATACTAACTCAGATAAAGAAACTATGTGGGCCAAGTTGCCTTTCCAGGCAGTAGACAACGACATAGAAGAATACCACAATAAAGCCTCTCAGCCATACGCTTCACCTAGCCCATGATGGTTTAGAAAACAACTATGTAATTAGAGAGTACCTCTAGTTCAACTCCATAAATTCTTGGCCTCATATCTCCTTCCATCTTAATTTCAGCGTTACATTTACTATTTACATTATGTTCACTTTTAGCACCATGTTCACTATTTGCATTATGTTTCTTTCTTTTGGCATTACAACCATTGTTTACATTATTTCAATTCTTTACATCATCTATTGATCATACTCACATCACGTCTACTATTTACACTATGTCCACCATTTACTTTATAGATGAATGACCTTAAACTACCATTACAGCCCGCTAAGGCCTAAAACTAGTTACTCCACTTCTCAAAAAACCACCAAAAATATACAAATTTTTTTTTACCATTAAGCAATTTCCTGAAATGGCCTTAAACTATTACTACGACCCAAAATGGCCTAAAACTAATGACAGCCTGAAATGGCCTAAAACTAGCATTGGCTCGAAATGGCCTAAAATTAAAATGAGAAGCTTTCAAGGAGCCAAAAAAAAGATAGAATAAAAATAAATATAGCACATTAATCAAAGTGAAATAAATTATTTCACATTATATTCTTCATTCAATGTCAATCAATAATGTTTACAAAAAATTTAAATTCAAAGACAAGAATAAAAATCTTGTGTCGCCACACCATGAGTCTTCACCTGCATCACCATTTCCTATTCCACTGGGTCCTGCATCTTCATTTGCATCTTGCGTAAGACAGAAGAATAAAAAAATGAATCAAAACTATAGCAAAGTCTTTCATAAAATAAACTATGACAACAAAAAGTGACTAACCCAAGATGGCCCCACATCCATTTTAGAGGGTATATGATCCATGCCAGCTACAAGATGTTGTAGGATCTCTTCCTCAATAAGGTTGGCCTAATTTCCTTCTACCAAATCAGTGCTTGTTGAAACTTTCCCTTTTTCCATAGCCATCCATCTGGGTGGTCCTAGAGAAAATGTGGTGGTGGTGGTCTCCCCGATAGGTAGGATCATTTCCCATTTAGGAGACTCATTGACCATCACCTGTTGCATGAACTAATCATAAGCACCAGAAGCTCCAATGACATCAAGGAATAGCTTATGGGTATGCAACTCAATAGCAGCATCCCTATATTGTTTACGATAGGTGACACATTCCATCTTATACATATGTTTATGGTTTCTTTGTGCCTATCCCCATTCGTAAACCTTTGCACTATAATCCTTCTAGTCTTGGTTCTTCATCGCTAGAAGTTCCATCTACATGCGCTATTCAATAATCTCATAAGTGGCCTCATTTTTGCTCTGTATGGCTGTTCAATATCTTGCATAGTCTATAATAGTCATACACCAACTACCATCATGAGTGTCATGGGTCAACAAAAATTCATTCTTGGATCAGTGGTCCCCCAACTCAGTGGTTAGGTTGGCCTTCTCTTTCTCAAGTTTCTGTACCCACTTCCAAAGGTTCTCATTCACACACCTACACTCCCATAAGGAGAATGCCAAGTATAATGCACATTTACTTGCTTCATCATATATGTGATGAGGTACCTTAGCTACCTCTGGTGGAAGTTCAGGCACAATGTCAACTTCAATGGCTTGCCTAGGATTCCACTTGAGACGAGAGGCTACCAATCATACATGGGAGAGTGTTAGTCATAGTGATGTAGCAAAATTGCAATAACTTAGAGAGCCTAGCATAGTAATTCTAACATACCAATCTCAATATCAATCTATCTTAGGTGATTGATCATGTCATCGACCACCCCTTGCATAAAAGTGAATTTGTTGGGACTCTCGGTCCAGGGTCGAAGATGGATTGAAGAAGAAGGACCAAGGGCATCAACAGTGGTGTCCACTACACAATAAAACATGTTAGCAATGTAGAAGACAAAAACAACAAAGCTAATGAAAAATGAAAAATGACAGTGTAAAGCTCCTACCCAGCAAACCCTCAAGGGTGATAGTGGGGGGATCACCCATCGAGACACTGTCAAATAAGCGATCAAACTTACCATCGTCAAATTGCAACCCCTCTTCTTCCAACTGATTCAAAAGTGCGATGCCATCCTCAGGACTCATGTGCCCATTAGGTACTAAAGCACATTCTACAAAAAGATCATTCATAGGGGCCTCTTCCTCTACAGCAGGGGCCTCTTCTTCTATAGCTGGGGCCTCTTCTTCTTCTTTAGTAGGCGCCCCTATTTTAGGGGCCATAACCTCTTCCTCCTCTTCTTCTTCTTCTTCTTTTGATAAAACATAGGATCCAAATAAGTAGGAAACTTCAACATAAAATGGGAGATGCGATGCTAATTAGATAATTAAATACACTTACCAACTAGGGGTTGCACCTTGCAAACTTTGATTCACAGCTTTTTCTCCCTCTCTTCATTCGTACGGGGAGGTTCTTCTGCAGGACGACACTTCTTGTGTTGCAGCCTAGTTTTCATAGTTTCTGTAATGAGGTGTGTTCCCCTTAACATATTTTCTATGTTAATAGGAGGTGCCTCTCCCAAACTATCCTAGGCACGAAAGGATCGTGCCACCTGATCCCTCGTCGTTATTGAAAGTGATTCCCTGATAGCTTCCAGGGGATCCTAGGATTAGGTGGTGCAGAAAACATGGTAAATCCATGGGTTAGATATCTAGTTGCAATCTTGCTATACCTAGGCATCATTTTCATCAATCACTAGGAATTATATGAACCATCGCAAGCAAGCTATGAAAAAGATGTAGTGCATGTTGAAACGAGAGTCAAGATTCTCATGAAGATTGACCATTTCAGCATGCAAGCCTTCTAAAAGGTACTTGGTCCAATTATAACAGGTCCCTTCCTCCATGACCTCCCTCATTATCCAAGCCTACTCCACTTCAAGGACTTTCCCTTGGAAGAGTAGCTTAGGTAAATCACAGGCACGGAAGATAGGGTAAATAGTTAGGGCCACTACTAGCTTGACCTTGTGGATGTAAATCCCCCTTTGGTCCTTGCTTGTCCCTAGCCGTTCCTCAATATCCCCTTGATGGTTTGCATCTTTTCTAGATTTTTCTCTTACATGGAGACCATAAGAAGGGACACTGAAAAGATCCACAAATAGTTTGTTGTTAATTTCGAACACCACCTGCACATTGTAAACACGTGTGTGGAAGCGGTCAATGTTCTCAAAGAAGGAATCGGCTAGGGAAAGCATTTTTTCAGCTAGGACACTTGGATTTATAGCCAAAAATAAATCCATGAGCCTATCCTCTTGAATTTTATGAATAAGGGTGGTTGGGGCTCCATTGCAAAGACAACACTGAGTCTCCTCCACCTCCCCATACTTGAAGAAGAGGTTGGTCTCGTCATGCTTAGAGGTGATCATTATAACCTCTTTGGATTCACTCGTTACTGCAATGGTTAGCAAAACAAAAATTATTAGCAAAATTCAAAGAAAATCATCACTTGAACACATAAGAGCAAATACACAGTTAAACATACCAGGTTTAAATGGTACAGGAAATGGTGGAAGTTCCACTCGGATGTCTTCAATGGTAATCGATTGGAGAGATGTCCATTCGCTATCCAACCAGCCAACTCCTTTAAACTTCCCATAAAACATGGAATACCTAGTTGGATAGGCTTTGAAATTAAGCCAAATTTGTTCTATAACACTAGCGTGCACATTCCCGATAGAGAAGAACTCTTGTAGAGCCGTGTGGGCCAACACCAATGTATCCATGTTACCATGAAGACCACCCTTGTCAATATAAAACCTAGAAACATGCAAGAATAAGGTATGCATTTTTGGCTAATGCAAGGTAGATCATACATCACATTTAAAATATGTTCACAGGACTCACTTGTTGGCACAGTAAATGGTTCCAAGTGGGTTCTGAAAGCAGGTGCCCATGTGACGGGTAACATATAACGTGTTGTATAAATGATAGCATTTGTATTTGGGCATGTCACAAATCCAACTTAGGTACCTGAATCCCCTTGGGCACTGGTCTGAGCCTTCTGCTCCTTCACCCCTAATCCACCCATTAGCCATGAACTATAAAATGCCCCGATTTGCGTCGGGCAACAACGTTTCTATAAGTACAATAGCTATTTCAGCCGATAAGTGTGACTACATGATCACACTAAAATGGCGAAGGAGGAACTCTAGGAAGTCTTGTGCACCCTCCCAAAACCAGACTACCTGCTATCCNCCCCCCCCCCGGGGGGGGGGGGGGGGGGGGGGGGGATGTTGGCCATAAGTTTACTGAGGCATCACAGGACTCCTACAAGCTCAAGGACAATAAGAACGGGTTTCAACATGACCCTGCATGACAAAGAACCAAACATTAGCACTGTGTCAAAGTAATGATCACTGATGTAGCATAGCATAACCTTCCATTTACAAATTTTCCTTAGGTGTAAAATAGTACGTCTTTGTTAAAACAGAGTTAAACATTACATGTAGCGTAACAAAGTGTCACGTGTGGTGTAGTGTAGCAGCTAGGTGCCACGTAGCATAAAATAGTGGGTGCACACTATAGAGTGATAGTTACGGATCACACAACATAGCATAGAAAAATAGTTACACTTCCTCATATGGGTGATGGCTGTGTTACGTGCAGCGTAGCAAGACGATTGCACCTCGTGTAGCATAGCAAAGGAACAAGTACAACAAGCACAACATGTATCAGGCATGTAACAATGTAACAAGCAAGAACATTGTAACAAGCATTGCAGTGTAGAAAATTTAGTAGCATGGAGAATTTGATAACATAGCAGCATTACAAGTCTAATAGTATAGTAGTGTAAGAGATTGCCAGCTTAACGGACTAACAAGCCTATTAATACAACAACAAAAATGTAACAATCTACTGGTAAAAATGAAAAAGAACTCATAACATCCCTGTTGTCTCGACCCTATCCTATCACATGAAACATAGCTCATGCTACGCTACGCCAGGCATGTGCTATGCCACTCTGAAACATCGCAAACCAAAAATCCCTTCTAAGGGTGGTACACTACGCTGAGAGTGTGCTACACCACCCAGAACCATCCAAACCCCTGCAATAGTCTAGTGACCATTCTTAACGATGGCGGCTAGGGTGGTACCACTCGTAGCCATAACGTAACAACCAAATGGTTGCTATGGCCAAAGCAATGACAGCCATGGCATAGTGGCCAAAACAGTCACAAAAGCAATGACAATAGTTGCAGCAATGACAACCGTAATGGTAATGGCAATCTAACCTAATACATCACATGATGGAAACAAGGGTAGTGTAACAACTTACCAAGTGGATAGAGCCTCTGGCTACTCCTCAACGTGCACTTTGGAGAGGTGCTCTAGAGTATCCCTCACCTCGTCCACCTTGGCAAGTCCTTGATGCTTGTGTTTACTTTTGCACCCCATTTCCTTGCTCACAAATTGATCATACCAACTGCTATGCTACGCTTGTTACGTTGTCTCTGTTTGACCACGCTATGCTTTGAGTGTGGGCTCTGACAATGAAAATGACAAGTTTACTAGGGGGTAATACCCTATTTATAGTTGACATGGTAAAACACTTGTCACTTTCATGTCCCGAGTAACATCGGACACCCCTACAACATAGCACTACTATAGTGTAGTCCCACTACAACGTAGCACTCATCAATAGCATAGTAAGTGGGTCCACCAAAATGTTTTCTCTATATTTACAAATTTTAAACCTGTTGATGGTCTACAAAGACCTTAAACTAGCAATTTTAACTTATAGTTTGGTCTTATTAATGGTCTGCCATGACCTTAAAATAGCAATTTTAACATTCGTTTTACATTTTATACCTGTTAACGGTCCGCCATGACCTTCAACTGAAAATTTTAACATTTTTTTTACATTTTAAACTCATTGATGGTCTGCCATGACCTTAAACTAGCAACTTTAACATTCATCTCACAATATTACATGGTTACAGTTTGCTAAGACTTGAAACTAGTAATTTCAATTTACAAATTTTGCATAGTGGCAGTCCACCAAGACCTTAAGCTGGCAATTTCTTATGTTACATTACTGTTTTACATATGTTCGTTACATGTTGTTATTTCCAACAGATATCACTTAACTTGGTCTATTTTCTTATTGTAATAAGTCCAATAAAAAAATTGGATATGCATGGTGATCTTTGTTTGCCTTTGACCTTAACGAGTCCCTACGGCAGATTTACAAGATTCTTGAATCAAGAATTGGTAGACTTTGAATTATCCTCTCACAACACTGTAGCATCCTTGGAAACATCCCTAGACTAGCCCAAACATTTGGTCTAGGCCTTAGACTTAGAGGTTGGGGATGTGACTGGGGACCCTCTTATTGAAATCCCTGTAACTACCTCTAGAGGGGAAGCAAAAACCTTAAAAGTTAGCTCTCTATTACATCCACAGGTATACCAAAACATCTCGAAAGTTCTCCATGACAACGTTAAGGTGTTTGCATGGTCATATGATGACATTTTGGGCTTGGACCCATGGCTCATACAACACAACATTATCCTAGATCCGTGTGTTAAGGCAATTTAGCAAAAGGCTCGTAAAATCAAACCGAAGATTGCACTAGCTGGACATGATAAAATCACCAAGCTTTATCAAGTTGGTTTCATCTGGGTGGTTGATTACTCAGAATGGGTATCAAACATCATTGTAGTTTCTAAGAAAATGGGAGGTATATGAATTTTTATAGACTTTTGAGACCTAAACAAATCAATGATTAAAGATGACTTTCCATTGGCAAGTATTGATCAACTTATCGACACTACGGCTGGTCATGCCTTACTATCCTTCATGGATCAGTTCTCACGCAATAACTAGATCCGTATAAGCCTGAAGCATCAATTGGTAACCACTTTTATGACCCCTTGGGGAACCTTCTAGTATACAATGATGCACTTTGGACTCAAAAACGCTGGAGCAACTTACCAACAAGTGATGACATACATTTTTAGCAACTACCTCTTAGAGAGATTGAACGATTATGTGGATGACATAGTAGTCAAGTATAAGGAAGCTATCAATCATCCCAACAATCTCAATATAGTCCTCCAACATTGTCATGGATATTACTTGCACCTCAACCCTAAGAAATATGTTTTCAGAGTTAAAACTGGATGCATCGTAGGCTTTGTAGTGTTGGAAATAGGGATATGAGTGGAGCTAAATAAAGTGAGGGCCATCGTCAACTTAGCACTCCCTACAACCCTTAAAGAATTGTGCAGGTTGCAAGGTAGAGTGCAGTTTATCAGAAGGTTTATCACAAGGTTGACAGACAAACTATACCCCATGCAACACCTACTTAAGAAGGGGGTCAACTTTGAATGGATAGATCAATGTCAACAAGCCTTTGATAATCTAAAGAAAGAGCTTTTTCATCTCCCAATTGTTTACCCACCACAAAGGAATAAGCCTTTCTATATCTACCTTGCTACTTTGGACACATCTACTGTGGCATTGTTATGTCAAAAAAGAGATGATGGGTCCAAAATCCTAGTCTATTACAGAAGCCATGCATTAATAACTTACAAGGCAAAGTACAATGAGGTAGAAAAATATTGTCTTGCCCTAGTGTTTGTGCTCAAAAAGTGGAGACATTACTTGTTTTGCAACAAAGCTAACATCATATGCAAGAGCAACATACTTTGGGCTATCACAACTAACTTATACGAGAGCAGTAGGATAGCCCGATGGAAAGCTATAATGACGGAATTAAATTTACATTATGTGGCACAATCATCAACAAAGGGTCAAGAAATAACCACATATCTTACAACTTCACCCATTGATGATCAAGTAATAATAGAACCTGAATTCCTGGATGAACACACCAATAGCCTAAACCTTGTACCATCTGATTTTGAGCCAACTTTACATTTTGATGGCACTTCAACTACACGAGGTGGTAGTGCCACCAAAGTTATTACACTTACCTCTAGGGAAATTTGACCCTTTGCTTATCACTTTACATTCCTTTGTATGGACAATGTAGGTGAGTATGAAAGACTCCTTAGAGGCCTCTTAGCAGCTCAAGAGCTAAAGATCCAACATTTAGTAGTCCAGGGTGACTCACAATTAGTTGTCAACCAGATCATTGAAGTCTATGCTTACAAAGCTTCACATTTGCAACCTTATTGCAATCTAGCTAAGAATTTACTAAAGTAGTTCACAACACTAGATGTTCAACATGTGCCTCATAACGAGAACACCATAGTTGATGCACTAGCCATGTTAGCATTGAATGTGCCCCTGCACCTATTTGCAAGTTAGCCCACTTCGATAATAGAATGCATAGATCCTATTACTTAAGAGGCACACATTGCAGCTGTAAATGCAACAGATATTGAAGAATGGTATGCCAACATTAAAGCTTACCTTCAACACGGTGAACACCCACATGGCTTGACATCTGCTCAAAAGGATGCAATATGAAAGAGAGCTTGGCAGTATGTCCTCATAGGAGATAACACCTTATGCAAATGCTCCTTTGATGGGATATTGCTAACTTGTGTTGGTTGGGGAGAAGCACAAAAAAATTTTAACGAAGTCCATGAGGGACTATGTAGAGGACACATAGCCCCTAGGGCTATGATAACAAAAATTAGATACCTAGGATGCTACTGGCCTTACATCAAATGAGATTTCCTTGCCAAAGCTAGGACGTGTGATGTATGTCAATGCCATGCAAACCTTATACATGTATCACCCACTGAATTACATCCTACACAGATTACGTGGCCATTCCACCATTACGGACTAGATATTATAGGACCCATCACACCTAAGTCTTCTACAGGGCATAGCTTGATTATTACTGCAACTAAATATTTCACAAAGTGAGTAGAGGCTATTCCCCTAAGAAAGACCACATCTCAGCAGGTTTTCCACTTTATCTTAGATAACATAGTAACAAGGTTTCGTCTTGCCATGACTATTGTGATGGAAAATGGGCCAAAATTTAGTAGCATAGAAACTAAAACCTTTTGTGATAACCTTGGCATCAAACACTCTTTTTCATCACCGTACTACCCATAGGCCAACAGTCAAGTAGAGGCAACAAACAAAGCCATTATCAACCTTCTCAAAAAGATGCTCAATAGCAATAAGAGGTGATGGCATGAGCAAATCCTCTACATGTTGTGGGCTTACCGCACGATCTGTAGAATAGCTACAAGTAATACTCCTTATATCCTTGTTTATGGATCTGAAGTGATGTTACCTCTTAAACTACAGGTTCCATCACTTCAAATGAACCTTTCGAACATTATGGATGAGAGAATCAAAACAATGAGTCAAGGATCATTGATCTTAACTCCATAGAGGAGGAGCATGCCCAAACACTCATTCGCATGGAATGGTACCATGATAAATAATGGTAGAAGCATCATTGCAACCTACATCAATAGCCAATAAAAAAGGGGAACCTAGTCCTCAAGGTTGTCCATGAACCTATAAACAAATTCTTAGCAAATTGGGAAGGCCCTTTTGTAGTTACGAAATCCAATGAGATTGGGGCCTTCAAACTAGCTAATATGGATGGAAACAAGTTCATAAATCCCATTAACCACTTATATCTTAAGCCATACTATGTTTGAAGCAAAGGAATACATCAGATACGAACCAAGGTAAGTAGAACGTCCGCTACGATTTCAAACTAGTAAAGATCATCCGCTACAACGTAAAACTAGCAAAGATCATCTGCTACAATGTAAAACTGGCAAAGATAGTCCACTATTACTATAAACTAGCATAGCACATCCACCATGTCATTAAACTAGCATACCACATCCTTGGGCTATGACATAAAATTAGCACCCATAACATGGTCCACTACAACCTTAAACTGGCCCTCTACTATCCGCTATGATGTTAAACTAGCACAGCAGTCTTCTAGGATCTTAAATTAGCACATCACAATCTGTTGCGACCTTAAACTAGCACATCTGATAGTCTACCAAGACTGTAAACTGGGTTGGTAGCGCAACACTTCCCAGTGCACACATGTGACTCCTGTGAACAACTGAAAGTGCATACTCTAAAACTTCTAGATAACATGGGGTGGGACATTGCAATTCGAGAATGCAGTTCACATTGCTATGGAAAAATCCTCTAGAACACATGTAGCATCACTACCCCTAGCATTTTTTGGATCTTCTGGAGATGTCATCTGACATCTTGTTCACCTTCTAGAGCTACCGCAACCACAACCACTCATCCTAGTAGTAGCTCTTTCCTTCAACACTTACTGCTAGAGTTCCAACACTATTATGGCCCAACCATAAGATTTCCATCCTCCAGTCCTCACCATCGTCCTATTCTAAGAGGTGTTTAGCTATTAGGCTTCTCACCTTGTAGCTAGACTGCATGATGTTTACCTTGGGTGAGGAATCCTAAGCACCTTCATCACCATTGCTCATAGTCTTTTCAGTACCACCATTTCTAGCTTGCCATGGCTAGGATTTGTACTAGCCTTCCTGATTTGGACATCACACACTTTAGAGACAACACTTTCCACTCTGGTAGTGTCCAAAGTAAGTGAGACTTTGTCCTCACTTCACTGGATGGTTGCTTTTTTTTTGTTTTATCTCTATATTTTTTGCAGGATACAAGCCAAGATGGTGTTCTTCAAAGATGCATTTCACCACGAGAGCAAGACACTACATTGTTCTGAAGTAATTGCTCTAATTAGCTTAGCTACTTGGGAGTGCGCACCCTATTCTCCCTTTCAGCTAGTTTAATCTCCATTCCTTATACTTTCAATTTTCCATATCCCCTTTCAACAGCTTTCCCAATGCACATAAAGCCCCTTCACATGCCCAACCCTCAAGTCCATGTTGGGCATAATGCAAATCACCTCATGGGAAGCATCTATAGCTAGGTCAAGTCCCCACATGGATGAACACCTGTCCTACAACAATAGGTTGCTTGCAAGTGAACATGGGTGTACAGCAAAAGAAAAGCACAAAAATGTAAAAGGAGTAGAAAAGCTCAAAAAATGGCACAACAAATGGCACATTGTGCTACTTAACAATCGCTTTGGCCATAAATTGACCATCTCTAAGCATTCCAGTGAGAGGTCAAAGACCAACAAAGAAAGACACCCATGTGTGTTGACTCCATCATAAGCACTCCAACGAGGGATCACGCTATGACAACAGTTTTTCAAGGCATCGCATCTTACACTCATTTCTTCCCCAAACCTATTTTCTCAACTCCATCCCTTACGACCTATCCTACATCACTCTCCCAGTAATCTCAAACATAGTGAAGTGTCATTTGAACAAACACTAAAGAATGATGTTGATGTTTTATTCTTCATGGTGTTTTGTATTCTTTGTCAACGTCTCTTGGGTAGATCCTCCAGACGTCAACAAAGAGGGGCCATTGAAACACAATAAAATTTTAGGAATCTCATGATTCAATAATCCTAGGATTTGGGCAAGGGTCCCCACAAGCATGATGTCATGTTGGACCATACAAACAATACCTCTATAGTATAGTCAACGTGGCACCCAACCACAAGGCCAGTTTACATGAAAGAGGTACTAGGTGTAGACCGCATAGTCTGACAAATTTTCTATCGCCTGAGCTAATAGGCTTGGTACACCCTCTAGCTTGCCCATCTTGACACTTGACCTAACTGATGGTCTACCCAAGGATCATGCTAGGAGTTTTCAAAAGTGTTCAAGATGAACAAAATAGTTTGGCAAGTTTTCTAACTACGAGACCTGCTATGCTGCACAGCGTAGCAGGCCTTGGGAAGACTGATCAAGCACCCAAGATGAAAATTAACAATAATTCAGTCCTTTAGGATATCTAGCCTACTTAATCTTTGATTCATGAGTAACATGACATGGTAAAATGTGGCAAGTTTTATTAAAAATCACTGCAATTAGAGTGCTATGCTATGCAGCAAAGCACAACGTAGTAGGGTTGAACTCTGACAATACTCCTACTCAAATGGCTCTGATGGAGTAAACCTACTTGCCCATGCTTCAATCGTCAAAAAAGTTTGCTTTGCTACCATGCCAGGACATGAATGACATCCCATGACAAAATGTTTACAAAGTAAGTCAGAATTCAGGCCAATCTAGATGCTACACTATGCTATGCTATGCAGCATAGAATAGCGTAGGAAGGATAAAAATGCATGAAATTCCTCTGCTAGGTGGTTCCAACAAGAAGATTTCACTTGGCTATACTTCAGCCTCCAAGATTTCATGTCCCACTTCACCCTAGGGCCCCAAGTAGAGTTTCTTGATAAAGAATTGCAAATAAGATAGGGATTCATGTCACCCTGGCTGCTATGTTATGCTATGATACATAGTGTAGCACAGCGTAGCAAGGACACAAAGCACCAAAGTGTCCCAAGGAGGTCCCAACACCTTTCAACATGAAAGAAAAAGTTGTAATTACTTGCCTGGCCAGGTCTCAGATAGGTATTCTTGGCTTTCAAGAAAGAATCCTTTCAAGATAGGCGACTATGCTATGGAATGTAGAACAACATAGCATGTGGTTGTTTACACTACTCCAATACACTGGGCAGTGTAAATAGTGTAACACTCATGTGGAAGCCCCAATACATCTCCAATTAGCTCTAGAACTTGTTGGAAATAGTTACTCTCGTCCCGACATATATTCAAACGAAAAAATCAATAGGCTTACTCTGTTTTGTACACCTTAACTATCCCCAAAGTTGTCCCTATACTTGATCTTGCTCACTAGAGCAAGGAAGACATAGTCCTGGAGCATAGGCTCCACTTTGCATTCACTATTCACAATCCTTGTAACAAACATGGTAGCTCACTAGACTCTGGCACATGCAGCTTAAATGGTATGGTCACAACATAGCAGGTCTCACATTCAGCATTACACAGTAGCATAGCACAATCACATTTGCACTTTGTGGGACCCAAGACATGTGGCATTCAAACCATGTTTCTCTCCTCCATCTGACTCTATAAATACCCTAGCAAACAACATTCAAGGGGTTGGCTTCGGGCATTTTTTATTGCGTGGTTGGATTTTCGCATTATTGGCCTTCAGAATTACCTTTTTGGTAGTTGGCATTTTGGCATTTTGGCTATCTAACAATTAGCTTTGGTAAGAAGAAGAACCCTGTTAGCAAACTATTGATAGCAGTTCAAGGAGCTGTGACCATACTGCTTCATTGTAAGTTATGCCTATCCACATTGCCCATCTGTTGTGCATCTCCTTCAGTCAAGAAAAGATTAGATCCCCCAATCTTGGGGTTGTGCATTTTCTTAGTCAAACCTATTTCATTTTTATTTTGCTATTTTCATATTTTGCATTATTCTTCATCGATTTATGTTTGACACTTATCACTCAGCTTCCACATAACGTCTTTAAAACGATCGTTTATGGAAGGTTATTGTACACCGATTAAGTCCCTATCTAATCGACTAGACCGCTCAAGGCACCCTACTTCCATTTACTCCAACAAAACCCTCACACTGATCTAGGGTTAGGCTGTATGCCTAGTGACCTCTTGGTGTTCTAGCCACCAACATTTTCAGTCACTACACTATAGGCTTGTTTTCTTAGATCACGGTTATACCTTGGCAAAATATTAAGAAGAAGATTATGAACACTTTATTCATTGACTACTGGTTTCCTTATAAGTGTCATGGTAATAACCATTATTGTTTGAGTAAGAATAAGATGATCGTATGACTAGATTGAATACCTTTAACTTGCTTGATGCATAGGTCTTAAAATTAGTAACATCTAGTTACAAGGGTTAGGTCTTAGAGGCAATAAGTCTTAACTTAGGACATAGTTCCTAACCTCCAAGGATACCTTAATAATGATCTTAATTAATTTATATTTCCAATATTACTACAAGATGGATAAGAGTTACCTTGATCGATGTATCCTTATCTTACCAACATCTCTTGTAATTGATGAATCTTGATGAGGCATAATTAGATCTTCCTTAGTCAATGATATCCATGAAAGAATTTTTTTGGTTGGTGGAATCTATCTCTATTGTAGATTCTTGATTCATTATTCATGAAATTAATGGAAAGGTATCCTTTGGCTTACATCTTAGACATATGGTATAGTTGGTAATGATAAATAACTCTCCCTCTATTATGGCTCCATGGTTCATCATCAAGTTCATGTTGTAGTTAGTCCATGATTCTAAAATTCCCTTGGGTCATGGTTTTTTCCAATACCAATTATGACATCCTATTCCCAACTGTCATGGGAAACATCAAATAAACATTATATTAGATATTAGGCATAAAATTATAATATACCAAACATCAAATATATGTAATAATCAACATTATGAGTAAAGAAAATAATAGGGAATATGTAGAGGAAAAGAGGGAAGAATGCCTTATTGATGTGGAATAAAGTATCTGGATCATGCTCTAAGAGTGCTCCTTGGGTTTTTCTTCCTTTTACATCTATCTCTTTGAGGCAATCCAACACTTCCACCATGGTTAGGCCTATTTTTAGCCAATAGAGATGACTAGTCCTCTTCATGTCCCTTTTCACCTAGCTCCATTACTTGTCTTTATTGGCTTCACAGCTCCATGTCAGCATGACCTCTAAGCTTGGTTATAAGTGCTTTAAGTAAAACCCACAAAGGTTACCTCAAGAGACATGTCCATTATTACAATGTACTCTTTCAGGTTTCAATTACAACACACCCTTTCAGGTCTTGTTATGATAATGATAATACTTATTATGAAGAGATACCATCTTCATTATGAAGCAACACCATTTGGGAATGGGAATGTTATAGGTTAACTAAGTTTTCCAATTAAAATTTCACTAGCCACACAAACACACCAAATTTTATGTGGTTTCCCAACTTGGGTATATCCACACTTGAAGGGTAGAATCTGTGCTCACATGTGGACTTTGTTTCTTTAAAAAATGTGGTTTGAATGGAACCACATCCTTACAAGCTTTGAGTTCCACTTTGGAGTGTTTTGTTACTATGAAACTACTCAATCCTGTAAGGTCTCGCAAGCTTAGAATTTGGTTTTAAGGATCCCATAACCTTTACAAAATTGAGCTATGCTATAGAGTGTTTTAATGTTGGAAAAACACTCAATCCTAGAAGATCCCAACAAGCTAAGAAGCACATCAACCCATTAGGACTATAAGAAAGAGTGAAGAGAACAATGAAAGAATGTTACTAAATTTACAAGTTTTTGTACTTGAAGCTTAGTATAAATTACAATCAAGAAAATGATGTTACAATGAAGAGCAAAAATATAATTGCATATAATAGACAATGAGGAACTTCAATGTAAATAATGCTTATTAAATTTCCAAGATTTTGACATCATCTTATAGTCTCAAAGTTTTTGAAAACTCCTTAGAATTTATGTAATAGGTACCAAATATCTAGTGTAGACGTCTACTTCAAAGTTAAGGCATTTAACTAAGATAGGCCTCAATTGAAGAGAGACATCTCATTGGCAAATAGGACATCTATAGGGAGATTTCTACTATTGTAGATAAACATCTACTAATTTTCAAAGATGTCTCCTCAACTTTTGAGCTTTTAATTTTGAGGATTTCTTCTATAATTTACCTTCTTACTAGTCCTTGGAGCCTCTTCATTTGATTTGTAGCCTTCATTTTCATTCATGCTCTCATCTTGTCCATGTAGTTTCATTTCAACATCTCACCATAGATCTTGTTTTCTTGAGTTCTTAAATCTTGTTATGAAGTTGTGAAGTTCTTATTCATGTCTTGTAAAAACATTAGCCACCATAAACATTTTATTTTCTTCATTTTCTTTAATGTTTTAACATACCAAAAGGTCAAGAGACTTTGGGATGACATTTTCTATTTTCAAAGAAAACATCTCTTGATTTACCTCAACGAGGACATCCTTCATAACATTTATTCTAATAATCAAGTCATCAACCATAGAATCTTTTGATTGTACCACTTTAAAGGATCCAAAGAGGTCCTTATGAAGATTCAACATATGGTCCAAGATACCTTCTAGGATAGAGACCTTGGCCTCTCTGACTTTCACCTAGTGCTGAGAGTGGAGATCCATCTTATCCTGTAGCAAGTTCATTTCTTTAAATATATAATAGATCACATCCACACTCTTTGGCCTAGGTTTGGCTAAGGCCTCATCCACAACCTTATCCTGCATCCAAAGATTTTGAAACCTCACCTCATCTTGCCTAAGTTCTTCCTTGACCTTTGGGCTAGCATGGTCCTCTCCCATCTAGCTAGGTTTTCCTAACTTCATCTTAACAAAAGGAATCTTCCACAAGGTCATCCACAAAAAAAAAATGAGTGGCTAGAAGAAGTTGAAAATGGAAAACTCACAAACCACAATCCCTCTATACTCTTATATTAAGAAAGTTTTAACTAACAAAAACTATGAGTCTTTCATACTATCTATAATTATATTATCCTTGACACATTGTTCAACAATCCAAGAGACCCTTAAAGATATTCAAAATTAGAACAAAACTCAAGAAAAATATGCCTTAGTAATCAAGAATCCTAAAATACATGCCAACAAACAACCCATTAGTAGTAGCATGTAACTTGTGCGATGTTTTTCATATTCAAATGCATAAAACTAGCAAAATTTAGATAGCACTCCCTTGCTTCACTCACATGGACATCATAGGGACTACCAACAAAACCCTCTAGATTCATCATCATGTGTTGGTAGTTGGTGTTGCACTCTTACAAGCACATGCAACATTCCATAGCATGTTACATGACATACTTGATTTAAACCCCAACATAGAGTTGCACTACACAACCCTTCTAAGAAAGATCCTACCAAGTGGAGTAATGAGAAAAGTTATAGTCTTCTCTTACTAATGCATGGAACTACCATGCTAGTATGGTTCCAAAGACATAAAGAGTAGAGGTCTCCTTACACCCCCACAGGCCCCAAACTGTGGAAGAAATAGCAAGCCACCATCATCCCTAATACCTCTCTCACAATGCTTCCCCACTTAGCATAAGTGATAACCTCAAAGCATAGCCTAGGTATTACATGAGTCTACTACACCAAAATTGGACAATTTGATTAATTCTAGGAAAGTAACTCATGCTACTTAGAGTTTAATTCAAAAAACCTTAGGTTTTTGAAGGCCCAACTACCAAGGCCTATGACCTTAAAGCTCATTAGTGAACTCAGTCATCTTCCAAATATTTAGACTTGTCATAGGTCAATGATGTGAGGATCCCTTTTCAACCCATCTTGAATTCTAGCTAATAGCACCTCATCACACTAGACATGTGAGTTTTGTGGCCCTATGATAGAAAAGAGCTAGAAGGTGGATTAAGGATGGTGACTCAAGGCATCCATTATAACATTTTTCTTTCCCAAACAATAAGTTAACTACAAGTCAAATTCAAAGATCATGACCAATCATCATGCTTATTTGGGCTTTAGCTTAGTTTGGTTAAGCAGATAGCTGGTAGCCAAATTATCAGTCTTCACATGAACACAACTTCAATGCAAGTAATTCCTCCATGATCTCAAGTAATGGACACTAAGAAATTTTTTCTTTTCTTTGATAGGTCATCTCTACTTTACTTAATTTAGCTTTCTAGACTCATAGGTGACAAGATGATCCTCATTTAGCAATATTGCATTGATTGCATCCTTGCTAGCATTGGTATGGACCTCAAAATGTTTTCAAAATTTTGGCAAAGATAATATAATATGGAAGGTTAAGGAATCTTTGATTTTATTAAAGGCCAATTGATAGTTTGAACCTCAATTTCATGAGACTACTTTCTTCTATAAGTTTGTAAGAGGAGCAGCAACACTAAAGAAAGTTCTGATAAATTTATGATAGAAGCTAGCTAATCTCGTAAACTATTAAATCTCATGAACATTAGTAGTAGCAAGACACTAGGATAAAACCTTCACTTTCTTTGAATTCAATTTAATTTATCCATGTCTTATAAGGTGTCCTAGAAATTTAATCTTTATATAGCATAATTCATTCTTTTCTTTCTTATTGTACAACTGATTTTCCTATAGTTTCTTGAGGATTAGCTATAGGTGGAGAGCATGTTCCTCCATGATCCAGATATCATCAAGATAGAAGACTACAAAATTATTAAGAAATTATTAGAATATCTCATTGATGAGAGTACAAAAAGTGACTGGTACATTACAAAGCCTAAAGGGCATCATGGTCCATTCATATGATCCATATGTAGTCACACATGTAGTTTTCTCCTTATCATCCTCTGCAATGTGGACCTAATAATACCCTTGGAAAAGGTCAAGCCAAGTAAAATAATTTTCCCATGCTAGTTGATCAAAAAATTCATAGATGAGTAGCATTGGATACTTATTCTTAATAGTGTTCTTATTTAATAGCTTATAGTCCCAATAGAGATAAGAAGTCCCATCCTCCTTGGTGAAAAACAACATAGGTGCACCATAAGGGGATTTTGAGGAATGAATGTACTTGATGGAAATTAGACTCTCAATTTGTCTCTTCAGCTCTTTCAACTCTATCCCTATTAGCTGCTATGGTCTTTGAATAGATCGATCAAGTTCCAATAGCAACTCTATCTTATGTTCTACCATCCTCCATGGTGTTAGAGTTCCCACTAGTTCTAGAGATATCACAACATAGAAATAGTCTAGTACCTTAGCTATCCATGGATCAATGCATGTTTAAGGCTTACTAGTCTCTATAGGAATATTAGTTTTCATAGCCAAGGAAAATTTTTATGTGGGTTCTCTAGCCAAATGTTTCATCATCATTGGAAAAATAATTTGTGGGCTAAACCTCTCATCCTTTGCTATTTATGTCTAGCAAGTCAGAATCAGGTAATGCAAGCTCTTATGAAATATAAAAATCAAACTTAAATGTGGAATGGTAAAAAAAATTTCTTTACATAAGAAATGCTATCCCAAATAGACATCAAAGAAATCCATATTCAAAATTAAGAAAATAAGAAATTTGATGAGCTAGCCAAAATTTGATGCTAGATTACCTTCATTTTAGACATGTCACCTTGTCTATGACTAATCCATGAGCTATATGCATTGAGAAATGCTCTAAAATTAAAGAAAGCCTCAAGACAGTAAATATTTAGATTAAAATCTTGTTAAAACGCTATATTTATGATTGTCATTCATAAGTAAACTTATAAATCTTTATCCTAACTTCTAATCCCTAGTTCAAGAGTGCAAATTAAGCGCATAAATAAAATTAAAATCATAAAATTCTAGTCTAGATTATGAAGATTAAAAAGAATACTTCACCTAAATTGTGGCTTTTCCTTGCTATTTCCATGATGTAATAACCTCAACAGCCCAACAATGGACTCTAATGATTTAAGTTTCCACAAGGCTCAACAAATACTTCGGAATTTATCTAAGGGAAAATTTAGAGATTGACTTTAACTTGACATGGGTTTTTCTTGGGTATTAGATCCCCTCATCGGGTATTAAACTCTTTAATTTATACTGGAGGAGCTTCCATTACAATTGGAAAAATATCTACATTTAGATACATCGTTATTCATTAAAGAACTCAATGAAGATTTATTAAATCATATCAAACTTTATCAAGGTGGAGATGTCCCTTGATAGCCAATTTGTATCACTCCTATGGTGCAAACCAATATCCTTATTCAATGGTAAGGCATTTTCTTCTTTAGTTGAACAATATGGATGTTCATTGGGATGGCTATGGAAATTGATATGAATTGGATTGATCTGAGTTGATTTGGCAATGTATATTAATGTCATTTTCTTAAGAATATATTGAAATTATTGATTCTAATTGATATCCTTATTGATTTCCATCGATCCTATGACATCTTGCAATAATAGGGACTTAACAAAGAAATTACTTCATATCACTAAACATTGATGAAATTGATTCAATTGATATGCTTAAACATAAAAAGAATAAGGTAATATTTTCATCACAAAACTTGGGCAATTGGGGATTTATAATAGCCCCATACAAGCCTTTGGCCAATGCCTAGCCAGCAAAGATGATGTAACATGGAAGAAAAATAAATATATAACTAAACATGTCAAAATCTTAATCTTTCAATGCACACCCAACCTTTCTAAGCTAAAAAGTAACTAAGAGAAGCTCCATAAGGTAAAATTTTTTCATTAATACAATAATAATCAAAAAAATCTTCTACATGAAACATTCACCATTTTCATATATTAAATTTTCTACTAATAAGAAAATGGAAGAAAACTATTCACAAATTCATCAAAATATTCATATACACTATCAAATTTAAGACATTAAACTTCCTATTATTCATTCTAGTTTTTCAAGAAGAAAATAATTACACAATACAAACAAAATATAACTTGTCCATACTAACTAATAATGGCTCAATTACCATAAACAACAAAGATAAAATAAATATTAATATGAGGGTCATGTCTCTAATTATTCTCCTTGAAATGGAAGGATTTGATCCTCTCATTTTCATCTCTAATTTGACCAAGAACATTCTTCTTGATGTCTTCTACCCTCCCATTCATGGCAATGAGAGTGGAGTTGACCTTCTCTAGTATGATCAAAATCTTTCTTTGTGTGGATCTAACCTCTTGTAGTTAGGATTGTTCCTCTTTGAATTCATGAACTTCACTAGATTCTAGTGCCAATGAAGAGCTTAGGTCTTCAAATTCTTTGATGAAGGGATCAATCTTAGTATAAAAATTTAGGAATTGGGCAAAGGTATCCTTCTTAAGCACTATAAGATATACCTTTATGCCCATTTGAGGCTCTACTACTCCCAACATTTGTAGAATGGTTGAAATAAGAAATGGGAAGTAAAGTTTAAGTGCATCATCATTATAATGCTATACCATGTACTTGATTAAAAGATAGGAAAAATTTGCTTCCTCTTCAACCTTTAGAGCCTTCATCACTTGGAAAGGTGGACTGAAAACATATGTAGTTTGTGTGGATGACAAGACACTTGTGATAATCATCCTTTCCATCACATGATGCTCTATCCACAAGTTCATGAAATTTATGCCCTATGTCTATATCCTATTGGGGTCAAATTCACCAATAAATTGATGGAAGAGATCATGTTTCTCTTCTATGTTGGAATTTGACTTGAAGATGTTCTCTCCTGGGGCTAGTAGAACAAACCACTCCTAGAGCCTTGGTGTTGTTATTTTTACTTGCATTTTTTTCATTGAGAGAATGAAGTAGCATTTTGAGGCATCTACCTTTGTCAAATGTAGCTTCAAATTCTAGTAAGATTCTTGGACTTCCTCTTGGTATAACTAATCAATAGAGGATCAAATGAAAGCCCCACACCCAATTATTTTTTATCTACTACTTTATAGCCACATCTGTGTGGTTGACCCACCTAGTGTATTCCACCTCATGGTGCTAGGAGGAAATCTTTAATCATACATTCCTAGGGGCCTAAAAAATGAAAGTTGAGCATGCATAAATTATCAATACTTTCCTCATTAAACCCCATGCTTACCTTTTCTTGTTACTCTATAGTAAATGACTCAAACATTTATATTACCCCTAGTATGTGAAAACCATGGAAAAAAGACCAAAAATATCAATTTTTAACCTTAGATCATGAGAATAAGCTTAACTAGTAGGATATGCATATTAGGCACAAGGAGTACAGTGCTTTACATGGCATGGATCTCCTCTGGTTAGCCATGGTTCCTTGATAGTGGGCCAAGAAGAACTGGTGAAGAAATGATTAGAGAAATGACTTGAGAGATGAAAGTTCGATGACCTTAATTTCTTAACATGGGAACATGTAACTATAATAAAGGATTTTTTGTGAGGAATAATAATCATCCCGATGGATGGTGGCTTTATAATAAAGCCACCATATTACTATTTACTTTTATTTTTTTCATGTTTTTATTATATCAATTTTTATCATTAAATTGATATTATTCAGTAAAATTTGGATTGAACTATGTCGTAGAATTGACATAAATCAATATCTATAGCCAAACAGCTTCTAGGATATCAAATTTTATCATAATCACATTGTTAAAACATGAAACATTTAGGAAAATATTATCTTTTTTGATCCATATCAATCCAATCAATATTAATTGATGTCATTGCATATTAACATAACAATTTGAAGTGACAAAATTAATAAATGTATTGATACCCTAAACTGTGTTTCTATACTTATTGATTTGGGTCATGCTGATCAATATATTTCAATTTTATTTATCACTAGACATTGAGATCATGATGTCTCTTGATATGGCTTGACTATTAAAAAGTTTACTTTCCTTAGTATATCTATAGACATCGATCTTGCAATGTTCTTTTATAAAATAATTTTATTAATTGTTACTCATTGCATCCTTCATTATAAATGAATAGTAGGAAAATAAATTTATTTGCTTATATAGTTATATAATTTACTTCATTTTTCACTTATTATTATTTCTTATTATTAGGATAGAAATCCACATATAATTTAGTTAGGAAGGTCTTTGGGATTAGTTGGGCTGAACTTCTCTTCATAAGGTTTATTTCATTTATTGGAAGGATGTCTTACAATCTCTAGGGTTCCACCTTTCCTAAGTTTTAAGGATCTGAGATGTAGTTCTTACAAAAAACTTATTTCCTAACTTTCTCTTGGATCAGCTTCCATAGTGGTTATACCCTACTATACTATTCAACATGAAGTTGGTTACCCCCACTTCTAATTAATCTAGGATATGTCCAAAGCATAGGTTAATTAGTTAAATGATTATTAACAAAATTTAGATTAGGACTTGCTAGGAGAATAGACTCAAAGCAAAAATGACATGGATTTTATATATTATCCTCTATGTATAAGATAATGTTAAGATTTGATCTTTCAATTGTTAGGATCCATAATTTGTTGCCATAGTAGGGATCTCAACCACTAACTCCTATGGAAGGCATATGAAAAAAAATTGAAGGATCAAAGAGTCTTAATTACTAGTGGACATAATAGGTGAAAACCTAAGAGAAAATTGAAGGGATGGTGCTGAAATTGAAAAAGTAAAATAAGAATTTTAAATATGTAGGAAAGTTTAATAAACAATAGTTGTTAAGATGTGAAGTAGCTAGATACATAAAATAAATGGTCAAGAATGATGGTATGTAGTAAAATAAATCCTTGGATAATTCAACCTACCTTGTTCAGTGTCATATCCTAGCTTAATGGTGATGGCATAAAAAACTATTATGAGGGATCGCTACTCCACCCATATGTACTCTACTTACAAAAGAGGGGGAATGTTGGATGCTTTGGATTATGATCTATGAGAATTGCCTAACTATAAGGTTCTTGTGGGAGTATGGCTCTACTCATGGTTGAAGGTTCTTGTAGGATCATCTTTTAAATAGTAGTAACCTTTTTTATACATTTATAAAAATAATCTTGTAGGCCTTCTTCAATCATGAGGTTCTTGTCAGAGCCAAATTTAGTTCGTATTTGTTTAATGGATTGCTCACATGACATTAATCAAGTTTCAAATTATTTTACCACTTTTTTTGCTAATCACAATATGACATGCCCTTTCTTCCTTATTAAATTATCAAGTTTGTCATTAATAGAACCATGCATTGGTAATCATTAACCTAACTTAGTTATTCCTCCTATGACCCATGGTACTTTAAACATAAAGAATATTGTTTAAAAAAATAATAGGATTTATTGTACATAGTATATTTGTTTATTAATTTAAGGCTCATCCTTAGTTGGATTTTGGGTTTAAACACACTTATCTCAAGGTAGGGGGAGTTTTCCTTCTACCTTAAATCTCAGACATGATGCTTATGAATGCTTTATAGTCCTAACTAATAATATAATTTCCTATTATCCTCTATATTTTTCAAGGTAAAAGTTATAGAATGTTGACTATTTAATTATTTTTACAATATTAAGTAAGACATTTGTTTGAGATTACTTTTCATAGACTAAACTTCTACTTGACCATTGTCATTACCTATATCATTCCTAGGGTAAGTTAAATCACTTAACTTTACTAACTCATCCTTTCTCAGTTCCTCTATTTGGTGTTGATGGTAATGCTTAAGTCTTTGGCCATTTACTATAAGTGATAAGTCTTCAATAGGTGTAATTAGAACACTTTTGTTAGTATGCTAATGTAACACTAGATATGGGCCTCTCCATTGAGTTGTTAGTTTTCTTGGAAATTTATGTAATCACATGTTATAACATAGTACTTTATCACTTGTTGAGAAATTTTTCTTGAATATATTTTTATCATGCATATATTTCATTTACTTCTTAATTATTTTTTGCTTACCAAGTGGATGCATATGTATTTCATTAAGTTCATGTATTTGAGCCATTTTAATGTCTTGGTTTGTTTCCTCATCAAAATTTAAGTATTATGCTAATATTAAAGATTGGTATTTTATCTCCACAAGTAATAAACATTATATTCTATAAACCAATTGATAAGGTGAATATCCTAAATTTGGTTTATACATAATCCTATAAGCCCAAAGTGCATCCTGTAATTTTTTTTGATTAATCTTTCTTCTTAGCACATATGGTTTTTGTTAAGATCTTTAGAATGATTCTATTTGCATTTTCAACTTGAACATTAATTTGAGAATAGAGGTAGTAGCTATCTTATATTGAATTCCAAAAGGCTTAAGGAATTTCTCCATTATTTTATTGACAAAGTGAGTTTCTTGATTGCTAATGATTACTCATGGAATTCCATATCATGTTAGAATATGTTCTCTTAGAAAAGGTACAACCACTTTAACATCATTTGTTCAAGTAGCTTTAGCTTCTACCCATTTAGTAACATAGTGGATACAAACCAAAATATATTGACATCCATTGGAAAGTGGGAATGGTCTTAAGAATTCTATACCCCATACATTAAAAGGTTTTGTTATTAATATGGGATTAAGTGACATCTTTTGTCTTTTTATCATTTCCCATAACCTTTGACATTTATCACATCCTTGGACATATTTATAAGCATCTCTAACTATAGTGGGCCAATAAAATCCACTCTGTAATATTTTTATAGTGATTCTTTGATGTCAAAATGTCCACCTCCAAGGTCATCATGATATAGGTGTAAGATTTCTTATTTCTCTTCATTTTCTACACATCTTCTTGCTATGTTTTCCTTACATATTCTATAAAGGTATGGTTTATTCTAAATGTACTTGAACATGGTTAGAAAAGACTTCTTCTTCTCTTTACTCCATTGAGTTGGTGTTTTAAGTGTAGCAAGCTAGTTTGCTATGTCTGCAAACCAAGGGTCTTGATTTATTAAAAAGATTTGTCCATTAGGGAATTTGTCATTAAACACTTCCTTTGCTCTATTTTCCTCCTTGGTTTCTATTTTAGAAATATTATCTACCATAACATTTTCCTTACCTCTCTTATCTAAAATATCAAGATCAAATTTTCAGAGTAGAAGGAACCACCTCATTATCCTAGCATTTTCTATTTTTTTATTTACTAGAAATTTATTGGTTGAATGATCAATGTAAACTCTAGTTTTATATCCTATTAAATAATCTCTCAATTCATCCAAAGCATATACAATGGCCAAGAGTTCTTTTTCGATACTTGTATAATTTACTTAGGCTTGATTTAGACTTTTAGAAACACATAAATTACCCTTGATTTATTGTCTATGTTCTATTTCAATATTGCTCCTATGATTGTGTTACTAGCATCACACATTAGATCAAAAGGAAAATCCCAATTAGGTGCATTTAGTATAGGGGTAGTGGTTACTCTCTTCTTGAGTTCAGAGAGTGCTTCTTAGTAATCATCAATCCATGTAAAGGAAGTATCTTATCCTATAGTATGTAGAGAGG
>MNCI01024146.1:69906-92256 GCA_015680685.1 Gnetum montanum | reverse complement strand
GCATGATTTGATGCATTAACATGGCCCCATTGATGTAGTATCTATTTTTGATTATAAATACATGCTCACCCATCATTTTTATGGCATATCTTGTCATTTTAAAGTTGCAATATTTTTCTAAGTGCCTGCAGTAGGAGTCAAGGGTGTATAGATCTTTATTCAAGCATTGTTGTACCTAAGCACAGTAATCTGTGAGGTAATAAAGATAAAAATTTTGATAAACCTTGTAGTAATTTGAAATAGATTAATTATTTATTTTATGCATTTAATGTTTTATGCAATTTCCTTTAATGCTTTAAGTAATTAAGCTAAAGTAACCTAAATTAACCTAGATTAAATAGTGATTAATTAAGCACATAAGTATGACCACTTCAAGCATACACTTAGTGCTTGGTAATCCTAGTAATGCATAACATTTGGTAACCCAGTAGCATTAAACGTGTTTACGATGTGTACGACAAGTGGGAACAAATTCTTATGCTAGGATTAGTTAGGTGTACGTAGTTAGACTAAATTAATAATTTAATTATCTTATTTTATTCATTATTCTTTATCCTTAGGGAACTTAAAATATCAAATGTAAAAATGAGAAAAATTATCTACCTCAGTTGCACTTAACCATATCATTGCATTTCACAAGTGTAATTGGAAAGATAAGGATTTCCATAGTTAGTGTCATGTCCTAGAGAGTTGTGTGCTTAGAAGGTTATAATTCTATGGAATTCGATTTGATCATGTATGAATGTTTGGTGATTCGTATGGTTGGGCATAGGGGGTACTTGTCGTTCAACTTTGGCATCATTATTGGGGACATGTAGTTTGATACATGTGCTACCTAGGACTTAGT
This sequence comes from Gnetum montanum, assembly GCA_015680685.1. Classification (NCBI taxonomy): domain Eukaryota; kingdom Viridiplantae; phylum Streptophyta; class Gnetopsida; order Gnetales; family Gnetaceae; genus Gnetum; species Gnetum montanum. Next base: position 91,409 of record MNCI01024146.1, on the reverse strand, counting down.
GAATATTATTCAAGATCATTGGATCGAATCCTAAGGGCATAATTATTCAAGAAAAATAAATATATAATAATTAATCAAAAGTATATTACAAGCAGAATGACAAATTATTTTTAACAAAAATGTCTTCTTCTTATAGGCATGACGATTCTAAGTCAATAGTACTATAAGAATGCAAAGTGGTGTACACTCATCCTAATGAGTTTGTATCCAATTTTATTTACATCTTTCATTAGGATGAATAAATGCGGTGGTGAGACATGGAGGGGAATGTTGTATTACCACCTGATTGATCTATTTCCAAGATGCTTCTCCAAACCATTATAAGGTTGGGCATTAATGAGCTTCACAAAGAGTACGTTGTTAAAGATCATGACTTTCAAGACTATACTCCTACTAAAACACAACATAAACAAGATTGAAAATAGAAAAAGAACCATGAAGCTATGAAGGGAAAATGGTTCACTAATCCCTTATTTCTGCTAGATCAAAAGGATAATGAGGAACCTCTTTCTAACAATTCTCAACATGTACACTCTCTACCTCTTAACTCTGGTGAAGGGGAGCTGAACACAAATCCTAAATTAGTGATTAACAATATGGGTTTTGGTAATAGTGAGTCCCATAGTCATGGGAGTTCTAAGAAAGGGACTCAAAGTAGGAACTCGGATAAGCATAGTAATAATCACTCTAATAATCATGACCATGATGAATGAAGGGGAAGTGATAGACACCATGGTGATCATAGTCCTCCTCCCTCTTCATCCTTTTCATCTAGTTTAGCTTCCTCCTTTGATTCTGAGTAGAACCATAGATGGTGGGAGAACAATGATAATCACAAAGGCTAGTATGAATGAAGGGATAGTAGAGGACATCATAGGTGTCATCAAGATAATGATGTTGAACCTTTATTGGTCACTCAAAATATGGTCAACATCACAGAGGCTATCAAAATTCCTACCATGCATGTGAAAGATAGCCAAATTAAGAGGCTAGACATGAATAACATCCCTATATTTGAGGGGGGATATAACTAAAATCCTCAAACATATTTACATTCCTTTCACAATGCCTGTGCCTTATTAAATATTGAAAATGATTGGCAAAAGCTCAAGCTATTCCCTAGAATACTCACGAAGGAAGCAGAAACCTAGTAGCAATCTCTAGAACAAGAATCAATTTGTTGATGGAGTACAATGCTAGAATTGTTTAATGAAAAGTATTAGATCTACTCCAGAGTGTCAAACCCACAAAGGTAAATCCAAGGATAGAAATAAAGAGCACATGAACCCTTGGATGCTTCCATGGGTAGGTATTATTTCATTTTGCAAAAATGTCCTAGCCATGGTTATTCTTAATGAGACCAGCTTTTTCATATAGTAGATGGACTCTAATTAAACACAAGGAGAACCCTTTAGGTCTATGACCAAGGGAGACTATCAAAACTAAGAGCCCATCAAATTCAAGCTCTAATTGAGTAGATTACAAAATAAGAAGGTGAGTTGAGAAAATAGGAAAGTGCTAAGGAGTATAATGGGACCCTTTTATTAGAAAAAGAAAGGTTTAATTATGTGACAGTGAAAGGGAAGCACCACTTGATGAGGTGGTGGAGTAAAAATATTTACAAATTTAAAAATCTATGCTTAAAATTTCAGCTAAGGTTGACAAAATGTGAGAAGATCTGGATGAAGAATTTCAAACTTCTTGAAAAATGACAGAAGAATCCAAAGACCAAGGTAGTGACCATGACCACAAGAGAACGAAAGAAGTTGAACATGCCTATCAAAGGGGTAAGCGCAAGTTTGCAATAATAAAAGAGGCTGTGGAATCAAAATCAAATGATGATGGTGGATGTGAAATTTGTTAATATGAACATCCCAAAGGATGTTGGCCTATTATATCACACTTACAAGAATTTGGGGAGCATTCTTTGAATCCTAGACTAGCACAAAGTAAAGCACCTAGAAGGTTTCCTTATCCTCAAGGAAACCCAAGGTAATTCCACCAAAAACAACAAGAATACTATTAAAGTGAAGCTCCACCATAGTTGTATGAGCAGTATCAATAGTGGAAATATCCATAGTCATGGGGGATGCCACCACTGAGGCAAAAATACTCTTACAAGTAGCTAGATTATTATAGGTATTATGTTTAACAATCGATGTCTTTGCATGACTCTTCTAGTCATGCTTCTTTTTAGCATCACTACTATCCTTTTGAGTATTATAGAACTCATTCTCCATCTACTAGAAGGAAAAACCCATATCCTTATCACCCTCCTCATCCTTTAGCACATGCTCCTCTACCCTTAATCTAATTACGACCCTCTCTATCCATGGAGGATGAGCTTTTAGCCTAGCTGCAACAACATAATGCTACTAGGGCTATTAACTTATAGTTGGCTCCTCAACTGAGTGGTTTAGAACTAAGATCCCATAAAAGATCATTCTTTTGAAAAAATAGCCCTACTAAACCCTCACCTACATATGTAGCTAGTCATCATATATCTCCTTCATCCTTTGCTTTCATTCCTTTCGAGAGTTTTTGAAATGAAATGCCTTTGAAGCTCCACATCGTTATGTTAACCAATGCTATATCTGATTGGATAAAAGCTAGAAACCTTCTTAGGAAAAGACTTAATCCTAAAGGTCCTCTTATCTATTTGCAAATTATAAAGAATGAGCCATGCAAGGCTCTCTTTGATTGAAGTTTTGGAGTTAATTTGATTTCTCATAAAATGTACAACACCTAGAAATTGCATCCTCTTAAGAAGAGAAACATTTGTTTAGAATTAGAATATTAGTACATCACTATTCCATTGGAACTAGTAGAAGATATTGTGGCCACTATTTATGGGTGCTTTTATCCTATCAATTTTCTAGTAATCAAAGTTAAGAATTGCAAGGTGAATTTCCCAATCATTATGGAAAGGGCATGGATAAGCATTATTGATGCAAAAATGGACATTAAAGATCTTTCTTTAGAAATTTCTAAGTAAAATGCATTTAGAAAGATTAAGAAGAAATGAGTTCTATGCATTACGTCTAGCAATACAGGGTGCAACTATGTGTATAAACTCTAGTATGTGAAAATATCATCCATTTTTGCATGCAAGTAGTGTGCAAATGAGGTAGATATTCAACTGTGCCTGTATGTAGCAACCACAAAATACAAAGGTACCTAGGAGTTGAAAAATGATCTTAGAAGTAGCACACATTGCATGGAACATTATGAGAGCCTAACATGTGCCTATGTTGAAGGCATGAATGAACTGAAGCAAGTTCATCACCAACTCTTTAATGATGCAAATGATGATACCAATTGGGGAGAGCTGGAAATCCCTGAAAATTTTAAAAAATAGTGCTTAGAGTTAAAAGCTATACCTACTAGCATGGAATATGCATTTTTGAAAAATGGCAAGCTAGTAATCATCAATGTCAATCTTGCTCTTAAATAGAAATAGATGATGTGAAGCGTGATCAACAAATGGCCAACAAACTTTACTTGGTCATATGCTAAACTTATAGGGATTGATCCTAGGATATGGCAGCATCATATCTATATTAATCCAACCATGAAGCCAAAGAGGTAGCCATAGTGGTGATTGAACCCTAAATTAAGGCCAATATTTAAAGAGGAAATTGAACAACTCTTCAAGGTATGGTTTATCTATCCCATTGCAAATAGTGAGTGGGTTAGCCTACTTGTGATCATGCTAAAGAAAAATGACAAGTGATGGTCTACATTGAATTCTAGCTATTGAATATGGTAACATTTAAATATCACTTTGCATTATCATTGGTGGATCAAGTTTTGAACACAATATTTGGGCATTGCTATTAATTCTTTTTTGGATGGTTATAGTGGCTATAACCAAATCTTGATCGCACTAGAGGATTAGGCAAAAACAACATTCATGAGTCCATGGGGAACGTTTTCATATCAAAAGATGCCTTTTGGTCTATGCAATTCTCTTGCACATTTCAATGCATGGTCTTGAGCATTTTTAGCAACAAATTATTTGTGAGGTGAAAGTCTTTCTAGATTACTTCTCCACCTATGATGCCACATTTGAGCAAGGCTTGGACACCCTTAAGTAAGTGCTTAAAAGATGTATAGAAACAAATCATAGGCTCAATTGCAGAAGAACCATCTAATGGTTCAAGAGGGCATTGTACTAGGGCATAGAATTTCTTAGATAGGGATTGATATGGACTATAAAGAGATAAGGGTCATCCAAGAAATAACTCACCAATTGGAAACTATTAAAGATGTCTATCATTCCTTGGACACACTAGCTACTACTAACATTTTATAGAGTACTTCTCTAAAATCACAAAATTGTTAATTGAGCTTACAAAGAAATATGCTCCATTTATTTGGACAAAAAAAATGCAAAAATGCATTTTAGGTGTCAAGAAGAAGCTTGTAGAGACTCCAATTCTCTAAGCACCTAACTAGTCTAGACCATTTTATATAATGACAAACACATCAAATTATACCTTAATAGTTGTGCTTACATAGTTGGATGATAAGATATGTCCATATTACATCCACTACACAAGTTAAAATAGTGTGGGTGTACAACAGAATTACATAACAATGGAGAAAGAACTAATGGCTATGATGTATGCTCTAGAGAAGTTCAAGCACTATGTTCTTGGAAACAAAGTATTTATCCACACTAACCACAATGTCATTAACTTCCTCATGAACAAGCCAATGGTGCCCCTATATCATATAGTGGTTGGCGATCTTACAAGAGTTTGATCTTATAATGGTAGATTGAAATGGATTGAGAATGTGGTCTTTGATCATTTGTCTCAATTACTATGGGATAACAAAAAGGAGAGTCTACTTTTTGACCAATTTCCTAATGAACTCCTCTTTAAAGGTGCAATAAATGAATAAGTGCTAGTAGAACCAAAATGGTATGATGGTATCCTTAATTATCTTCTCACTTAGGAGATGTGACAAGATCTAGACCATAGAAAGAAACAAAAATTTCTTCATCAAGCCAAGCACTTCATGGAAATCAATAAACACTTTTACAAGGTGTGCGTTGATGGTCTAGTTCATTGATGTGTATATGATTTTGATCAACTACATGTTCTCCAGGATGCTCATGAGGGTCCTTGTAGGGCCACTATGCTAGATGATGCATAACCATTAAGGTCCTAATGGTAGGGTATTAATGGCCAACCATCTTCAGGGATGCCCACCAATTTGTTTACTCTTGTGAACACTATCAATGAGATGGTGGGATGATTAGTTTAATGGAGAGACCTCAATAGTGGATTCAACCACTATAACCCTTCAACATCTAAGGCATCAACTTTATAGATCCCATCATGCCCATGTCAAATGGAAAGATGTACATAATTATCATCATTGATTATTGTAGAAAATTGATAGCAACAACAACCACCATCAATTGTACATCGTCTACTACTACATGGTTTATACAACAAAATGTTGTAAAAAGGTTTGGGGTGCCATGTGAACTAATTTTTGACAATGAAACCCATTTTATAAGCACTCTCTTTCACAAGTTTTTTCAATGCTTGTGGGTTTAACATAAACTAACAACACCCTACCATCCCTAAGTCAATGGTCAAGTAGAAGTTATTAATAAGGAAATTATGAAGTTCTTGACAAGAACTATTAGCAAATATAGGAGAGACTATAGCACAAAACTAAATGATGTCCTCTAGGCATACCACTCAACATGGAAACTTCCTATAAATTATTTTTTCCTATTAGATAGTGTATGAAAATTTACCAACTCTACCTATTCAATCAAAGCTCCATACACTTCCAACAACCTGTGACTTAGACCTTGACCTTAGTATAACACAAAAAGAAAGATTAATCAACTTAAATGTGCTAGATGAAAATTGATTACTAGCCATATTTGTGAATGAAGTGCACAAAGAATTTAGTAAAGAATTCCATGACCTTATGATGAGTGGTGAGGTACCCCTATGCTGAACCATATGAATATGAGCATTATGCAGGATCTGGTCGAACTCCAAGGACTAAGTGCTTATGCACCTTCATAGAACAAGGATGGATTAGGTGATCATTGTCTTTCCAAGCTTACTTGTATGCCATGATTGTATGGTTAAGTAAACTTGAGGTATATTAATTTTATGCTTTTTATGTTTTATGTCTTGGTGCTAAAGAGGGAAGAAGTGAATTAATTAAATAACTAATTTAAATTAACTAATCAACTAGGTCCTAAGTAGTCCTAACACTAGCATCTGCTCCCACTTTCTCTACACATCCTAACCTAGTGCAACACTACTGGGATTACCAAATGCTAATCGTTACTAGGTTACCAAGTGTTCCATGCATGCTCAAAGTAGTCATATTGAGTGTTCTTACTTGTGAAAATTAATGAATCAATAAAAGAAACATTAATTAACTAGTGAAATCATTAAAGAACTATGAATAACATTAAGGGTGAGAGATAAGCTATTCAAAATGCTACAAGGTTTATCACAAAGTTCATATTTATTTCTAGACACAAGGTGTGCTTAGGTATACAATACTTGAATAAAGATCTGTTCAATTTATGACTCCTACTGCAAGCACTTAGAAATAATTCTAACTCCGAGAGGAAGAAACTACAAGAGTTTGGGTAAGGAACTAAGAAACTAATTACCAAACCAAGTGTGCCCACCTCTTATTTATAGGTAATGAGATAGGTCCCAATATCAACTGTCCAATATTGCTTGGTAGGATCCGATATCGAGGACCCGATATCACAGACATGATATCATGATCCCAATATCACAGCTCATCATACCCCCATCACTAAATGAAAATTCATCCTCGAGTTCTTTACAAAATATTTGGAATGTATGGGATTATTGACTGAATGATAACTGACAATGACATAGGATGAAAGACTTAAAGTGCCCAAGGAATGGATCAAAAAATATATTACAACATTTATGTTCATGCCCATTGTGGTGAACACTGTACATAGATGACATCTAGACCCTGATTTGATAGCTTGAAGAGAGAGAGAAAGAGAGAAAATGAGGCACATTGCTATCGATGTCAAAACTATGCACACTATTGTTCATCCATAGCCACATGTCCAAACCTATTCCTTATGTAAATGCTCTAGCTCCAGTCCATCTTGAGTACTCCCTCTTATCCCAATCCATTGTTTGTATAGTTTTCATCTAACACACAACACACTCATGGATTAGCAAGGGTAGATAAAACCTAATGCAGCTAATACCTTGCCTCAATATAAAGCACATTGGCTAGGTTGTTGGTATGGCAGATACTAGGTTAGAGGTTTATGACTAATAACTACCCAAGGTGTAGGGGTAAGATAATTATGGAATGAAAAAATTTCTGACAAGGCCCCCATGACTAAGAGCAAACCTTTCGTAGCAATAGGGTGAAAAAATTTAAAGAACAAGAAGGATAAGAGAAATAACAATGGTGAAGCCAATAAAATAAAAGCAAAAATGGATGTCATTGATGGGGTGAATGAGAAATAGTTGATTGTGAGAAATATTCATGGGAAAGAGCTTAAAAATTGCACTAAAAAGGAATGTTAGTGGGTCCTCCCCAAAGCAAGCTCATGCCCTAAATGCCTTAACAAACCTACAAAACAAAGAGTCCATAGGCTTTCAAAATGACATATGGAAGCAAAGGTTAAGAAATTATCCACAAGAGTTTTACCAAAGACTAACAATTTATCAACCAAGATGTAGACTTATCATAAAACTGGCAATGAGGTGGAATGTGGAAAGCAATACTGAAAGAGAGGAGAAAATGGGATGGAGTCCCAAAGTTAAGGTGGTGTGAAGTCCCTTGTGTCATATGTGGTTAAGGTGACTTAATAAAATTCTATCCAAATCTAGATTCAACTATCACATCCAATAACCTTGCATCAACACACTTGACCAACCCAACCTCTCAAAGTAACAAGAATGCATCCACAGAGTCATCACCATTCCAAGAAGAGAAAGATAGAGTAGTAGAAAGTGAGAAAGGACCTTAGTTAGAGGGAACCTTTAGGCATCGGTAACATGTCTTTCCAGTGCCATAACCAATGCTTGTAGCCCATGTTTCTTTATTATGTCTAAGGGGTGTGCTTTGAATTCTTACCAGTGTTTTTTGTGAGAACCATACTATGCAAAGAGTTATTTCATTTAGTTAACTTCCTGATATATTAGTTGATAGAAAAATGGCAAAGGAATTTATGAAAAACATCCAAGTACCCTAGAGAATAACTAGCACAAATGAATGGAATCCCCTTGAGGTCACACCCTTTTTCATCCCTTTGAATCTTTCCTTGGTTCAAAGAGTACTAAGGCACCGATTCATTAATACGTTTTCTTAGAAAAGGGATAGTGTACCATATGAAATTATCAACCCTGTTTATGTCAATGAATAGGGTATCTATAAATTTTTCTAGGCTCAGGAGTAGGATTCGTGAATGGGGTCAATGGCTCTGAGATGAGAGAAAAATGGATCGTGTGACAAGTGTTCAATGTAGAGCTATGTGTGAACTAGACATATATAGGCAGACTACATTCTAAATTGGATACATTGTATCTTAAAATTTGTATTAATTTACATTATGCTCATGTATACAATTTGAAGTGTAAGAGCTTGAAAAGCTCACAAATGTTGCAAATTTACAATAAAATGATAGTGTACAACAAGAGATCTTGATTCTAGCTCACTTTGAACTTCCCGATCCATGAACTAGCTATTGCAGGGTGCTGACATGAGTGGTCCTATGGCTGTTGGAGATGTTTTTGCTTCATCGAGGCTGCCAACATGAGTCGATCATGTCCTTGAGTATCCTCATTGTGCATCTGGAGTGCTTTTATTTGGGCTCACACTGCCAGCGTGAGCTGGGCGTGACCTCAGCATGACCCTAGCATGAGCAAGTTGTGGTGGTACATTTCACATCAAATATTGATCTTTGAGACCTGTCTTTCAAGTGTAACTACTACCTGACCTTGGGGATGAATTGCATGCTAAATTTGAGCCTGTTTGTGCTTGAATTTAGGCCACTTTTGGTAGCTCACACTGGGCTGACACTGTTAGCATGACCTTAACGTGACCTAGGCGTGAGTGAGCCAAAATGTGAGGTTTCATGCCCAAATTTTTGATTTTTGTGGCCTATTTTCAAGTACAGCTGTTGCTTATCCTAGAAGTGGAGTTCATGTTGAAAACCAAGCTTGACACTACCTAATTTGGATCATTTTTGTTAACCTACACTAGACTCACACTGTTAGCATGACCTGGGTGTGACCCTAGCATGACTATGGCATAAATGATAGGACTGTGTGGTTTTAGGCCAAAAATCTAAAGTTTTGAGGCTGGGAGTTGCAATGATCATTAGAAAACTTCAAAGGTGTCTTGCATTCCTTGGATTCATATCGTTTCAGCTTTATTTTAAGGCTTTGAAAGTTACTCACGCTGTACTCATGCTGGACTCACGCTGGTAGTGTGACCTGGGCGTGACCTCAGCGTGAGTAGTAAGATTTGCATGAGTTTGACTTGAAACCTTGGGTTCTGGATGTTGAAACTTGGAGTAATCATCAGTGGGCCCCGAGGGGGCCTTGCCCATTCAAATTAGGACCATTTTAAACTAATTTGAAGGCTCTAAACGTTACACATGTTGTGTGCACACTGTACACACACTGCACGTATGCTGGTAGCATGACTTGAGGATGGCCTTGGCGTGCATGACAAGATTCATGTACATTAGTCTAATTTTTGAACTTCTGGATGTTGAAGCATAGGGTTTTTCTCATTTCAAAGTGTTAAGCTGAAATTTTTTGGTGTTTCATTTGTCCCTCTTTGTTGAGATATGGAGGAATCCACCCAAGAGGCATTGACAAAGAAGTACAAAACACCTCGATCAACTAGGCATCAAGCATTGTCCGTGGGCCTCTGGTTGGATGTCATTGCACCGTGTTCAAAAGTACATTGGATTGAGGGAAATTTAGTTTAAGAAGGTTGTAGATGGGGGGATTAGGAATTGATCAAAGGATGTCATTTTTTGAACTATGGGAGAGGAATGCTCTCATGTGAATGATCCAGTTTTTTTTGGTCCTTGTCAACAGCCAGTGTTTAGTATACTTGGAACCAAGGCATAAGAGGTGCATTCTTTTGAGAAATGGAACCCTTGTGTCATGTTTAAGGGAGTCTGTTATAAATAGACTAATCCACATGATGATGTGCAACATGATCATTTGAGACATGAATGTTTTCCCAAGATAACTACCTTCTTGCCTAGGGCTTGTATGAGAAGAGCCAATGGTTTTTAGTCTATGATGTCAATGGGCTCATGAAGACTTTTTTTTTGAGCATTCTTCTCTTTAACCTTTTTTTTCTTTTTCTTTTTCTTTTTGTGTTCTTTTTTTATTTTTTCTTTATTTTGTCTTTCTTTTTCTTTTATCTTTCTCTCTTTCTCTTTGGTATTTTTGAAAGAGCTTGCTTTTTAGTGCTGTGCTCATGCTCATGCACTTGCATTGGTATCGTGTACCACGCATTGTGTTTTGCGTTGCAATTGGTTAGAGAATCATAGTGTGCAATAGTGTATCAATAGCTTTGGGTGAGTAGGATACAATGTATCCAAGGAATGCAATTGAGCAGGATAAGGGGGCATGATGGGGGATACAAAATGTATCAGGAGTCAGGGATGTACTTACGAACGGATTGATTAAACTAGTTGCATGCATCAGGAAGAACATGATACCCTATCTTCATGATGAAGTTCATCTATGCATGAATGCCTCAGACATGTCATCCTGCAAAGACAACTCCAAGGGGACAATAAAATCACAAATGACTCAGTTAGCTAAACACTTTAAACTTGAATGTAGCTGATGGAATGGAGTCATCATGTGAAGTTTCAAGGCAAACAAAATCTTGAACAACATCAGCTTTATCAAGGTCTATGTGACAAATCATGTAGTAGGTTTTTGGGGAGCACAGATAGTCAATTGCATCAACATGTCTTTTCAAATAATGCTAGGTTGTTGAGGATATCATCAGTTTGTAGTCTTAGCGGACTTTTGTGAATTAGTTTCATGTCATAATCCTTTGGACGTCACCAATTTATCATTGCAGCAGATGATGCAGTGCTATTTTATAGTCATGGCAGACTCTGAAGAGACAAGCTAGTTTATAGTCTTAGTGGACTCTAGTGGACAAGAATGGAAGTTTATTGTCATACCAGATAGAACTTTATGGTGTCAGTTTACTGTCATGACACCAAGATGTTATGTTGTGCTAGTTTTAAGGCATAGTTCCCAGACTGTTCTGTGGTATCAGTTTTAGGTCATGATGCTAGGACCGTGACATACCTTAAGCTCATCATACATAGTATGGTTTCAGGTACATGTGATTCGTAGTGCTCTGTTATCGTATGCCTTAGCGACTAAGTAAGGCCCTTCCCAGTTAGCTGAGAATTTTTCCAAGTGTTTGCAAACCACCTTAAGAACTAGGTCACCTTCCTTGATTGGGCGCTTCTGTGGATCATGTTGATGCCATCTCCATTTTTGTTTTTGATACCATTCAATTTGATCAAGTGCTCGTACCCTTTCTTCCTCCACCGAGTCAAGGTCAGCAATGCGTAGCTCGTTGTTTTGGCTTTCATCGAGGATGCTAGAGAGTGTTATCCACAACAAGGGAACCTGTAACTCCAAAGGTAACATAGCTTCAGGCCCATATACAAGGCTATATAGTATTTTACTTGTGGACGTTTGATGCATTTTCCAGTATGCCCATAATGCATAGATTAACTGCTCATTCCATCATCTCTTGCTCTGATTCAACATTGTTTTGAGCACTATGATGACTATTTTGTTCATAGACTCTGCTTGACCATTTCTCTACAGGTAATATGGTGATGAAAATGAGTGTTTAATACCTAGGTTTTTAGAGAAGCTTTTAGTATCTGTACTGCTAAACTATGGCCCATTATCGGTGACTATGGTCATCGGGATACCAAAGTGGGTCACAATGTTTTCTATTATGAATTTGCAAACATGTTTAGACATGGTTTTCCTAAGGGGGATAGCTTCTACCCATTTTTTAAAATATTCGGTTGCAGTGATGATGAAGCTATGTCCTGCTAAAGATGGTGGTGTTATCATCCCAATGATGTCTAATCCCCATTTTTGGAATGGCCATCTGATTTGTGCAGTATGCAATTCATTAGGTGGCACATGTATTAGGTTACTATTCCTTTAGAAAATGTTGCATTTCCTAACCCTGGAGAAGCAATCGTACTCCATGTGTAGTTAGTAATAGCCCAAACATCTAATTTTTATTGCCATTGCTTTTGGTGCTATGTGCCCTCCACAAAGTCCTTCGTGAACTTGCTCTACAATTGTTTGACCATCGATGCTACTGACGCACATCAACAGGATTTCTTCATAGGATTTGCGACATAATGTGTCCTATTAATGCATATCATTGAGAGCATTTTTGCACTAAGTCCTTTTGGGCACATGTCAAATGTTGTGGTGGTTTGCCTTATTGAAGGTACTCTTTTATGTCATCATACCATTCTATTGCTTGTGTAGTGCTGATGGACGTTATGGGAATTTCTTCGAGAGTGTCAGTTATAGGTTTGGCACAATTTGTTATAGAACTAGGCAACGTGTGGAACATTTCAGGTGTCATGTTTAAGGCTAGTGTAGCAAGTGCATCGACGATGGTATTTTCTGTTGCACATCTATGTTGATCAATTATTTTAGCAAGTGTTTAGTTAGGTCACAGTATGGTTGCAAATGAGAAGTCTTGCATGCGTAAAACTCTATGACTTGATTGATTACTAACTGTGAGTCACTTCGAACTACAAGACATGTGATTCTTGAAGTTACTGCTGCTATAAGACCTCTAAGAAAACCTTCATACTCTACCACGTTGTTGATGCAAGGGAAGGTTAGTCAATAGGCAAAGGGTCAAATTTCTCTAGAGGGATACGTTATGATGGCTGTAGCACTTCCTCCTCGGGAAGTTGAAGCTCCATCAAAGTAAAGGATTGCATCGTAGCTACCAGGCACAGTGTTGATGTTGTTAACGCTTTCATCAAGGAATTTGGGATTGATTGTCACTTGATCTTGTGTTGGTGAAGCGGTCAATTGATTAACTACTGCCTGACCTTTAGTAGAGGATTGAGTTACATAGAGTAGGTCAAACTTAGCAATCATCGCTTTCCATCTAGCTATCCTACTTGAATCATAGATGTTGTTAGTGATAGATCAAAGCACATTATCTTTGCAAATGATATAGACTTGGTTATGGAAGAGATAATGTCACCACTTCTTCAAGGAAAAGACTAGGGCAAGACATGATCTCTCCAAGTCATTGTATCTTTTTTCGTAGGTAATTAAGGCATGGCTTAAATAGTACATGGGGATGTCGATTCCATCTTCTCATTTTTGGCAAAGCATGGATGCAATATATGAATTAGATGTTGCAAGGTAGATGTAAAAAGGTTTATCACTTTGTAGGGGATGAACTATTGGCAGTTGAGATAGCTCCATTTTTATGTTTTCAAATGCTTCCTGGCACTATTGAGTCCACTAGAAATGTACATTTTTCACAGTAAGTGTTGCATCAGTTTCAACTTATCTGTCAGTTTTGTGATAAAGCATCTGATGAATTGCAGTCTACCCTATAGACCACGTAGTTTGGTAAGGTTCCTAGGTGGTTGCATACTAGTTATTGCTTTAACCTTATTGGGGTCTACTTGTATCCCTGTTTTAAAGACTATGAAGCCAAGCATTTTGTCTGTTTTAACTCCAAAGACACATTTCTTTGGGTTAAGTCTGAGGTCATGTTTGAGACAATATTTGAGCACTAAGACTAGATCCTTTATGTGTTGGTCGGTTTTTTTCGACTTGACCACAATGTCATCTACATAATCGTTGAGCAAATTAAGCATTTAATCACTAAATATGATTGTCATTACTCGTTGATATGTAGCACCTATATTTTTAAGGCCAAACGACATCATTGTATATCATAATGTACCCCAAGATGTCATGAAGGTTGATATGAGTTGATGCTCTGGATTGATTCTTATTTGGTTGTATCCCAAAAATCCATCCATAAAGGATAACAATGCATGCCCAACAGTTGTGTCAATAAGTTGATCGATGTTGGGTAGCGGGAAGTCATCCTTTATGGTGGCTGTATTAAGATCATGGAAGTCAATGCATATGCGTATACTACCATTTTTCTGATGGACTACAACAATGTTTGATATCCAGTCAGAATAGTCAACAACCTGGATGAAACTAGCTTGATAGAGCTTTGTGATTTCATCATGGACTGCTAATACTACCTCAAGTCTAACCTTTCATGCTTTCTGTTTCACTGGTTTAATTTTTTCATCAAGGATGATGTTATGTTGGACGATTCGAGGGTCCAACCCTGGCATGTTAGTATAAGACCATGCAAACATCTTTATGTTGTCTTTCAAAACCTGAGTGATATCACTAGTGAGTTGTGTGTCTGGTAAGGCACTTAATTTTAATGTTCTAGTTTTATCATTGGAAGTGGTAATAGAGACTTTAGTAAGAGGATCTTTAGTGATATTATTGACCTCTAGATTTAGAGTCCTCATCATGTTTTTAGACCAGTCTGACATTTCTTGAGTGGATGCTATTAAATTTGTGTAGGTGGATGGGTCTAGATCCAAGGATTCGAGATTGATTATCCTTGTTACTTCTCCATGTAGTCCGTTGAGAGACAATGTTGATAAGTTATTCTTGGTTGCCATGGTGTTTCTCCTACCAATTTAAACTGAGAGTGAAGTGAATAACATTTTCTAGATGAAGAAGGTTTTAAACATAGATGAGTTTCACATGATTAGTCTAACAAAATTGTGGAATGTAACGGCAGTTTTAGGCCATACCGGGCCAGTGATATCCTTGCTATTTTTTATGTTATACGTAGGTGTATATCGTACTATTAACTGCTGAGTTTTTGTGTAAATAATTAATTTGTAAGAAATTTTTTTTTAGTATTTTTCCTTTTTAATCTGTTTGTTTGTGTTTACTTATTTTGTTGTTTTTTTGTTATAGGGATATGGTGGTGAGGCTGGCCCTAGTGGGACGGGAGCTGATGATGTAGAGGAGTTTGGGGACTAGCCCCCTCATAATACTAATGCATAATTTGGCTTGTTAGTCTTATCAATCTTTTCAGGTTTTTTGGCTAGTTTCGTTGTTTTTGGAATGTGTGAGGACAGATGTAACATGATCATGGTGTAATATGTCGTAATCCTATTGCCATGTTAACACTCCGTATTATATATATATATATTCTTTTTCAAGTTTATTTGTGAACGTAATTGTAAACTAGAATTGTGTTTGGTAAACATAAAATAAACGAAAATTGTAATTTGCAAAATGTAAACAATAATGACGTAGCAAAGTTTTGGTACATTGGTAATGTATTATGCTCTAGTTTAAAGCCATTTCAGGCCACACATATTAGTTTAAAGTCATGATGGACTATTGCATCTCTGTCAAAGAAAGGGAGGAGACTGTAGTTGTTTCAGTGAATTTAAAAGAACCGGTCATTTCTGACCATGGCTATTTTAACGTCATTGCAGACGTTTGGTAATTTAACAACATTCTGGATGTTTGATGGTTCATTCTAGTTTCTGATCTATTTCTTTAATTTTCATAATTTGCTGCATGATCTTATACTTGCCATCCCCCGCACTGGATACGTCAAAGGGTAGTTCTAACCAAGAGACATCTGTAGGAATGGCTCCTATGTCTGCATCTTCTAATGCTTCTTCTATTTTAGGAAGGTTTCAGGTTCGAGATTGACCAATGTCTATGGTTTTACTAGTGGTTTCTTGCTTAGGTTTAGAGAGTTCGACCTCTGACCCTTGGTTCATTCCTACGTGTGAGGAAGTAAGCGATGTTGCTGCATCCCCATGTATGACGATTTCACTGCCCTCATAAGGTAGGTGAATTTCTTGATGAATTGGTGAGGATATAGCTTTTAGTTGAGCTAACCAAGGCCATCCCAAAATTAGATTGAATCCTAGCATCTCATCCATGACTACGAATTCATCCGATGTGGGGAACTGGTCCCCTACTATGAAATCCAGGGTAATCATGCCTTTTACCATGACATGAGAACCACTGAAAGATTTCAAGAATGATGTTATCGTTGGTCGTATTTGTTTCACGAGGCCCAGTCGTTCAATGACAAGAAAAGGTATTACATTTGTTGCCGCTCCGTCATCAACATGCACCCTATGTATCTTAAATTGGTTAATTTGTATCGTTATAAACATAGGGGTGGTAGTGACCTCTCCCATTTTTTTGTTTTGTTTAATATCATTGGCATGAAATCCTAAAGATGTGGACCTTGATTCTTGATGTGGAGAAAATATGATGTAAATAAATGGTTCATTTACAGGAAGGGCTTCACTAATAGGGATTGAAGTCAAGATACACACTAGAGCTTCCCAATGTACCAAGGACGTCATTACCAGGTCATATAGGCTTAGAGAGTTGTTCTTTTTCTTTAAGGCTTGTGTAACCTAGGTTAGGGCACTGGCCAAATATTTGCTATTTGGAATGTTTTTATTTGTTGAGATGTGATCCATTTGACCCAACAATTTTATCTCTCGAGGAAGAGTTTTTGCATTATTAACTGTAGCTGTTAGGTTTGGGACACTAGACACTCCTGAGTTTTTGTCTTGATGACTCTTGCTAGGCTAATTAGTAACTGGAACCATAGAGATAGCATTCAGTGGTGTGGATTTTGGTAGTCCTAACTCATGACCATGACATTCTTTTGCCAGACATTCCCTGGTTAGTGTATCAGCAAGGTGTTCTCATGAGGATCACAGGGAAACTATCGGGGGTTGCACATCAGGGTGTTTCGGCACCCGAATTACAAATGGAGTAGGTTGAGTTTACAATGGCACATTTTCTTTTACAATCATAGGATGTACTTGGATGACAAATGGTTTTCGTGGCATAGGAGATGTGTGTGTGGCAATAGAAGCTTGTGGAGGTGTTAGCGTAGATGCGCTTTCAGGAGGCACACAAATCAAAAAAGGCCTTCATGGGATGTCTTGTTCATTGCCGACATGGATGGTGTTAATCACATAGGGTGACTCTTTGGTGTTAAGAGGATCTTTGTAGACTCCCATAGACTAATTTTGAGGTCTTACTAGGTTGGCTTTGTTAAAGACTATCTCACCTCTATGAATCATACGTTGTATGTCTTGTATGTCTTGAGGATTGTAAGTAAATACGTTTCTAAGATAGGCTCGTGAAGTTTGTTAAGGGCAGCACTCCATCTTTGGATGAATTTTTGTACAGGCTCTAATGGCACTTGTTTTATTTGGATTATATTGTCTAGTGTGGCTTCAAACTTCAAGTTATACTTAAAATAGGTAACTAATTGATGTAACAAATCCTCTAGAGAGGATATGGAGTTACGCAGTAGAGCTCTGTACTAGTCTAAGGATTTCCCAGTTAAGGACATGGCGAACACATGTAGGATTGCATGAGACCATGCTTGAAGTAAGAGACAATCTAATTGGAATGTCACTAGGTGAGCATTTGGATCTCGCTCTCCGTTATACTTGGTCAATTATAGCAGTGAAATTCCTTTTGGTAAAGTCAATGGTGGCATTGAAGAGCTAATCGGATCATCTTGATAGAAGTCCAATACCTTGACTTCTTCAGTGCTTGCAATTTTAAGGTGCTTTACTTCATTGGTTAACACTTGCATCATCTTTCTAGAATTTTCCCATTCTTGAGCATTAGGTGGATTGGATGGTTGGTTAGATTGCATGTGGTGATAGTTAGATTGTTGTGTGATTTGTGCAAAATATGACTGCAAGGTTGTTGATGGTTGTATTTGAGGGGCATTCACATATGGGATTGCAATGGGTGGTATGCTGTAGTGAATAGGTTGATGTTGTTGAATGACAAGTATGGGCCACTACCCTATTACAAGTTGTGAGGAAACACCCTGAACCTGTTGAGTTGAAGTAGTGAAGTGTGGTCCTTGGATTTGCACTCATGGTATGTAATGGGTGGTTGTAGAAGTGGGTATCATGGATGGCATCCAAATTATTTAGGGTTGGAAGGTTGCTCCTATATTAACTTGAGAGGAGAGTTGTTGGGGTTGTACTTGTAGGAGAGAGGGTAACGTGGTGACCTGAGGAATAACAAGGATGGATACATTGAATTGGGTGTTGGTCATAGGAAAAGCAGGAATGGGGGTGGGTGCTTCCTATTGAGAAACAAGTGCTTGAGTGCTTGTAAATGTGTGAAGAGGCATAGTCTCTCCCATGAAAGGGTGGATTAATGGATTCACATATGTAAGAGGACTGATAGTTTGGTACGAATCTCCATGTTTGGATTGAGCTGCGAAATCATCTTTCTCGTCTCTGTTTTGAGGCTCTACGGTGGGTTGCCGTAAGGTTTGATTCCTTACCATGAGGAGCTAGGATATGAGATTATGATGGGATTCAGAGAGGGGAATCATGTCATATGCCAAAGGGATAAAGTTGTGGCCTCCCTTATAGATGAGTTCATAATGTCGTTTTGCTTCCATTTCCATGTGATCAATGGGCAGGTTAGATTGGATCTTTATGCAAATGAAGTTGTATTATTCTAGGGTGAGAATTATATATGTAGGATCCTTGCCTTGTAACCTAAGTGACTAGTGAGTTGGCCCTTGAGGATTCATCTCTCCAATGGTGACTATGGGTTCAGTTGCGGTCACAAGATTTGAGATTTCAGCATTAAGGTCAGAAATGGGCAATGCTGCTTTGATCTGAGAAGATTCCATGTGTGTAACTAGCTTGACTAGTTGAATGTATGTAAGCAGCATATGCAAGCTAAGCTTGAGCAACCTGTGTGTGAATGTTAGCATGAGCGCAACCTAAACGTGCGCATGCTAGCTTTTGCGTAGCGTGTTCAAGCACAACGTACGTGTAGTGTAAGCATAACGTGGGGTGCAGCATGCGTGTGTGGTGTGCGTGCATAGCGTGTACATGCCAAATGTATGTAGTAGTGTGTGTATGCTGCATTGGGTTTTGCAGTGTGTGTACGTTATGTTGAGCTTTGCAGCGTGTGTACATTGCACTTAATATTTTCAGCAGCAGTTGCAAAAATTATCATATTGGCAGCAACGTAAGAGTGTTATGAGGATTTAATTCAACCATAAATAGATTGGTATGGTTTAAGCAATTACATTCTACATCTAATCTACACCTCGTGTAAAGGGAAACAGAATCAACATTTTATCGAGATGGAAAACAAGATTGGCCCTCCTTCTAGCACCAATTTCTGTACCGTCCGAAATTGTCAGTGTAAGGCTAGAGGAAAATGAACACTGAAAGATCTCCAGAGAGATATAGCTAACCCTACCTTCATGTGAGGGAAAGCTAGAAAAATAAAGGTAGAGTGCCTTGGATGGTCTGCATGCAAATCAACCAAGGACTTCCCTGAGCGTACGCTATAGCCTATGTTGGGGTTATCACCACGAAATGTAAAATAGAGAGCATAATGCAACGAAACATAAACATGAAATATCACATGTAAACATAAACATAATGTATGTATAAACGTAAAATGAAATAGGATAATTCGAACAATGGACCAGAACATCACAACGGAAGGAAAAATGAACTATGTTGTATTAATTAACAAGATGTGCACCGGTCAAAATGTAGTTGCATTACAAGTTGAACGTTAAGCTTCGATGTGAGGCTTAAGATTTTTTGTTTTCTTTTTCCAAATTCCCAACCTCATGTATGTCAATGAATAGGGTATTTATACATTTTTCTAGGCTCGAGAGTAGGACTCATGAATGGGGTCAATGGTTGTGAGATGAGAGAAAAATGGAACGTGTGAAAGGTGTTCGATGTACAGCTATGTGTGAACTGGACTTATGTAGGTAGACTACATTCTAGACTGGATACACTATATCTTACAATTTGTATTGATATTCTTTAAGCTCATGCATACAATTTGAAGCATAAGAGCTTGACAAGCTCACAAATGTTGAAATTTACAATAAAATGATAGTGTACAACAAGAGATCTTGATTCTGGCTCACTTGGAACTTCCCGATCCATGAACTAGCTATTGTAGGGTGCTAACATGAGTGGTCCTATGGCTATTTGAGATATTTTTGCTTCATCAAGGCTACCAACGTGAGTCGATCATGTCCTAGCATGTCCTCAGTGTGCATTTGGAGTGCTTTTATTCAGGCTCACATTGCCAGCATGAGCTGGGTGTGACCCTAGCATGAGCAAGCTGGGGTGGTACATTTCACTTCAAATCTTAATCTTTGAGACCTATCTTTCAAGTGTAACTACTACCTGACCTTGGGGATGACCTGCATGCTGAATTTGAGTCTTTCTATGCTTGAATTTAGGCCACTTTTGGTAGCTCACACTGGGCTCATGCTGTTAGTGTGAGCTCAACATGACTTGGGCATGAGTGAGCCAAAATGTAAGGTTTCATGTCCAAATTTTTGATTTTTCTCGCCTGTTTTCAAGTACAGCTGTTACTTATCCTAGAAGTGGAGTTCATGTTGAAAACTACACTCGAGACTACCTAATTTGGGCAATTTTTGTTAACTCACAGTAGACTCACGCTGTTAGTGTGACCTAGGCATGACCCTAGTGTGACTCTAGTGTACATGATATGAATGTGTGGTTTTGGGCCCAAAACCTAAAGTTCTGGAGGCTAGGAGTTGCAATGATCATCAGAAAACTTCAAAGGTGTCTTGCATTGCTTGAATTCAGATTGTTTCGGCTTGATTTTAAGGATCTGGAAGTTACTCATGCTAAACTCATGCTAGAATCATGCTGGCAACATGAGCTAGGCATGACCTTAGTGTGAGTAGCAATATTTGCATGAGTTTGACTTGAAACCTTGGGTTCTGGATGTTGAAACTTGGAGTAATCATCAATGGGCCCCAAGGGAGCCTTGCCTATTCAAATTAGGACCATTTTGACTTGATTTGGAGGCTCTGAAGGTTGTGCACGCTTCCCGCACATTGTACGCACACTGCATGTATGCTAGTAGCATGACTTGAGTGTGGCCTCGGCATGCATGACAAGATTCATGCACATTAGTCTAATTTTTGAACTTCTGGATGTTGAAGCACAGGGTCATTCTCGTTTCAAAGTGTTAAGCTAAAATTTTGTGGTGTTTTAGATAGTACATTTCCAAAACAAGGAAGACCATAGAGTTGCATGGATAATTGGGTGACATGGACTCATTGCCTATTTTATCAAAAGACACCATATCTTAGCATCAACATTGAAAGTCAAAGGTAAAAACCAAACATTAGCAATCAACACTTATTATAATACAACCCACCATCATGAGCACTTATTATGTGATGAATAAGAATAAATCAAATAAAGAAATAGTAAAAATGTTAATGATGGTGTAAAACAAAAATAAGTAAAGATCAACAATGTGTAAAAAAAAAAA
>MNCI01024146.1:10224-69185 GCA_015680685.1 Gnetum montanum | reverse complement strand
GCCTTTCCATTGGACATTGGTGTAATAGGCCCCATAAAATTAATAACCCATATGTTGAAGGGTTCTAAAGGTTGAATCCATTGTTGTGGAGCCTCCATTCTAGTAGTCATTCCCTCATCACATTGGCAGTGCTCACAAGATTGGACAAAATGATGAGCATCTTGGAATAATGTAGGTCGATAATATCCTGCAAGAAATATTTTTATGTCTATTCATCTCTCCACGTAATGATCCCCACAAGGGCCCTCATGAGTATCTTAGAGAACTCACAATTGATCTACATCGAGAACACACCATCGAACCAATCCATTGAGACATACCTTATAAAGGTGTCTATTGATTTCCATGAAATATTTGGCTCGATAAAGAAATTGTTGTTTCTTTTTAACGTCTAACCCTTGTGGTGTTTCTTGTGTAAGCAAATAAGTGAGAATGCTACTATACCAATTTGTATTAGTGGATAAGTGATTGTTTATCACATCTGCAAAGAGGAGTTCATCAGGGAAATAGTCAGAAATTGGATATTCATCCTCTTTGTTGTCCCATCACAACCAAGATAAATAATCAACAACAACATTCTCGGTGCCTTTACGATTGATCATTGTAAAATCAAACTCTTGTAAGATCATGAGCCATCATATGATGCAAGGGCTTACCATTGGTTTATTCATTAGGAAGTGAATTGCACTATGATCCATATGTACAAATCTCTTATAGCCAAATACATAGTACCTAAATTGTTTTAGTGCAAACACCACAAACATTAACTCCTTTTCCATTGTGGTGTAATTGAGTTATGCACCAATGATACTCCGACTTCCATAGTGGATGTAATAGGGTCATTTTTGGTCATCTAATTATGTAGGTATAGCTCCTAAGGCAAAGTTGGATGCATCATTCATTATGTGGAATGGTGTGGACCAGTCAAGGGCTCGTAGAATAGGTGTTTCTAAAAGCTTCTATTTTAAGTTTTGGAAGGCTACCTCACATTCCTTGGTCCATTTAAAAGTTACATCCTTCTTCATTAGTTCTACTAAAGGTTTTGGAATCCTTAAACAGTTCTCAATGAAATGTCTATAATAGCCAGTATGTCCAAGGAATGATTGGATGTCTTTTACAGTTTTAGGTTGTTGAGTGATTCCTTGGATGACCTTAATCTTTTCAAGATCTACTTCTATCCCTGTTTGTAAAATCTTGTGCCCTGATACAATGCCTTCTTAGACCATTAAATGGCTTTTTTTCCAGTTAAGCCTTAAGTCGATTTCTACACATCATTTCAGTACTTACTCTAATAGGTCCAATGCTTATTTGAAGTCCACTCCATAGGTGGAGAAATCATTTATAAAGACCTCCACACCATTTCCTATTTGCTACTGAAAGATACTTAGAACCAAATTTTGAAACGTTGCTGGGACATTGCACAAGCCAAATGAAATATGCTTATATGAAAATGTCCCCTAAGGACTTGTGAACATAGTCTTGGCTTGGTCTTCTGGTGCTATTTGAATTTGATTATATCCACTGTAGCCATCCAAAAAACTATAGTAGTAATGCCCTGCAATGGTATCTAAGACTTAGTCTATGAATGGCAATGGGAAGTGGTCTTTAAATGTTGCCATGTTTAGTAGCCTAAAGTATATACACACCCTCCATTTACCTCCCTTTCTAGGCACAATGATTAACAGACTAACCCATTTACTATCAGCAATGGGATAAATGAACCCAGCTTTTAGAAGTTGTTCAATTTCTTCTTTAACCACTTGCTTAAGCTTTGGGTTCAGTCACCTCTATGGTTTTTGTCAAGGTTTCATGGAGTGGTTAGTGTAAATTCTATGTTGGCATATCCTAGGATCTATTCTGGTTAATTTGGGATATGACCAAGCAAAGGCTTTTGACCATTTGTTTACCATTTTCAGCAATCTTTCTTTTTGTTGAGGAGTGAGCTTAACATTAATGATTATTGATTTTCTATTTTTGATAAATGTATACTCCATACTAGTGGGCAATGGTTTTAACTCAAGGGGATTTTGCATGAACTCATCAATGATTTCCTACTTCCCCTAGTTGATATTCTTAATGTCATGACTTGGAAGTTGGCAGTGTACTTGCTCTAATGTATTTATGCTATCAATGTAGGTGCAAGTCAAGCTCTCAGTTGGTTCCATGCATATGGTTGAATCATTTTCTTGGTTAGCTGTTAGCCATTGGGTGCCTTCTTGTCTTGTGGTTGCTACATACAGGCATCTTTGTATGTTAGTTATTGGTGCACACTGGTTGCATGCAAGCAATGTTAAACATTGTACAAACTAGAACTTCTACATGCAATTACACCCTGTGTTACTATATGGGATGCATGGAAATTTCTTCTTCTTGATCTTTTTAAATGTATTTTCCTTTGATATTTCTAGGGAAAGGTCACATATTCTTAGGCGCACATTAATTATGCTTAGCTATGCTCTTCCCATTATGATTGGGAGGTCCCTCTTATAGTTGTTGACTTCAATCACTAGGAAATTGGCTAGATATGACCACCCATAAATAGTGGTGACAATGTCCTCCACTAGTCCTAATAGAATAGTGATGGACTCGTCAACCAACTCTAAATGTATGTTACTCTTTTTTAGTGGATGTAGGTTCCAAATTTTGTACATTTCTTGAGAGATTAAGTTAACACCAGAACCTGAATTCAAAAGAGCTTTGTAAGGTTCGTTCCCAGTGATTTGCAAATATATAAGAGGACTTCCAGGATCAGAGAATTTCCTAGGAAGACAACCAACTTTAATCCAATTGGTAATTGCATGAGTCAACATGACCATGTGCACTAAGTGTGGTCTTTGATTTAAAGGAGGCTCTGAAGATTCAAATGGTGGTGAGGCATTTGGAGAATTGTCTGCTTGTGGTTGTAAATACTTAGTTGGACTATTGGTTCTAAAGAAAAGTCTCTTATTTATGTGGTTGTCTACACCAATAGTAGGTTGAGAGTTGATAGCCCTTGTAGTGTTACGTTGTTGCGGCTAGGTAGGGAGCTCACCCTACATAGCTGGAGTAGGTGGTAATGGAGCTAAGGGTGGAAGAGGTGAAATCAGATGAGAAGGATAGTATGTTCGTTGAACCTATCCTCTGGGAGAAGAAGTTCTATAGTACTCATGGGTTTGGTAGTAAGACTAAGGAGTAACGTGATTAGTAGAGTCACATGGAGAGATTGGCTACTACATGTAGTATCCATATAGATTAGTTTCATGGTAAGGGTATTATTGATGTGGTGGTGGCATTCCCCATGATTGTGGATGTTGCCACTATTGATACTATTCATTTGGTTGTGGTGGAGTTTCACTTGGATAATATGTCAAGGATTGGTGGAACTATCTTAGGCTACCTTGAGAATAAGGTAACCTTCAGGGTGTTTGTCAGCTATTTAATCATGGGTTTAGGGCGTACACCCTAGACTCCTATAGATGTGAGATTACTGGGAAACATCCCTTAGGATGGTCATATTGACATATCTCACATTCACCATCATTGTCTATATCCAAATCCACAACCTCTTCAACAATGGTAGCTTTGCCCTTACCTTTGTTACATGCATATTTAGTTTCTTTCCTTTTTTTCCTTTCTCGATCACTACCTGGTTCCCTAGACTGTACTATTTTGAGAATGGTTTGAAATTTATTATCTAGGGAGTCCCACATTTGGTCCACCTATGCTGATACTTCTGATGCAAGTTTTTGAATGGGAAAAGGTTTCCTATTCACCATCTCTTCAAGTGGTGACTCTTCTTCATCCTTACAAAATCTAACTCTCTTCTTTTGGAGGGAAGGATCATTGTTATATTCCTTTGCACTCTCTCTTTTCCTTAACTCTCCTTATTCCTTAGCAACTTACTCCAACAATCTTTGTACTTGATGGGCTCTAAGCTTAGATAGTCTTCCTTGGCCATAAGTCCCAAGGGTTCTTCATGTTTCATGCCTAAGTTCATCTACGAGATGGTGTAGTTGTTCCCTCTACAAGTAACCATGGCTAGGGAAACAATGTAATAATATATAATATCAACCCATGGTAGCATCTAAGGGTTCGTGTCCTCCTTGTTTCCATCCTTGGATTTTCTTTCGCAAGTTGGACACTCAGGAGTACATTTGATACTTATCATTGAACAGTTCTAACATGGTATTCCATTAGTGAATGGATCCTAGTTCAAAGAACTGGTACCAGCTTTCTGCTTCCCTGATCAGTGTCCATGGAAACAACTTGAGTTTTTGCCACTTGTTTTCTATGTTTCGCAAAGCGTATGCATTGTGAAATTCTTGCAAATGATTTTGAGGATTAGCATTGTATCCCCCTTCAAATTGTGGGATATTGTTTATGTTCAATCTTTTAATCCTACCATCTTTTTGGTGCCTTGTTGGGATTCTAACAGCCTTAGTTATATTTAACACACTTTGGGTAGTAAGTGGGGGTTCATCGTGATTGTATTCTCTATAGCATCTATGATGCTTATGCTATTCTCTACTCTTCCTACTTTCATGATGCATTTCTCTAGAATTCCCTCATCCCCTTTCTTGACTTTTTTGTCTATTATTCCTATTTCACCTACCATTATCCTTAGGGTCTTTCCCTCTATGACTGTGTTCCTATCTTGAAGGAGAGGGGGAAGGAGATCATGAAGGTGAAGATGAAGGAGGACCATCACCATGATGGTGCTTGCTACCTTCTCTTCAGTGGTCATGGTCTTGATCATGGTTACGATCAAAATGTCCATCTTTGTCATGTGTTCATGTTCCTTTTTCAGACCCTTTATGTCCATCGGTACTAGAATCCAAGTTATGGATAGTTGAGTGAAGATTCTGATACACAACCCCTTGACCAAAGTCAATGGGAGGAATATCATTTTTTGGAAGACCTCCTGAGGCAGGTTCACCACCCTCATTTTCACGTAGGACATACGAGACATCCTAAGACCACTTTCCCTTTGTAGATTTATGATGTCTCTCCTATTGTAAGTCTCTTTGATGTTGTTCCTTCATGGATCAATACTCTCTTGAGTCATGTCCATGCATAGTGTACTCTGCCTTTAAGTGCTACATACCAATTCATGTGAGAGCATGAAGAAGCATGCTTGGAATTAAATGATCAGGAGCTAATACTATATTACCTTCTAAATCATGCCAACACACTTGTTCATCCTAGTGGAGGATAAAGGTAAAGTTTGGTATATACTTATTGGGATGAATGTATACCACATGAAACTGTTGGGGCACTTGTAAGTCATCATGTGTACTATGCCTCCAATTATTCATTGTGTTAGACCTAGGTGTTGAAACACTCTTGTAAGAAGGAGACATGATTAATTCTTCAGTGTGCGACACTTTTCTCTTTTCTTTTCTAATAATTTTAACATAACCAACCCTAAGGGTTCGTTCCAATGATGGGAAGATTTATAAATTCTGATTAGTGCACACACAACAAAGTCCTAGGAAATGGTGCCAATGATGAGTGGTGAGGTACCCCTATGCTCAACCATACAAATATGAGTGTTACATGTGATATGATCGAACTCCAAGGGCTAAGTGCTTATGCACCTTCATTAAACAAGGATGGGTTAGGCAATCGTTATCTTCCCAAGCTTACTCATATGGCATGATTGTATGGTTGAGTAAAATTGAGGTATATGATTTTTATGCTTTTTATATTTTATGTCCTGGTGCTGAAGAGGGAAGAAGTAAATTAGTTGAATAACTAATTTAAATTAACTAATCAACTATGTCCTAACTAGTCCTAACACCAACATCCATTCCCAGTTTTTGTACATATCCTAAACCAGTGCAACACTACCAGGATTACCAAATGCTAATCATTACTAGGTTATCAAGTGTTCCATGCATGCTCAAAATGGTCATACTGAGTGTGCTTACTTGTGAAAGTTAATGAATCAATAAAGCAACATTAATTAACTAATGAAATCATTAAATAACTATAAATAACATTAATAGTGAGAGATAAGCTATTCTGAATGTTGCAAGGTTTATCACAAAGTTCATCTTTATTTCTAGACACAAGGTGTGCTCAGGTACACAATGCTTGAGTAAAGATCCATTCGCTTTATGACTCCTACTATGGGCACTCAGAAATAATTCTAACTCTAAGAGGGAGAAATTGCAAGAGTTCAGGTAAGGGACTAAGAAACTAATTGCCAAACTAAGTGTGCCCACCTCTTATTTATAGGAACTAAGATAGGTCCCTATATCAAATGCCTAATATTGCTTGGCAGGATCTGATATCACGGACTCGATATCATGGATGCGATATCGTATCCCTGGTATCATGGCTCATCACCTTAGGATAAGGAAAGTAAAATTTCAACCTCAAGACAAGGTCCTCTACTAGAACCCCACATACATACCTAAATGAACTAAGTTTTAAACATTATTGAAGGGACCTTATATTATCTATAAAACCTTTCCTTCAGGGGTCATGTTGATCTACAAACCTAAGAGATCAAACAAAAAGTAGCTAGTCAACACATAATAACTCAAACCTTTTCATGATTTCAAGCAAGCCAATAGAATGTAACATCTCAATGGATGGATGACCTCACTTAATCTTTTGAATCTCCTCCTTTCAAATCATTCATGAAGAAGATGGTCATCCATGTTAACCATTATAATGGCTCCTCAATTTTTCATCTTTTTTTTTCATGGTTTTGTTTTACACTTTGTTATTTTTACAACTCTTTGTTTTACACCTTTATCTTACACCTTCTTATTTTTACTATATTAATTTTTGTAATTTTTTACAACATCATTAGTACATTTTATCTTTCTTAAATATTTTACAATTTTTGATATTTTTATTCTATTTTGATGTGATTTTCTCATGCTTTTTGCTAATAAAGTGTCTTATTATCAACAAGACATGGTGATGTTGTAGCTATTTTCTAATGGTGATGTGTACTTTATGTTTTTGATTGCTATTTTCTAGTTTCTATTTTTGAATTTTCATGATTGATAACTGAGGCAAAGTTTCCTTTTTCAAGAAACAAGCAATGAGTCAACATCATCCACCCATCCACAAACTCTATGATTTTCCTTGTTTTGGAAACATTAGGTCCTTTTTCATTAATAAAACCTTAATGAACTTGTGACCTTGGTAGTTTCTATACTTGTAAAGTATTCAAAGGTTTGAAATTGGTGTGAATTCAAGGGGATTTAAAGCTCCTTTTACCTTCTACCATCTTGAGTGCAAGTGTGCTTTTCATGGATCTCTTAACATTCCATGTTGACCAATAATAAGAAGTTAAATAAGTTTTTGCATGATGTGGTTCTCATCTAAGAATTCATGAAAATTATAAAATTTTCAAAAAAAAATAAAAACAAAAAATCCATGATGGAAATCTAAAGCACACCCCTTAAAAAAATAGGCTACAAGCATTGGTTATGGAACCAAAAAGACATGTTACCCATGCTTGAAGGTCCCCTCTAACTAAGGTTCTTTCTCACTTCCTACTTCTCTTTTCTTCTCTAAATAGAATAGTGTTTGATCTATGGGAGCATTTTTATGTCTTAAGGGGATGGATTGGTCTTAGAGTGGTGATGCAAAGTCATTGAACTTGGTTGGTTTTGGTTTGGACTAAGGATGGACTCTATCGCGTCATTTAATCATAACTTCCATAAGGGACTTCATGTGACCAAGATCAGGAACACCATTCCACTTTCTCTATCATCCATTAATGCTTCCATAACTTACCTCACTATTGGTTATCCATATTTTTGCTGAATGTCTTATTTTGATATGTTGAAATTCCTAAATAGATTCTTTATGTTTGGTCCTTAACTTTTCGTAACTATTAATCAACTATGGAAACCATAGAGAATTTAGTTGAGGTTATGAAAGGGTAAAAAGGGCATGTGCCCATATGGAGAGGATCTACTTTCATATCTTATGGTCTAGTTAGTTAAGTTCCTTATCCTTAGATGTTTCTACAATCAAATATTTTGTGCACTCCATCATGCATCCAGCTGTGCATTCCTTAAGGCATTTTTCTTGATAAAACCTCATTCTCAAATCATTTCTCAATTTTCTAAACTTTAAACTACTCTTCTAACATTTTCATCATGTCCATGGATTTTTGGGCTTCCATTTGACCCTAATTTTAGAAGAAAAATCCTTGTTTTTTATTACTTTTGACAAAGTCAATGGTGGTCAATAACCACATCAACTACACCTCATCGATGTAATGTGAAAATCCTATAAATATTGCTCAATACTTTGAAAATGTTTATCACTTGGTTCAAAATGGAAGGAGAGTTTTTGCAATTTTTCAAAGCCTAAAACCTTCCAAAGCCCATAACTTTCATGTCATTTGTCCAAATCACTTTGTTCTTCAATCCTATAGCTACCAAAGATAAGCTCTTAGTTATGGGGGCCACAAAACCTTAAGGTTTTCAAAATTTTTCTAACTCCCCCAACGTGTTAATGAATAAAATAGTATTAAACCATTAATTTTTGAGAGTTAAATCCTTTCAACAAACTCCAGTAAACCTAAAATTAATTATTAATATTAAAATAGTAATAAAATAATAATTGAAATGATCAAATTGACCATCATCACAACTTAGCTAGGTGTAACTTTCCTATAGAGTTAAGGTATCCCAATT
This sequence comes from Gnetum montanum, assembly GCA_015680685.1. Classification (NCBI taxonomy): domain Eukaryota; kingdom Viridiplantae; phylum Streptophyta; class Gnetopsida; order Gnetales; family Gnetaceae; genus Gnetum; species Gnetum montanum. The sequence goes on along the minus strand of MNCI01024146.1, from coordinate 60,534 downwards.
GTTTCAAGTTACATGTTAAATGCTAGCTCTTGATCAAGTTGTGATCATAGATGGAACTAAGAACAAAACAATTGTTGGAAGGAGAATCATCCCAAGAAAAGGACAAATGACCTAGAGGTAGAAGGAAATAGCAAGAACAAGCCTAGGAGCAGGCAACCGAAACTCATGTAATGGAATTTCTTCTGAAGGAGCCCAAAGTGGAATCTGTTCAACAGATTCCCAAAGAAGAGGCTGCACTAGAATAATATTAAAGAGAAGAGGCCTCAAGGCCTATACCAAGACTTGAGGTTACATTGAAACAAGCCTACCTTGATACAAGCAAGTCTCGTGATGTCTAATGTTCAATTCTTCAAGAATTGAACTTTGGGCCATTATTAGATCATGCTTGATTAGATGTCAAGATACAGTTATAGAACTCTTCCATGTGGCCAATCATCACTTCTATTGGGGAGTGGTACATGGAAGAGACATATCTCTTCTAAAACAACAAAAAGGTAGGATCCACTATGAGAATCAAGGACATTCAAGTGTCCTATTTGGTGGAAGCTATTACCTAGGCTCTTAGACTACCTAACTCTAAAATCCATCTAGAAGAGATCTCCACACAATCAGATCCTAAGGAAAAAATGGAGTGAACCCAATGGTGTTATAGATTTGAATGCAAAAAGTTTGATCCTCTCACATCGGTAGAGCACATATACTTTAAGATAGTGGCTTAACACCTCAATCTAATTGTGAGGCCTAGCCAAGTGACTACTTTCTTCACTTATGCATGTGTCACTTTAAGTGAAAAATTTTCTATATATTTTCCACAGCTAATTTATTTGGAGATGCAAAAGTGCTTCAAGGAAAATGAACTTGGAAGAAAAACCCTATCCTTTCCATGCCTTATTAGAAAACTCTATAAAAAGGTAGGGATAGTCTACCATGAAAATTACATAATCATGCATACTCTCATTGCCTCTTGGTTTGAAATGATGAAACATAATACCCCTGGCATATTCAAAGAAGAGAAGTATCAACTGCTACCTCAACCACCCACTTAGAAAACAACATTGAAGGCTTGCATAGCTATTGAGTGCTTGCAAAAAATCTTAGAGTAGCTCTTGCATGAGTGGGAGCAACAAGCAAGAACAAGTGATGGGGATCCATTTGTGTACTATCTTGTGATGAGTCATCTTAACAAATTTAATTGAACAATTAGTTAAATGGAGGAAGGTGGGCCAATATTCTTAGCCAAAAAAATGTAGTTCCCTATAAGGTCAAATCTATCCAAGAGGTAACAGTGTCTCTCTCATAATAACAACAATTCCTTAAAATCTCTAGCAATGCCACTACCTTTTTGGTGTGCTTGGAGGAGGATGAGGAGGCAACTATCTTAGTGATAAAAAACCAAGGGAAGGAGACCATAGTAGAAGTGGTTGTTGATCATATCATCAAAGTACTGAATGCAATTGTGGCATCTGTACTAGACATTTCTACATGCAAAGATGTGCAAACACTCACAAGAACTATTAGTAGATGATTGAGCGCAACCCATCACAAGGAGTTGTTGGACCAACTAGTGGGAGCTCGGTAACTGATTCTTGATATCTTTGATTTTTTAGATAACATCACTACAACCTAGTTGGAGCTACATGAAGAAAAGGGCAAGTGCATCATTTTGTATGGGTAACCCAAACTGGTTCAAGCACAAAACCAACACTTGGTTGTGGAGGTTGCTAAATTAAGAGCTCATCTTGCTGATCCTACACTCCTCAATCTTGCATTGACAAGAGATGAAGCTTTTTAATAGCTTTAAGAAAATCTTAAATAGGCTGAGGTGGGGATGGTAACAGGTATCTTTGATCAGTCCATGGCCAAGGCCAAGACATATTTAGTTTATAAGGACTTGGTCTAGATGCATCTAGAGAATGAGATGCTAACTGTAAAGAATCATCAACTTTGGAATGTTGATGTGCAAAAATATTAGATGTAAGAATTCATCCATCAAGAGTAGAAGAAGCTAGCCATGGTAAAAATTTAGCTTAGGAGATTGATAGCAAAAAATAGAAACCTCTCTATGGAGGAAGTCCATGCCTTACACCAAAAATATGTGATTGAGATTACTACCTAGAAGAATAAGGCTCTCAAATTTGAGAGAGTCAAGAACCACTACAGAGATTAGGTTGGCCTATAGAAAGAAGTTAATGAAAAACACATCCATATGGTTAAGGAAAAAGTTAATGAGATCCTCCAACAACTCTATCATTGATGGGGGTCAATGCCTATAATATAGTAGAGATCCAAATGAAGGAGTTGCAAATTGTAGAAATGATAGAATACATGGAGCTTGCTAATCTCCAATATGTAAACCTAACAATGCTTACTATCAGATGGTCATGGTCAAAGTTAAAGAAGAAGGTGGCTAGCATGTACTTGTTGTACAAGGCAGAGTTTAAGCATCACAAGAAAACCAAGCAAAATTTTGAGATTGTAAATGTTGAACTCAAAGTTCTTAGGGCAAGATTTACTAATCAAAAATCAACTACTGAGAACCTAGCCAAAAGAATTAACAATTAATAGGAACTATAGAATGGAATCAATATGTTTGACATAAAATGCAAACAATTTGCTACCTCAATCATTAATGTCAACAAGTTGTTTTCAACAATGCCATATCCTTGGGATGTGCTCATTCTAACCAACATTGGTAAAGCTACGTAGACCATGCACAATCCTAGGAGTAAGGACGAAAATATGAAAGCATTGTTGGATGCTTTCCATCTTTCACCAAAAGTTGCATTCATAGTAGGATAACAATAATAGCCTTAACCACTGCATGTGCCTGAAGTAGAAGAAGGTTCTTTAGAACCTTAGGAGCCTTTATCACCTGGGACCGTTTAATCTTCTTCATCATCTTCACACCATCAAAGGGATTATGTTTGTCAATTTTTTACTCCTAGACACCAAAATGTTTTGTAATGATTGTATATTTGTACACTTTGGCACTTAGTGTTTGTTCGTGTTTGTCATATTTCTATCATCAGTTAATAATTTCATACCTTCTCAAATTTGTAAAGAACTCAAGGATAAGTTTTCATTTAGTTGTGGGGGCATGATAAACCATAAATTAGGTGCATCAACTAGGTCCCATTGACTAGGCCCTATCGATGCATGATTTGATGCATTGATGTGGCCCCATCAATGTAGTATCTATTTTTTCCTATAAATACATGCTCACCTACCATGTTTATGGCCTAACTTATCATAGTTGTAGTGAAACTATTGTAGTTTTGCCATTTGAAAGTTAGAATATTTTTCTAGGTGCCCATAGTGGGAGTCAGGGGTATACGAATTTTTATTTGAGCATTGTTGTACCTAAGCACAGTAGTGTTTGTGGTAATAAAGATGAGCTTTTCGATAAACCTTGTAGCACTTTGAAATAGATTAATTATTTATTTTATGCATTTTACATTTTATGTAATTTCCTTTAATGATTTAAGTAATTAAGCTAAATTAAGCTAGATTAAATAGTAATTAATTAAGCATATAAGTATGACCACTTCAAGCATATGCTTGGCACTTGGTAATCCTAGTAAAACTTAATGTTTGGTAACCAAATAGCATTAAACATGTTTAGGATTTGTATGGCAAGTGGAAATGGATTCTTATGTTAGGATTATTTGGATGTAGCTAGTTTGATTAAATTAGCAATTTAATTATCTTATTTTATTCATTATTATTTATCTTTAGGTGACTTAAAACATAAAATGTAAAAATGATAAAAATCATATGCCTTAATTGCACTTAACCATACCTTTGCCTTTTGCAAGTGTAATTGGGAAGATAATGATTCCAATAATTAGTGTCACTTCCTAGAGACATATGTGCTTAGAAGACTATAAGTCCATGAAATTTGATTGGATCATGCACGAATTCTTGGTGATTCATATGATTAGGCAGAGGGCGTACTCACCGCCCATTAGAAATATTGATATAATTTTGAAGCCTTACTGCTGTAACTTCTTTACAAGGATTCATTGGTTCTAGATTCATCATCTTATTAGGATTCCTTTTGATGGTTTAACTCTTATATTTCTTGAAGCTTTCCCTAAATATTGATAAACCAGATAGAAGAGGTGAACTCCTTGTCCTTCTAGTTTCTACTCTACTACTTGTCCGAAACTCAAAAACCTATATTTTTTCTTCCTCAAATGAATGATTGGTATTATAATTAAAAATTTATTTAGGACTTTCAAAATCTTCAGAGTTATCATTTTGTTTAGTTATTAACTTGAAATAATAGCTAATTTTCTTGCCCTCCTTCTAACACCAAAAAGAATTATTGGCGTGGTAGCACTATCAAGCTCTTTAACTGTAATAAGTTGTTAACTTATGAACTTAGGTAATAAATTTTTTTGCCCTTATTCTAGTGCTAAAAGGAAATATTGGTAATCATTTGGGATTGCTAATGTTTCCTTCATTCTCATGATTATAATTATAGGAATGAAGCTATTCCTTTAAACTTGAGTTTAGATGCTTGGTCATCTCTAGAAATAATAAGGTCCACATAACTTCAAATAAACATAGTGGTAATAGAGAAAACTAACTATAAATATGTATATGATGTTATGATTATTGAAATGGTTGGGTTTGTGTATTAAATAATAACTTGCTATTATAATAGAAATTTAGCTAACTTTGTTGAATATTGTGCATCATTAAAGGCTCCTATTTTTTCAAGTCACTTAGTCTATATAGTTTCTATAGTACATTGCTTGGAGCAAATAAAATTTCACTAAAATGCTTAAGCACAAAACTACAAAAATCTACTCTAGTTTTCCCTAGAGAGAAAAGTCTACAAGAAAAATAGAAATAGAGTAAGATTCAATGGATTTTAAATGAAAATAAGAGAGAAGGAATATTTTTGTGGAATCTCAAACAGTTAAGCAAGATAAAATAAACATGAGAAAACACTTCAAAATAATTCTATTTCAATTCAACCTAAAGTGTTAGAAACTATCCAAAGACTCTAGGCTCAACAAGCAATTTCATAAAAGACACTTCTATTGAACTACTAAAAATACTTTGTAAAAAGAAAATAAAAACTATTAAATGGCTAGTTAATAGATGTCAAGAATTACAAAAATAGAGATATCAAAAAGGTATAGCAATTTCAAGATTGAACGTGAGGAAAAACTTTAAAATTAAAGCTATTTCAAGTCAACTCAAAATATTAAATATTTTCTAAACCCTCTAGACTTGAATAGGTAATTTCATAAAGACATTACTATTAAATTATTCAAGATGCTTTTCAATGGAAAATATAAGCTCTTACATGGATCAATAATAAAATTCTAGAATTGCAAGAAAATAGATCTATAAGAACAATAAAAAAATCCCAAAATTAAATGCCAAGCATAGTACTATCTAAACTATTAGCTAAGCAACTAAGACAAAATGAGAAGAAAAAGAACTCATAAGATTTAAACAAAGTAGCTAAAATGATGTAGTAATTTGCAAGCCATTTGTACAAGCAATCTTCAATATGTCTTCTTAGTTCCTCCCTTTTTTTTCATTCTACCCTTAAAGCTATTTTTATATTGGTTTATTAGTAGTTACAACATCATGGGAAATTAAAATTAGTTACTACCACTATAGGAATTTAGTTATAACTACCATAAAATTAAATGCTATAGTTGCCAAGTGTCCTATTCATATAGGACATTGGATAACTATCTTAAAAATCCTCCACATTTTGAGCTTCTTTAATGATAATTACATCTCGTTAAGAGAGCTTAGTTTAAAAAATTTAGTTTTAAAGCTATTTAATTTCTAACTGCTGAGCAACTTCTTATAATAGTGTACTTTTTAATGATTTGATCAAATGGACTGAGCCTCTTTTCCTCTTTAATAAGGCTACAAAGTGGCCTTGTGAACAAGCTCTAAATGCTAACATAGTGAGGTGTTGATGTGGTGGTGATGACATGGTGTTGTGTTGATGTCCTAATGACATCATGTTGACATGGCATATGTTGATGTGGCAAAATGATTTCATTGAGATACTAATAACTTTATGAGCCATCTTTGGAAGCTGACATGGAAACTAACATGGTATGCCAACTTGGAATTCTACTAATGTGTACAAGGTGCTATGCTTACATGATGTTGATGTGGTAGCCTAAATGGGAAAATCTCATCTTGATGCAAATCTATGAATGTCCAAAAGATCTTTATCGAAATAACATCCATTTGGAAGAGGCATCCTTTCACTCAGAATATAATTAATCATGTTCTCAACACCAAATTTGCTAAAAAGTCTAGTCATATCATTACATAGTTCAACCCTCTTCACTAAACTAGGAGAAAAACCTTGAAGATACCTTGTGATCTCATGGAATCCATTTTTCAAATTTGCAACAATTCATTGAACATTCTCATTAAAGTAATCTTGCACAACTAGAAGTGTTTCAATCATGGCCTTCTTAAGAATAAATGCATCTTCAACATCATCATTTGCCTCCATGTAAGCAAGTTTAGCTTTTTCAATTATTTCATTTCATGACTTTAACATTGTCCATTTCTACAGACTACACAATAAAGTTGACACAAATCTTTTCTACCCCAAAATCCCTCCAAACCATCACCATAACATGCAACAAAAAATTCACTATCTTTTCCTTCTTCTTCTACTTTTGCACCTTCTTCATCAACCATTAAAATACCTTCGTATGTTCCTAATGAAATAGCTGTTGTGTCATAAAACTCTCAACATACACACATGCACTATGCACCAATCCCCATTGGAGCACCGACTTGACACAGACCCTATACTTTCACAAATCTATGCAACAATGTGCACATGCCATTATGGATAAGAAACCAATCACATGGCCCATGGTGACAACATCATCAACATCAATGAAAGGTAAATCCTCTGGAGGTAGAGGTAGTTGTTGCAGTAATAGTATGTAAATAAACAACTATCCCATCTATTAGGAAATCCTATTTTTGTTACAAGAATTAGTTTAAGTTTAATGGGTTATCTTGCTATAATTATAACCTCCAAGTTCATTTAGCAAAAGAATGGGAGTTTGGTGGACTTAGCCTATTATAAATAGGCCATTTGATAGTAGCTTTAATGTACCACATCGAAATAAAATATTTATATTTCTCCTCATATATGCTTTGTTCTTGCACCTATTATTTTGTTCTAAGTTAATTCTTATCAATGGTATCGAAACTAGAAGTTCAAATGAATAGCTTGACTCAATTTTTAATTCTTGTCTTATATGGAAAAAATTACAATCAATGGAGTGTTCAAATGAAGGTGCTTTTCGATTTCCACAAGTTGATGGATGCTATTGAAAATAGTGTTGCTGATCTTGTAGTAAATGCAACTGATGCACAAAAGAATTCCTACCATAAGAATAAGAAGAAAGATAAGAAGGCATTATATTTCTTTTATCAAGGGGTGAATGATGAATTTTTTGAAAAGATTGCAAGAGCAACCACATCAAAGAAAGCCTGGTATAACTTGATGACGTCGTACAAAGGTCTGGATAGAGTTAAGAATGTAAGAATCCATACTTTGAGATGTCAATATGAGCCCTTACAAATGGATTCTTCTGAGACTATTGCTACTTATATTAGTTGCGTTCTTGCTCTAACAAATCAAATGAAACATATGGAGAGGAGTACAAAGAGCAAGTTAAAGTGGAGAAGATTTTATGTTCACTCACTACTAGATTTGAGCATATCGTGATGGCGATAGAAGAATCACATGATCTCTATTCAATCACTATCAAGGAATTATCTAGCATCCTACAAGCCCATGAGTAAAAAATGAATGAGAAGAAAGTTGAGAAGTTGATTAGGTAAGTATTTCAAGGCCAAGTCTCCATCAAAGGTGATCAAGATGATGAAACAAGCCAAAAGAATGATGGTTCTCATAGTAGAGGATGAGGACATGGGGGGTACTACACCAAAATTCATGGTGGTCATAACAAATATCATGGAGTTGGAGGCATGACCAAGAAAAATCAAATTCTGGTCATTAGCAAAATTCAAGAGGTTGTGACCATGGAGATGATAGAGAAAGGTATGAAAAATCCAATGTTGTCTGTTACTCATGTCATAGGCATGGCCATTATTCAAATGAGTGTAGATATAAGGATAATACTTAGAGGGCCTACTATGCATAAGAAGAAGAAGATGATGATGACCATGCTCTCTTGATGGTCAACCACAACTAGTGAAGCATCAAACTACCATACGTGGTTTCTGGACACTAGGTGTACCAATCATATGTGCGGCAAAAGGGAGTTATTTGCTATTCTTGATGAGTCCTTTCACACCAAAGTCAAATTTTTTTATGATAGTACTATACCAGTGATAGGAAAAGTACAAATCCTTATCAACTTAAAGAATGGAGATCATAAATATATTTTTGATGTCTTCTATGTGCTAGGTATGAAGAGTAATTTGCTTAGTGTGGGTTAGTTGGCAGAAAAGGAGTATGTTATGAACCTTCATGGTGTTTCTAGTGGGTCAAGTTGATATTTCTAGTGGTGTTTATAATTATCTTAATGCCATTATAAATTATGAGCCTTGGCTATGGCACCTTCTCTTTGGACATTTAAACTTTCAAAGTTTAAAATTGCTTGCTAAAGAAAATATGGTGAAAGGTTTTCCCAGTATTCACCATCTAGAATAATTGTGTGAAGCTTGCATTTTTAGAAGGCATTAGAGAATGTCATTTGTATTAGAACAATGATGTGCAACACAACCACTAAAGCTCATTCATTTTGATGTATGTGGCCCAATGAACACCTTGTCAAATGGAAATAATAGGTATTTCCCAACTTTTATTAATGATTTTAGTCAGAAAAGTTGGATCTATCTTTTGAAAAGGAAGTCTAAAGTTTTTTATTTCTTTAAGAAGTTCAAGGTGCATGTTGAAAGGCAAAGATGTTATCTTGTTAAATTTCTATGAACTAATGGTGGAGGTGAATACACTTCCAATGAATTTAATGAATATTGTGAAGAATATGGAATAAAGCATCAAGTCACTTTTTCCTACATCCCACAACTCAATGGAGTAGCCAAAAGGAAGAAGAGAACTATAATTGACATGGTGAGGAGAATGATAAAGGTGAAAGGAATGCCCAATTCATTTTGGGGTGAAGTTGTCTCATGTTTTGTTTACTTGTTAAATAGGTCTCCAACAAGGAGTGTGCAAAATATCACCCTTGTAGAAGCATGGAGTGGTTTCAACCCAAGCATGAAAGATCATATAGTGTTTGGTGTAATTTCTTATGCTCATGCTCCAATAGACATGAGAACAAAGCTAGATGATTGAGTAGAAAAGACTATCTTTGTTGGCTACAAGCATAGGTGATCCAAGCTATTCAATCCTGTAACAAAGAAGGTGATTATCAGCTGAGATGCGACCTTTGTCAAAGAAGAGGCTTGGAAATGGGATGTTAATTCACACAAAGTCTCCCAAAAGTAACAAATATATATCCTTGAAAAGGAAGCTATAGTTTCTACCAAAAATGAAGCTACATCAAGCTTTGCTTAAGAAAGTTGTACTCCACAAGCTCTAGTAGAATTTAGAAGGCCAAGGTAGTAGCGCCAACATTCAGTACACCTGCAAAACTACGAGGTAACTCTTGATGATGAAGTTGATGATGATGGAGAATTGGTACACTTTTCCTTCTTTGTAGATAGTGAACCTATGACATTTCAAGAGGCAATTCAAGATCCTAACTGGGTGAATGCCATGAATGAGGAGATCAAGGTAATTGAAAGAAACAATACATGGGAACTGACTAACATCCCACACAATCACAAAGGAATTAATGTAAAGTGCATTTTCAAGAAAAAGGTGAAGTCAAATGTTGAGGTGAAGAGACACAAAGCAAGATTGGTGGTAAAGGGATTTGAGCAAAGTCCTAGCTATGACTACCAAGAGGTTTTCTCTCCTATTGCTCAAATTAAAAAAATTATACTTCTTATTGCATTAGTTACTCAAAAGAGGTGGAAAATCCATCAAAATGGATGTGAACTCAACCTTTCTAAATGGCGTACTTGAAGAGGAGGTTTTTGTCAAGAAACCACCTAAATTCATGAAGTAGGGAAATGAAGATAAGATGTAAAGATTGAAGAAAGCACTGTATGATCTCAAACAAGTGCCATGAGCATGGAACAGGCACATTGACTCTTTCTTCCATAAGGCTAGTTTCCAGAAGTTCCCATTTGAACAAGCTTTATATGTGAAGACTAATGATTCTGATGATATATTATTGTTGTGTCTTTATGTTGATGATCTAATATTCATAGGAAATAATCTCAAAATGCTTAAAGATTTCAAGAAGTCCATGATGGATGAGTTCAAAATGATAGATCTTGCCCTCATGTCATATTTCCTTGGCATTGAATTCGTTCAAAGAGAGGATGGGATTTTTATTTTTCAAAAGAGGTATGTCACTAAACTCTTGAATAAGTTTCATATGGAAGAATGTAATCTTATGAGAACTCTCATGGAGGTTGGCACAAAATTGTCAAAGAATGGAGAAGGGGAACTTGTTGAGTCAACTTATTTCAAGCAAATTATTGGGAGTTTGAGATACCTCACATGCACAAGGATAGACATCTCTTATGGTGTTGGTTTAATTAACAAGTTTTTGGAATCTCCTCATCAACCTCATATGCAGGTGGCCAAAATAATCCTATGGTACCTAAAGGGCACCTATGATCATGGTTTATTATATTCCTCATTTAATAATTATGCTCTTATAGGGTATTTTGACAATGATTGGGGTGGAGATTTAGATGATCGGAAAAGCACTTCTTGTTATTGTTTTAATTTTGGTGCTACCGCTTGTTCATGGTCATCTAAAAAGCAACCCATAGTTGCAATTTTAATTTGTGAGGAAGAATATATTGCTATAGCTTCAAGTGCATGTCAATGAATATGGTTAGGCAATGTGATGAGCCAAATCCATGCTCCAGTCAAGAGGCCAATGAAGATCTTTGCTGAAAATATTTCTGCAATTGACTTGGCAAAGAATCCTATTATACATGGAAGAAGTAAACATATTGACATATGTTATCATTTTCTAAGAGATCAAGCTGGAAAGAAACCAATTAAGTTGGTGTATTTCAAGTTTGAAGACCAAGTGTTAGACATTCTTACCAAATCGTTGAAGTATGATACCTTTGCCAAATTGAAGTGTATGCTTGGAATAATGGTTTTTCCAAATTAAGATTAAAGGGGGATTTTAGTTAATTCTATTTTTATTACAAGAATCTGTTTAAGTTTAATGGGTTATCATGATGTAATTCTAACATCCTAGTTTAGTTAGAATAAGAATGAGAGTTTTGTGGACTTAGCCTATTATAAATAGGACATTTGATAGTAGCTTTGATGTACCACATTGGAATAAAATATTTCTTTTTCTCCTTGTCTCTCATATCTGCTCTATTCTTATGCCTATTATTTTTTTGTGTGTTAATTCTTATCACCATTAACAATGTCAAAGAGGTAGAGGTATGATGCTCTTCTGGGTATCACCACCTTCAGCTAGGGATCTAGGCAAAATACTTGCACTCATCGTGGAATCACCACTGGCACTGAATTAGCTACCAACAACCGTGATGGGAGCAACATTTTTGATGTTCTAGCTACCATATTATTATTGTATGCATTTGCCTTGATTCCATGATTCTTTTCCCTACATGTACGTCATTGCCTTGTTTCATTTTCTGGTTACACAACCTTAGCAGTAATATATGTATACACATCCATGTGGTAACATTTCTGCTAAATTTATCAACCATTTCTTTGAGCTTCTCAACTACCTCATTTATATTTAAATCAGGGTTCCCCTTCATCAAACATGTCACAAACGATATAGCTTCTACACGGCTCTGATCAGTGGGCTCATAATGGTAGCTTTGGCTTCCATTTCTGACTATGCATCAAAAGAATCCAATTCATGGAAGCGAGGAATCGAGAGGATTCATGATTCTAAACGTGTTTGGGTACGTGTGCCTTAAGAAAAAGTGGGGACGAGTTCATAGCCAGGACATGATAGAGAAAATTTAAATATATTAGTTTATTTTAAAAAATTAAATCTCATATATCATAAAAAACATTGTAGAATATAGAACAAGTACAATGTAAATTCAAAATATTGTTAATGCTTAAAAATTGCATAAAAGATTGCAATGAAACATTAAGTATTGAGTCTCATGTGTGTTATAAAATATTTTAGCATTATCATATATATATATATATATATATGATAATGTTGCCAAATTATCTATCTCTTTTTAAATCACAAAAGATTTTCTTGCCAAAGCTTAGAAGTTGTCACATTGTTCAAATTCTAATTTTATCCTATATTTTCTCCTTGTTCTACTCTAAAGAGTAAATTTGTAAAACCTGGTTCATTTTGTTCTATGTCATTAATATCATTTGCGTGGTAATCATCTTCATCAAGGATTGAATCATCAATATTAAGATTCATTGCTCTAGGAACATTAACTAAGTTAGTAGAATAACTTTCTCTATCATCAACTATTGGAACATCATCATCTTCTAGATTAATATCCCAATAAAGAGTAGGTGATTTCCTATATTTTATTTCCTTTCTTTCTTCCAATCTAATCATGCTAAGAACAAATACTAATTTTTCAACTCTTTTTGGAGTCAGACTATTTCTTTTGATCCAATGAATGAAAGAATATGTTGACCAATTTCTTTCAGCAACAGAAGAAGATGAAACCTACATAAATGATAAAAACAAAAATAATTTTTTCCATTGTTAAAAGATTCATTTTATAAATTATTCAAAACTTCATCAATAAACAAACTCATTTGAAGCTTCAAACCTAATAGCCTACTAATCATGGTATTTAGAGAATGCATAATGATATATAAAACATCACTATTTCAAGTTTTCAAACATCACATTTCATAAATAAATTAATTAAATTAATACATATTAATATTTTTTATATGTTTAATGAAAAACGGATTGTATTACTTGAGAAAGAAGCTTCATTGCTAAATGATGAAGTGTCATTTAGTAGATGCATCGACTGGGCCACGTATATGGGGCTACGTATACGAGGCCACATATACGCGGCCACGTCGATGCAGGCCTATCAACGTAGCCTTCCTACATCGATGTGGACCTATTTACGCAACCACCTATCTCGACCTATAAATAAGAGGGCCTTCTGCCTCATTTAAGCATATTTTAGTTAGTTGTAGCGAAGCTCTTATAGTTTGTTCCTGCAGGAGATAGAATATTTTCCAAGTGCCCACAGCAGGTGTAAGAAAAGTGATTGGCTCTTTATTCAAGCATTGATGTATTTGAGTCCATTGGCATGACGGCAATAAAGAAAAACTATTCAAGCATTCCTTGCAGCATTTGGACTTAGCTATTTTATGCATTCAATAGTTTAAGATGTTATGCTTTGTTAATTACTTGTTAATTACTTAAGTTTCTATTATTGTTATCTTGATCGCTACCGCTTATTCGTAGTTCGTAAAGGCCATAAGTACGACCATCTCAAACGTAAATCAAACACTTGGTAAGCCCAGTGATGCTTAACGTATGGTCACCCAGAAGTGTTAAGAGATGCTTAGAACATCTTCAGAAGATGGGATCAAATACTTGTGCTAGGAATAGTTAATGTATAAGCTAGGATAATTATATATTAGATAATAGTTTATTCCTTACTTTTCATACCTTAAATTAGCCACCAAAAGATATGCAAAAAGCTATAAAAATCATTAGCCTTAATCTCACTTAACCATCGTAATCAGAACCTCACAAGTGAGATTAGGAGGACAACAACTGTGCTAACCCAAGGTTTCACTTGTTATAGTCTAGTGTATGTTCAGTTCTTACTGTCTACAGAATTCGACCAAGTCACGTGTGAATACCTGTGATTCACATGGTTGGGCATAGGGTTACCTAGCTGCTCATCATTGGCATCATTTTCAGGGACTATTAAGTCTTACATGCATCATCTAACCTTAGTGAAATTATCATTCAAGTTCTTGAAACAAACCTAGGATAGAAATATTTATGCACGCTAGGTGGATTAAAATTAGTAGTAAGGTACATTGATTACATGGACCATCTAACATCCAATATTTCTTCTCGTAGGAGGGAGATATCCACCCCACCTGTGCCACAAGACTGTTGGGTGGTGTACAAGCATCCCGATGAGTACGTCCCTTATTTCACATTCATCCTACATCAGGATGAGCATCTACAATGGTGGAACATGGAGGGCAATATTGTACAACCTCCCGACTAATCGGCTCCTGCAATGCTATTTCACAATCTTGGAAGATTGGGCATCCAAGACCTTAGAGTAGAGTATGTCATGGAGGACCATGACTACCGGGACTATCGTCCCATTGAGGCTCAATGAGCAAGAGATCAATAGTAGGAGGAAAAATATGAACAGCTTAAGGGGAAACAATTTAGTAACCCCTTATTCTCACAAGGGCTGTAAAACAATGGGGATCCCATCTTTCATGACACCCATTCAACCAAACTTCCCATGGGGCAGCAAGTCCTCCAATCCATGATTCAATCCAAGCATCTAGGTGGCCAAGATCTCCTTGGGGATGGAGGGTCACATAGCAAAGATGAATGCGATGATCGAGACCATCATCAGGGTAGAGGGAGAGACCCCTCTCCTTCTTCTGCATCCTCTTGCTCTCCTTCTCCTTCATCTAGCTCAAGCTCTGATCATAACCAAGGTAGGAGGAAGTGAAAGGATGGTGGAAAAAAGGTTCGGAAGGGACAACGTGAGGAAGCACGTGAGAAATCACACGATGCTCACCGGCATGAAAGGAGAGATAGTCAGAATTGTCATAGACATCATGGTCCTTAGCAGGACTATGATTTAGATGAGCTGTTATTGGCTACCCAAAGTATGCTCCAGATCGCTGAGGCAGTTCAGATCCCTAGTAGGCACATGAGAGATAGCCGAATCAAGTGCGTTGATATGAACAACATACCCAGATTTGAAGGGGGATACAACTATGATCTGTAGACTCACTTGTAGGCATTCCGTAACACCTACACCTTGCAATACATTGACAATTGTTGGTAGAAGTTGAAGCTGTTCCCTCGCATGCTCATCAAAGAAGCTGAAAGTTGGTATTGGTCCTTGGAGTCGAAATTAATCAGAAGATGGAGTACAATGCTTGAAATCTTCAATGACAAGTACCAAATGTACTCTAGAGTGGAAAATCTAAGATGGTAGATCCAAGGTTGAAAATAAGGGAATCATGAACCCTTGGATGCCTCCATGAGCAGGTACTACTCATTGTTGCATCGGTGTCCTAGTCATGGTTACTCTTAGCGGGCATAGCTTTGCCACATCATTGATGAGCTCCGTTTTGAAATGTGAAAGACCTTTGGCATGTACACCCAGGCACAACTATCAGAGCGAAGGGTCCATCAATTGCAACACCTCATTGAACAGGTGGCCAAGAAGGAAGGAGAACTTAGAAAAAAGGAGAGTGTAGAAATATTCAACTGGGATCCTTCCCTCAGGAAAAATGAAGTCCGTTTTTGTGATGAGGAGGAAGAATCATCACTGGAAGCAGTAGTAAACTGAAAGACCATACCATTACAAAAGTTCACATCTGAAATTTTAGCAAAGGTGGATAAGATGTGGGACTCTTTGCATGAAAGGATCCAAAGCGTGTTGAAAATCGCAAAGGAGTCTAGAGGACAAGCTAATGACCACAATTGGTGTAGGAAGAAGGAAACTAAATGTGCCCAACATAAGGGTAAGGGCAAGGTCGCTGTAGTAGAGCAAGTTCTAGACTCTGACACTGAGGAAAATGATGAATGTGGCATATGCCAATATGAACATCATAAGGGATGTTGTCCTGTGGTGTCGCATCTTCAAGAGTCTAGGGTGTACGCATTGAACCCTCGCTTGGCACAAAGGAAAACACCCCGAAGGTTGCCTTATCCACAAGGAAATTCTAGGCGGTTCCACCAGTAGCAGCAAGGATACTATCCAAGTGAAGCACCACCACAACCGTATGAATACTTCCAACAATGGCAACACCCACAAACATGGGGGATGCCACCTCCAAGGTAGAAGTACCCTTACAAACAGTCAAATTCCTATGGGTACTATGTTCAGTAACCGATCTCTCCAAGGGAATCTTCTAGCCATGTGGCCTTTCAATGTCATTACCACCCCCCGAAGTATTTTCACCCTCTATCTTCATCACCCTGGGGGGAAAACACACATCTCTTCTACCCTCCATCACCTTCTCCTACCAC
Source organism: Gnetum montanum (assembly GCA_015680685.1). Classification (NCBI taxonomy): domain Eukaryota; kingdom Viridiplantae; phylum Streptophyta; class Gnetopsida; order Gnetales; family Gnetaceae; genus Gnetum; species Gnetum montanum. Next base: position 44,209 of record MNCI01024146.1, on the reverse strand, counting down.
TCGTCCACAACACCCCACTTAGCTACCACCTACACCTCTGATGCAAGGAGAGATACCACCATAGCTGCAGCAAAAAAATGCTACGAGGGTCATTAACATATTACTGACTCCTCAGCCGAGTGGACTGGAAGCCAAGCCATAGAAACATCCCTTCTTCTGGCCCAATCATGTATGCACACCCTCGCCCCCACCAGTGGCTAGTGCCTCCAAACCTTAAACTACCTCCACTATTCCACCACCAGAGTAGCCTCCAAGCCAACAACAACAACACTCCAACATCTAGATGGTCATGTTCATGCATGCTATGACCGACTAGATCAAGGCAGGTCACCTTCCTCGGAAATTGACTGATCTGAGAAGCCCCCTCATCTATCTTTAGGTGGTAGGAAATGAGCCATCCAAATCTCTTTTGGACTCAGGGTCAGGGGTCAATTTGATCTCTAAGGATATGTACAAGAACTGGAACCTGCCTTTGCTAAAGCAGAGCAACATTCAGCTCGAATTGGCAGACTAGTCCATCATTGTTCCCTTGGGAGTGGTAGAGGACATTGTGACCACTATTTTCAGGTGGTCCTATCCTACTGATTTCCTTGTTATTAGTGTAGATAAGTGTAGGGGGGACTTTCGAATCATAATGGGAAGAGCCTAGTTGAGCACGGTGGATGCAAGACTAGGCCTTTGAGATCTTTCCCTTGAAATTTCAAAGGCAAATTCTTTTGGAAAGATTGAGGAGAAGTATGTTCCATGCATCATGTACAATGACTCAAGGTGCAATTGTGTGTAGCAATTATGGTCCATTACGTAGACATCCATCCAAGTATGTAGTTAGTGTACTGTAGAATCACTAGTTCCATAGTGCTTGTATGTAGCAGCCACAAGACAAGAGGGTACCCAGTGGCTGACAGCTACCCCTGCTAGTAGCACAACATGCATGGAACCATCTGAGGGGCTTATATGAGCCTATGTAGAATGCATGGATAACATTGAAGGGTTTCATCAACGGCACCCAACTGCCAATGATCATGGTGAATGGGGAAACTTACACATCCCTAAGTGCTTCAAACATGAACCCTTGGAACTCAAACCTTTCCATGGGCCCCACCTAACTAGGGATGTTGCCTCATCATCACCAGGGCAACCTTGCTCCATTTTTTGTATCTTGTCCTTTCCACCCAGTCGTGGGGGAGACTGTCATCCTTGCTGATCTATTCCACTACATCCCTCATCGTTTTCTCATTTTTTATTTTACATTTTTTTGTTTTACACTTTTTTTTTACATTTTTTGTTTTACCCTTTTTTGTTTTTCACCATCGTTTATAAATTTGAAACTTATTTGTCAATTTTTTCCTTCTTTACTTATTTTTCATTTCCTTGTGGATGTTTTATTTTTTTGTGTAATTGCTAATATGTCATCTTGTTGTCTTCAGATGTCTGGCACAGATGATTTTCGTTGTGATGGGTAACATACGCTCATCCACCTAGTTGTCTAGTTTCTACCCTTGCATGGTTCTTTTTAGACTTTATGTCTAATTTACACTCATAAAATCGGTAGTGAGTTCACGTCATCCACCGATTCACCCACTCCATGGTTTTCCTTTTGTTGAGAACATGCGACTCCTTCACTTAAAAACATTGTAATTACTATGTAACTTGTCTAGTTCCCAAACTTAGGGATGACCCATTGGCTTGAATCGGGTGTGACTTCAAGGGGATTGCAATATTCGTCGTTATCTTCTACCCCTTGGGTTGTTGGTGTGTCCTTGAAGATTTCGTACTGCTCCACGTCCTTCTCTCCATGGAGGCTTCTGGGCAGTTCGACCTTGCATGGTGTGGTCCTTACTAAAAATTTTCAAAAATTCAAAAGAAAAAAGTAACAAAATAAAAGAAATAAAAATGAGGATTCAAAGCACACCCCTTGGTCAAATGCATGCAAACCTGCATGGGTCTTTGCATGGTGTGGTTCCCCCAAAAAAAAATCACTGTGTGGGAATTCAAAGCAAACCCCTTAAACTGCCTCTAACGGGCCACCATACTAGTTATGGGACTTCCTTGGTCCCCTCTAACTTTGTCACGTTCCCTTCCTTCCTCTCATGTTTGTTGGAGTGGTGTTTCTTTATGGCATCATTCTTGCTTCCTTGGGGGATGGCTGGGACTTTGTCTATTGTTGTGATGTCATTGAATGTAGATGGTTTTGGGTCTAAACTCAGGAACAGTTATCCCAGGTCACTTAACCACATCTACACATGGGGTTCATGTGACCAACGATCAACATACCATTCTCTCATCTCTCTCTCCTCACCCCGTTCTCTCTGTCCCTCACCTCACTATCTATCTTATGTCGTGAAGGTGTGTCATGATATCCATGGGTTTCTCATGCCTTGGCAAGATCTCTTGAGTAGGAGTCTTACCTGGTGTCCACCATTTCTTGGCCCTGGGGCCCATGGACCCCGGTGTTGAGGGCTATGTAGGGGCTACTAAGGATATGACCTACTATGGGGAGGATCCACCTGCATCTTCTTGGTCCTGCTTGTTTAGCCTCCCATCCTTTGGATTTTGTGGTTGACTAATTTTCGAGTCCAATTGCTCGATTTATTCCCCACAGAGTTCTTTTTGCATCCCATTCTCTTATTTTTGTCTCTTTTTTTAGCTTAGTTACCTTCCTCATGTCCTTAGCCATGTCCAAGCCTCTCACACGCTTCAACCGCCTTAATTTGGCATTTCAAATTCATCATTTTAGGCTTTATATGGGTTGGTCAATGCTAGTCAATGGGTAAACACCCCTGCATCGACAGGGCCCCATCGACACAGTCACTGAGTATACGTGGCCCCGTCGATGCAGTGCCTAACCCCTATATATACCCTGCCACACTTTGTCATTTTTCATCATTTGGAGTTCAAATTGAGGGGATTTTTTACCATTTTTTCTGCCTAACCTTTCCCAACGCACCTACATTCCATCGTAAGTCCACATCAACCGATCCTTTCCCTTTTACGCACTCGGAGGTATGCTCTCAGTCGTGGGGGGTGGTGCCTTTGTGAAATTAACTATAATTAATTGATTAGTTAATTAATTGGTTAATTATGAAAAATTTGGCCCTAACCCATAAATTAATGCTTCGGAAGACTTAACGGTGTGCCTATGCCAATAACATAACTTGGTCAAACTGAGAAGGTATATAGGGACCATCTTCAGCTACTTATGAACGGTCTAACAGGAAGTTATGTTTGATTGCAGATGGTACCCAAGGGATGAAGGACTATCACAACCAAGGGACAAGCATCCATGCACAAGAAGGGGATGAGGTGTGCAACTGCCAGCGCATGCGAAGGGCTCACATGCAACTAGGCCCTTCTACGAAAGACCTGACATGGAATCTGTTCATCAGATTCCTGAAGAGGAGATTCCCATTGAGCAATCGCTTAGGGATGAGGTCCCTTGGGTAGCACGGCTTGAGGTCATGCTGAACCAAGCCTGCCTTGATGCTATCACGCCACGTGAGATGCAGCAAATGGTCCTTCAAGAGCTAAATTTTGGACCGTTCCTCGAGAATGCGCCAGAAGATGTAAGGCTCCAACTACAGAACTCTCCGATGTGGCCAATCATTACAACCAGTGGTGAATGGTACTTAGGATAAACTTATCTCTTTTGGACAAATTGGCAACCATGGTCTAGAGTAAGAATCAAAGACATTTATTTCTCTTACTCTTCAGAGGCGATAGCACTGGCTCTGGCATTGCCCGAAATTAGGGTAGATGTGGTAGAAATTCCAAAGCAAGCTAATCCAGAGGTAAAGGTGGAATGGACTAAATGGTGCTATGGGTTAGAGTGCAAGGAATTCGGCTCTCTAACCATGGTGGAGAGAGTGTACTCAAAGATTGCGTCTTACCACCTAAACCCAATGGTAAGACCCAGTAAGATCAAGCCTTCTCCACTCGTGCATGTGCCACCTTGAGTGGGAAAATTTCCCATGAGTCTTCCACAGTTGCTGTTTCTGGAGATTGAAAAGAGGTTCACTAAGAACAAACATGGAAGAAGAGCTCTCCCCTTTCCTTGCCTAATCTAAAAGTTGTGCAAACGGGCAGGGATAGCACGATATTTCAACGATGTAATCTAGTGCACCCCAATTGCCTCATGGCGAGACATGATGAAAGAAAAAACTTCTGCCGTCACATAGACAAAGGAGGAGTAGCAACCACCTCCACCACCTATACAAACAATGCAGCAGGGCTTGCAAACCACGATAGAATACATCCACGAGATCCAAGAAATGCTCTTGAGCTAGTGAGAGCAATCTGGTAGGACTAGTGGAGGAGAAGACCCTTCGGTCCATCGCCCTGCCATGAGCCACCTAGAGCAAGTGGCTCAATTAGTTAGCTTGCTTGAAAGGGCAGGGCCAATATTCTCCACCACTCGAGCACAAGTTCCAACTCGAATAGATCAAAGCATCCGAGATGTATCAACATCAACCCAATAGTTATTCGCTAAAATCTCAGGGAATGCTACTACTTTCTTGGTACACTTGAAAGATGGTGAGGAGGCGATGGTCCTGGTGATGCAGCACCAGAGATAGGAAGTAGTGGCCGAAGTGGTTGCTGACACAATTGCTATGGCTCTCAATGCATTGGTAGCACCTATACCAAACATTCATGGACTACATGATGGAAAAGTGTCTGCTGGAACTTCACGTAGCCAGATTGATGCAGTCCAACATGAAGAGCTATTGGACCGACCAGTGGGAACTAGGCAACCACTTTTAGATGTCTTCGAAATTCCAAACAACATTATGGCAACCTAGTCAAAGCTGCTCTCGAAAAGGGGAAAGAGCCTTGTTTTGGAAGGGCAACTTGAAGCTGCTCAAGATGCTTGTTAGCGCTTGGCAACATAGGTAGCCAAATTACAAGCCCAACTTACCGATCTAGCCATCCTCAACCACGAAATCACTAGGGATGAAGCTTTTCAATAGCTTCAACTTAGACTTTAGATCTTTGAGGATGTGTGGGAGACAGCGATCCTTGACAAGTCCATAGCAGACACCTGATCGTATCACTTAGAGAAGGACTTAGCAAAGGTTCTCTAGGAGAACGTACAGCTGATCGTGGAGGTTCATCGCCTACACAATGTTGGTGCAGAAAATGAAGACATGAAAACTTTCATCCACCAACAGCAGGAAGAGCTAGCTAGGGTTAATGCTAACATAAGAAGGTTGGCTATTGAAAATCACAATATATCAATGGAGGAGGTCCGGGCATTGCTACAGAAGTCTATAATTGAAATTGCCACTTGGAAAAATGAGGCCCTAAAATTTGAAAAAGCCAAAAATCATTATAGGGACCAAGTGGGATTGCAGAAGGAGGTAAATGAGAAACACATTCAAGTCACTAAAGCCAAGATGAACCAAGCGCTCCAGTAGCTCCAAGAGGGAGGCGATGTATGGCATTCTATCTTTGATGGGTTCAATGCCTATAATAAAGCAAAAATCCATCTGAAGGAGCTGCAGATTGAGAAAATGACAGAGTACATGGAGTTGGCCAACCTCCGATATGCAAACCTAGCTATGCTCATAGCTGGGAGACTATGGTCAAAATTGGAAAAACAAGTGGCCACCTCGTATTCCCTATACGAGGGAGATTTCCAGGTGTACAAAGCAACAAAGCAGAAGCTACAAATGGAAAACGTGGAATTCGAGGTTCTCCACACAATCTTTGAAGGCCAATGTACCATCACAGAGGACATAGGCCAAAGAATGAATGACTACTAGCAGCTGCAGGCATCAATCTGAGCATTCGACATCAAACGCAAGTAGTTCACAACCTGGTTTGTCAACTTGAAAGAACTCTTTCCGGCACTGCCATGCCCTTGGGAAGTTCCAGTTCTAGCACACATTGGAGAAGCTACCTGGACTGTGAACGACCCTAGAAGCAAAGAAGAAAAGATGAGGGCTCTCTTAGAGGCCTTCCGGTTGGCTCCAAAAGTTGTAGCTACCGCAGGGCAACCGTCATTCATGCTGCCACCAACGCATGGGCCAGAGGCTAGAGAAGGTCCATCAAAACCATCACCCCTAGGGACAGTGTGATCTTCTTCAGCAATTTTGTGCATCATCCTACATAGTAGAGGCTCCAAGACCAGCGAGGTGTTTAATTTTGTCTCTAAACACCACCATTTCTATAATTTTTCTCCTCTATAACTCAGGCACTTGGTCAAATTCATGTTGTGTCATGTGTGTGTCATGTATGTGTTTAAGTTATGTTTGTTGTAAATAAGAATTCATACCTTCCAAATTGTAAAGTAACTCAAGGACAAGTTTTTGCTCAGTTGTGGGGGTATGATGAAGTGTCCTTTAGTCGATGCGTTGACTGGGCCAGGTATACGTGGCCATGTCGACGTAGCCTTCCTACGTCAACGTGGCCCCGTTTACGTAGCCACCTATCTTGGCCTATAAATAATAGGGCCTTCCGTCTCATTTAGGCATCTTTTAGTTAGTTGTAGTAAAGCTCTTGCAATTTGTTCTCACAGGAGATAGAATATTTTCCAAGTGCCCGCAGCAAGTGTAAGAAAAGTGATCAACTCTTTATTTGAGCATTGATGTATCTGAGCCCATTGGCATGACACCAATAAAGAGAAACTATTCAAGCATTTCTTGCAGCATTTGGACTTAGCTATTTTATGCATTCAATAGTTTAAGATGTTTATGCTTTGTTAATTACTTAAGTTTCTATTATTGTTATCTTGATTGCTACTGCTTATTTGTAGTTCATAAAGGCCATAAGTATAACCATCTTGAACGTAAATCAAACACTTAGTAAGCCCAGTGACACTTAACGTCTGGTCACCCAGAAGTGTTAAGAGATGCTCAGAACGTGTTCGGAAGATGGGATTGGATACTTGTGCTAGGCATAGTTAAAGTATAAGCTAGGATAATTATAGATTAGATAATAGTTTATTTCTTACTTTTCATACCTTAAATTAGCCGCCAAAAGATATGCAAAAAGCTATAAAAATCATTAGCCTTAATATCACTTAACCATCGTAATCAGAACCTCACAAGTAAGATTAGGAGAACAACAACCATTCTAACCCAAGGTTTCACTGGTTAGAGTCTAGTATATGTCCAGTGCTTACAGTCTACAAAATTCGACCGAGTTACATGTGAACGCCCGTGATTTGCATGGTTGGACATAGGGGTACCTAGCCACTCATCACTAAAGTTTGAAGTCTAGGAGTATCTCCACCATGCAAACTCCACCATCCAGTTGGATCTTCTTGAGCTATTCCATCCATATCAAGTATAGCATCTTCACATTTAAATGCTTTTGTATGTCCTTTAGTAAATTGAAGCCATTCTTTTCTAATGAAGCTAGCCTCACAAGGTAAATATAACCGTTTAACATATTCTAAAAAACTTGTTCTTACATCAAAATCATCACAAGGCCTTGTTGGATTTTTATCTCTATGTTTTGAAGAATACCACTTAATATTTAATGCATATGTAACCATATGCAATGGGGTATTTGTAGCATTCCATCTTTTTAGAATCAATGGAAGTAACTGAGCATTATAAAAATCAAGAGAGCTATCCATTTCTATAACCCTTGTTTTAATTTATGTTAACATATTTTCATAAATTACATAAATTTCTCCTAATGCAAGTGTATCTGTATTAGCATAATGAATGAAATCAACAATAGGTTGCAGCATGCTAACAATCCTTCTACAATATAACAAATACCTATTTTTAATAATATATAAAGATGCAAACAATAAAAAATAAAAAAATATATTTCAAATAAATTATTTCTTACTTCATTTGTTTCTACCACTCATCTGATAAAAAATTTTCTCTAACACTCTTTTCCATAATTGTATTGGCTTCCTCCCAATTCTTCCATTTACTAGTTATAACCATTGTTTGTAATGATTCTTGTATCTCTTTCATTCTCTCCAACATTATGAAATATGAAGTATATCTGTTTCAAAAAATTTATAATTAGTTTAGCATTAATAAATCAAATTTCTTAAAAACACACAATATAGATTTTTGTATTCTATTACCTTGTTTCTATAGGTTTTTTTGAAAGTTTTATTTTTGCTACATTCCCTGAACAAGGAATTTGAATAATGATGATTGCAAATGAAAATTTGTATGTCTCTTGCATCTATAATAAGCTTTTTCACCCAATCAATTTTACCAATATCACGAAGTGTATTATTTAGAGAATGAACACAATAAGGAGTACAAAATATATCTTGATAAATCATTTCTATTATTTTTTCTGTATGCCTACAAATAGGAGCTGAATCTGTTATAATTTAAATAATGTTGTTTGAACCAATAGTTGCAATTACTGTCTCTAATAATTTGGCTTGAAAATTAGTATCTTTTATATGATTGGAGCAGTCTGTAGCATTAAGAAAAAATGGTCCAAGTTGACAACCAATTATAATATTAATTAATGGACGTTGATGAATATCAGTCCATCCATCCATTATAATAGAACAACCACTTCGCTAGCAAAATTGCTTCCATCCTCCAACTTTTTCATGCCAAGTTCATACCTCACATCAAGAAGATCATTTCAAATTTTATCTTCAGGTGGAAGGACATAAGATGGACTTGCCATATAAAAATATTAGTCTTACTAATAATTTTAAATAAAAAATGATAATTTCAAATTTAAAAATATTACTTACTTCAATGGCACAACGAATTACTTCTTTGAATGAAGGAATACGTGCAAGTTTGAATGATAATCCATTTGCATAGAACATTTTTGCAATACTGATATCAGCTTTTATTTTTTTCTTCAACTTGAAAACTTATTTCTATTTTCTTAAGTTCTTTTCTTTTTGCTAGTTGTACAACATCCTTTGGTGTGTTCTTACTTTCCTCTATTTAAATACTTACAGTAATGCTCTTTATCATAGTCTTTGCTTGAAAGTAGTCATACATAGCTTTTTGAATATCAAGATATGGAAATTTACATGTAATAACACTTGTTCCTGTTTTATTTTCTAATGTCTGAAAGAAATAATGATGTATTCGTGTACCACTTGTAGTGAATTCATGGCTACATACATGACACTTCCATCTTTTGCTTCCACCTCCTCCACTCTTACAAATGTCTAATTGTGTTACAAATTGTTTTAATGGAGATTTTAAAATAAATCTACCTTTTGCAAATGGTTTCAAAATTTCCACATTACAATCTAAGACATTTTCTTCTTGTGATGCATTTTCCTTCAATAGAGTACTATCTATTTCATTCTCATTGCTATCTATGTCTTAAATAGAGCTCATCTTTAGGACTCTGTAAATATTAATGGTAAAAATTAGAAAATACGATATGACTACTACTCTTCACAAAAGTTAAAATGAATTTTAAAAAAAATTACAAATAGATATACCTACCAATTTCCCAAATTACTGTGACTAAGGGTATCTATTTTTTATTTTTATTTTTTTTTGTGCTAGCAAAGAGCTTTTAGAAAAATGTCTCAAGAGCTTTAACACTAAAATGTCATTCAATGCAATAAATTTGGAAATATAAAACAATAATAGAGTCAGGGGAAAAATTAAAAATACAAAATAGTGATAAATTTAAAAATAACAAGATAAAATTTCAATAAGGAATAGAAAATAAAAATAAAAATCATAGACAAATGTACTTAATAACGGTTGAAACAAGGGTGGGATTTCATAAAATATGAAATATGGCATCATGAAGGAATTACTTCTTTGAATGAAAGAATAAAGCCCAAGTTGAAGAACAGTGAAAGCACCTTTAATGCATGCAAAAGGGATCTGATGACTGCAAGTAAGGTTTGGTCTGCATAATTCTGATTTGGTTCATCAATCTTAAACAAAACGTTGTATTAGAGGCATTAACTGATTAAAGTGAAATGTTTTCTAGAAGCTTAACGATAATGCAAAACCACTTTAGTAATTTTTCTTTTTTAATATGTTTTCAAAGAGCGACAAGACATCAATGCATTAACAACTTAAGCACACTTCAAAAATTAAAACTCAATTATCTAAAACATTAAACAATGGTCTCGATGAGGTAAGAAGCTGAACAAAAATCTATTTCAAAATTGTTAAATAATGAAAAATATAATAAATATTCAACCAAGAGAATTTGTGTTCTCTTTCAGCTAACATGTCCAGTTTGTTTTCTTCAAGTATTTGCCCTAACATTGAACTCTGCAACGTCAAATAATCTTGCTATATTTAACCAAAGTTCGAAACAAAAAAGAAAAGTTCCAAAAAATTACATGAATCGAATGATAAAAAAAAATGATTGAACCAAATTGTAATCAGACATGAAAAAATTGACAAAATCAGACATGAAAAAATTGTAATCAGACATGAAAAAATTGACAAAATCTTAAAAGAACCTCAAAGAAAAAAATGATTGAACCAAATAACTAGTAAGTAAAACAGTGTTTTTATGTACAAAAAATGAGGACTCACATGTCATGAATGCTGCTAGACTAGGTAACCTGAAAACAGGCTTTGGGAAGTGAAGAGTCATGCAAGCAACCCCAGGCTTTGGGAAGTGAAGAGTCACGCAAGCAACCCCAAATAAATAGATGGTTAGGGTAAGTAAAACGGGCAGCATAAGCGATCCTCAACAACCATTGGGCAACTAAAAATTAAACAACACAATAGCTATACACTATATATGCCATAGTTGTCCATCGATATGGAAAGAATTGATATGGACCTTTCTTTTTGGATATTTTTCATAGAAAATTAGACGATAGCTACAACAACGTCTTCACCCAAATCAAACTGGGCAAACAAGACCTCCTTGCTCATCTCCTGCTTTGTCATTGCTCGTAGATGCAGTGAAATACTCATACTAGAGAAAAATTGAAGATGAAACAAAGAATTTCAAAGCTAGAAAAGAGAAATCAGAAATACAAGCATTTGGAGAGTCTGGCTGTAGAAGCATCCAATTCCCTAGGAATGGTGGAGTAGGAGCATCTATCAATAAAAGGTGTTGGATGCAGACGCCATTAAGATTGGATGCAATTTGCAGATTTTAATAAACAATAAATGTTATAGTTGAAAGTTGAAATTCGAGACACTATTGCACAAAAATTATAATGTACGCACCGAGTGCGGATTTTACATGCCCTGAATCCACCTCGCGAAATTTTCTTGGGAATCGTGAATCTCCAGCTTCATTCTGTTTTGATGCCTCTTCCCACTCTGCCTCTCTCTCAAAGGATCCCACCAACGTCAGCTACATACTGCGCATATTCATCATGCACATCTTGAATTTTGGCTTATAACTGTATTTTATTCATCATCCGGAAATTCTTACATAAGAAATCAAGTTCATCATCTACGTTTTGAAGCATTTCTTCGATGTGCAGATTGACCAAAAGAAATAGCTAAAGCAGTCGATACAGGGTCGGTCAGGCAGAGGAAATAAAATGACAAACACAGCTACGATGACCATCTTCCTAAAAATAATTTCACGGTATTTCCTATCCTAGCGCCCACTACAACCGCCACCTGCACTGCCTCATGCACTGTTTTACGTCAATCAAGTGCATCTCTTATACGATTATCCAGAAATGCCCATGTATCTTTGTATTCTGGAGAATAATCTGTTATCATGTAAAGCTCTGTTGCTGCATATATTCCACCCAAAAGAGTGCGTTTCACATACCTATCAAAATCGAACGACCAATCCCCAGCTGCATGCCAGATCTCATCCATTAAAAGAGCTCGCTGTGCGGTTTAAAGCTGGTAGAAAAATTATTGGATTTGCCTGAATGTTCAATGCTTGAGCCCATTTAGAAATGTAGGGAATCTGCATTTCTATGCGTATAATCTTACTAAGGCGTTCATTAAGGGCAAGATTGGATACTTCCCCTGCACAGGAATTTACCGCTTTCACATGCTTATTCAAATATTCATCCATAAAATGCTCGACGAGGGTAGCCTCTTTTCGAGGAAAGATCCCGACGATTGCTAGGGAAAGACCGACTTCTTTGGTGCCTGCTATCATTGCTTCTTCTGTCCATCCTAGCACAGGCACGAGATACGGGGTAGCATCCAACACTCGAATACGGTCTTCTTTGATCACCTTCGACTTCTCCTCCTCGTTTTGGAATGATGATGTGGAGCTCTGTGATGAATCAGACTCTTTCTTGGCACTGCTCTCATTTTTCGGTGGAGAAGAATCATGAGGAAACGGACGCGGCGGCGTTGCGTGCGTATCTGAAAATATACTGGAAAACGAAAGGTACAAGGTGAGGCTGCTTCTTGGAACTTGTAAGAAGCGCTTATCTGCTATGGAATCCTGCTGTAATTTTGAGTAAAGTATTATGAAAATCGAGAAGAATTTCTCCTGCAAATGATGGCTGTGGCGCCTGCTACAATGTTTATTGGAATTCCGTGATATATCCAGAAAAAGAAGAAAGGCCATTTCTGAAAATGGAAACCATTTTTTTGACACACCAAGAGTTTGAGGAGATGTATTGTATTCTCAAAAGCTTGCTCTATTAAATGGCTGAAATGTGCCAACACTTAGCAAGGTAGAATTTGGAGATATAGGAATTCCAAAGATAATGTTATGAATTACTTGAACAAGGAATGAGCTTCAAGTTATGGAATGAATGCAATATGACTTTGTTCATCACAAAGAAAATTTGTAAGTAGCCAAGTCAGCAAGACTTATGATACTTAGAACTGCTAAGAATTAAGAAGAGTAGTTATCCTTATGAAGAGAGCTATGATCTTACATCTTCATGATATTCATATTACTATTAGTTACAAAACGTGGATCTCTCTTGTGACATCTTGTTCCAAGATATTGATAAAATACAATGTTAGTTGCGTTAGTCCATCACATGTGTGGAAATATAATGAAATATAATCATATAACTTGGAAAATAATGTTGAGGCAAAGAATTAAGTAAGAAGGAAAGTAAGGAAAAACTTTATTGATGTTTGGATGGTACACTACAATGTCCTCTGGGTTATCTTCCTATGATACTTAAAACCTTAGAGGCAATCCAACACTACCACCATAGTTAGGCTATCCAACCTAAGGGGTGATCGGTCCCTTTTTGTCTTGCTTCACCCAACTCCTGTTAGTTGACAATCTTGGCTCCACAACTCTATGCTAGCACAACCTCTAAGCCTATTCTTAAATATAATAGGTCAAACCATCTTGAGGGTACTGTGAATAGTCGTAACTCCTTATAATAAGGCAGTCCTTCTTCCAAAGGTTAATTACATGGTTATAATACAATTTTGCCCTTAACAAGAGATGCGATGTTACAATTTACCCCCTTTACAAATCCAACTCATCCTTGAGTACTTCCTTTAAGTCCAACTACTCCATAATTACTTTCTCATTGTGCTCTTCATTTTTAGATTCAATATTATCTTCATTATCATTTGTATAAACAAAAGACTATAAATTACAAAGTATAATTTACTACCTAAATGTGATTTATCATTCAATATCATGATGATAAAAAAGTTGAGGCTAAGTATTGAGAATAAACTTCTTGTTTTCCCAAGTTTGTTGATCACAATTTGACCATTGGGCAAGTACTTTGCTAATGGTTTTATTACGAAGCTTCTTTGTTCTATGATTCTTAATGACAATTGGTTTGACCTTAAAGTTGACATTGGATCTCAAGGGCAAAATATTCTAATCTAGCACATAAGGCATGTCATTTTCTTGAAATTTATTTAGCAGAATTACATGGAAGATTGGATGAATTCTTAAAGTTATTGGAATATTTAATCGATATGACAATTTGCCAATTCTCTTTGATATGTCAAAGGGTTCACAACATCTTGGGGCCATTTTAGCATGTTTTCCTAGTTTAAGAGAACTTCTAGTAGGTTTTACTCTCACTATTACTTGGTCTCCAATTTGAACCTGGATAACTTGCAAATTTTGTTTAACTTTGGTAATAATATTTTTTGTAATTTTCATTTCTTCTTCTTTCCACTCTATTCTTAAGGTTAAATCTATCCAATTTAGTGGTCTATGAAAATTTCATCCATATACAACTTTGAATGGTGTTTGATGTATGGATCCTTGATAATTATTATTATAGGTGAGTTTGATTAGATGCAAGTAATTCTTCCATGTATTTGGTCTACTTTCAATGTAGCTTCATAGAATTCCTTCTAGTATTTCATTTAGAAGGTCTATTTGATTATCTATCTCTAGGTGGTATGTTGTGCTAAATTTTAATTGGGTCCCAAGTTCCTTAAGAAGGTTTACAAAAATTCGAATATGAACTTAGGATCTCTATTCGAGGTGATTGATTTTGGACATCCATGTAACTAAAATACTTGTATAAATTTTTTTGTTTGTAGACTTCAAAGTTATAAAATGAGCCATCTTTGATAAGTGATCAACTATCATCAAGATTGAGTCTTTTCTTTTTGGTTATTAACACTTCCACAATGAAATTCATGGTAACATCTTCCCATTTCTAGGTTGGGACTTCCAAAGGCTAGAGTAATCCACTTGGTTTGTTTTGTTCAACTTATATTCTCTAGTCGGTTGGATGATTTTTAATGTATGTGGATATGTCATTCTTCATTCCAAGCTAGAAATAAAACTTGCGTACCATCACATAAGTTCTAACATAACCTATATGCCTAGCATATGGTACTTGATGGACTTTAAATAATAACTTAAGCCTTCAATTTCCTTTTGGTATACATACCCTTTGTACTTTAATCAATAAACCATTTAGGAAAAGTCGGTAATGAGGGTTGGAAGAAATATTGGTTAGGATCTTCTTGAAGTAAGGATTTTCTTTTATTTATTTCATAATTTCTTCTTCCATAAGGGTTATCATGATGTTGATCATCATCTTCCACATTCAACTAAGGATTTCAACCACTACATTTTATTTTTCTATAATATATTTAATCTCAAAATCATATTTAATCAATAATTCTACCCATTATTGTTATCGAGTGTTCAAGATGGGTTATCTTTGCAAGTATTCTAGACTTTTATGAATTGTTTTTAGTGCAAATTGTTTTCTAGAGAGATAGTACCTCTAAACTTTCAAAGCATGAAGAATTCCTAGCAATTCTAAATAATGGGTTGAGTAATTTACCTCGACTCTCTATAACTTACGACATCTAAAACATACCACTTTATTTTCTTGTGAAAGAACTACAACAATTCCCGCTCCATAGGCATTTGTAGATACTGCAAATGGTATTTCTTCATCTAGAATTATTAAGATAGGCATTGTTCTGAGTAGCATCTTTAATTTGAGGAAAGCTTCCTTACATTTTTCATTAAACTTAAGCACACATTTTTCTTGAAAAAGGTCAATTAAGGAGGTTACCAGAGTAGAATAATTTTTAATAAAATGTCAGTAAAAACTTATTAAGCTTAAGAAATTCTGAACTTTAGCTAAGTCTACTTATAATCCTTGCTTGAATACTATATGACCCAAGTATAATAATTCTTCTTTGAAAACATATTTACTTAATTTTGCTTTTAACTAATGTTCCTTAAGGACATTCATCATAATTTTTAAATGTTTAACATGTTTTTCTCTTGACCTAGAGTAAACAAGTATATCATCCATAAATACGATAACAAATTGATCAAGGTACTCTCAAAAGATATTATTCATAAATTCCATGAACATTTTAGGTGCATTGGTTAATCAAAATGAAATCACCACAAACTCATATAATCCATACCTAGTTTTAAAAGTAGTTTTCTTAATGTCTTTTGACTTAATCCTTATTTTGTAATAACATGGTTTTAAATCAATTCTTGAGAAATAACATACTCTAGTAAGTTGATCAAATAGGTCATCAATCCTAGGCAAGAAATAGGTGTTTTTAATCATCACTTTATTCAATGTCCAATAATTAATGCATAATCTTAATGTACCATCTTTATTTTTGATGAATAAAATTTGTGCACCCCCAAGGTGAGACACTAGGTTGAATCTTTTCTTCTTCTAATAATTGATCTAACTGTACTTTCAATTCCTTTAATTTAAAGGTGTCAAACACTATTAAAAGAATGCATGTTAAAGCCTTGTTGGCCTTGTAACCTTCACCCCATGAAACTTGAGGCTAGAATTTCATTATAAAATGTGAAGATTGTAATCCATGAGATACAATTTCACATAGCTTAACCATGGAGCTAAAAAAATGCTCCATAAGATGTTGTAGCCTCATGTCCCAAGTGGAACAATTCCTACCACATCTATATTTTGGATTGGAAAGGTCAAAAATGTCTTTTGGACTACCAAAACTAGCATTTTTATGGGTTTTGTAGGGGGTATGACATTTACTATGCTAAAAGCATCTACAACCAGCATTTGACTTTCATTCACCCAACATCATGACCAATGTTGGACTAGTTGAGGTTTCTATCTTCAACAATTTTTAGCATGCCCTACAACTCTAGCATTACTACTGGAAGGCCATCATGGGTAGGAGAAGGCACCATGGATGAAAAGTGTGTTTACTATTTTTGATAACCAGCATGGTTTTGGTACCTTGGGAATGTCAAAACTTACTACACATAGTAGCTTTGCTAAAATTAAATACCTACCACACCTGCACATGACATCAATCTAGTAGAAATCATGGCATAAGTTTACAACCACAATTTAGCAGTTGTATAACCTATATAAACCAACTTCAAACACCATGAAGGTGTTCCACCTCTTTAGAATTCTTGAGTTTTTTTGAACCTAAAGCAAATAAAAAGATTTTGAACCAATTCTTAAGTGTGGAACTTGTAGCCATTTTTCAACTCTTGTAATTTTGAGGCTTATGTGAAGTTTTTGGAGTAATGCAAGGCTGCTTGGGCATCAAGAATCCTTACATGGAATCCCTTTTTATGACAAAAATCCTTCACACACTTTAACCCCCTTGTGACCAATGCTATAAATTTGTGGGAGAAACCTATGATGTGTTTAAATTTTGGGAGTTGGAGAGTATTTGGATCATGAAATTGACTATGGTGTGCAAGGTTACAAGCTTCAACAGGATTTAAACATCATCAAGGCAAACCCCTTGTGTCCCAAGCATCACTTCTACATGTTCTAAACTTTTTTTATTTATAACATTTTCATTGTAATAAATTTCATAGTTTGGTTGCTATGCAAAGTTGTTACGATTTTATTTTGTGCATTTATTTTTTAGATCATATCTACAATATTTTACATTTTTTTTACACCTGTTTACTTTCTTCAAGTCCCTAGGTGATTGGCCAGACCATCCAAGGTGCCTAGGATCCTCTTTCTTGGAGGCCCTTGGGATCCAAGGCCAAAACTATTCCACACCTATGATTTTTGATTTTCTAGCAACCAATTCTTTTAGGTGCAACAATTTTATAGCACTAGAAGGATGGCCTCCATCCAAATTCTATGTCCAATGTAATTTTTCCAATTCTACAAGTATTTTTCCAATTTTAAGACCTTATATTTACACAAAATTCTTTAAACTTTATCATAAAAAAGAATTGCAAGAGAAAACCAATGCTATCATCCATTTCCCTACTAGCAAAACCCAACATTGAGGTTGGAGGTGATTTGGATTTTTGTGAAATTTTCATAGAAATTGCTATACCTTTTAGACTAGCATGGTTGTAAATCAAAACTATCTTTGTATGTTCCAAAGGCTAGTGTTACTTTACCACAACCACTTATACCCCTTATTGTGAAATTTTTGTGTAAAGCTAGCATTGGTCCTTCTCAAAACATCAATGTAGCCTTGGAAAGATAAACATTTTTTATTTTATTTTTCAAATAAAAACATTACTTTGGCCAAGAGGGGGAACCCCAAGGTAGTGCAAATGGGTAAGACAACTATTGGTACCTTACAATTTTCCCCCTCTAGTGTAGCCCTTACTACTAAAGCTAGCATAGTTGGATTTTTCCTCTAGTGCAAGTTGTACCCCTATCACTATAACCTATACTATATTTTTTGTAGTTGTAGTTCACAACATTTTATATCCATACCACTTTTGCATCTTCAACAATTTTACTTGGTAGAATTTTTATTCAATTAATTCATTATACATTTTATTAAATCAAATTTAAAACCAATAACCATGTCTTTCATCTAATTCATTATCTTGCCCCTTAATTAACTAACATGACATCAAACCAAGATACTGTGAGGGTTTATGATCCTAAAGACCTTGCTATGACTGAGCATTGGTTATCACTTAGACTAAGGGGATGAAGCTTGGATTTTTCAGCCATAAATGAAGAATACTACAACTTCATTTGTGCTAAAATCTAAGCTAGCCTTCTCATTCCACAAATGGAGGCTAAGGTTAAGCATGAATATGAGCTAATCCATGAAGCTGGGAAGGAATACATACCTTCCCCCTATGATACAATACCACTCAACGACATCCATACACACATTCTATCTTAATTGATTAAGATGGATGAGTAGAGTGAGAAGCTCAACTCATTAAACTAACACGAGGAGTGTGATGGATTGGAGGTTGAGTCCAAACCCAAAAGCTTCATAGAAAGCCTCTTCCAAAAATTGGCTCCTCAAACCACTATGCCTACTTCAACTTTGCCTATCTATCCCATGGGACAAATTCCACATCCATCATATCCTATGTATCCTACTATGTTTGGATCAACACCTATTATAGAAACCCATCAGGCACAACCTTTGCCCAAAACAATCTCATTGCTCTCCTCCATGCCTTTTTCCACACAACCTTGGTCTACATGGCCATCACTAGTGTTATTCACCACCACTCACCCTTTCTCCACCCTATTGGATCCCATGGTGGGATCCCAAGTAACTCAAGAATTAGATGCACCTTTTGTTTTGTTCATACCATAGATACTAATGCAAACATATTTTTCATTGTTTAGTTCACCCATGGCCACATTAACTCAACCTCTCCCTTCCATCCTACAACCCATCACAAGGCCACAGGCCTCACAACTCATGCCCCAACTATTTGTACAAACACCACAACCTAAAATGGTGCCTTAGGACCTAGATCAAGCATTTCAAATGATCTAGGGCCTTACAAAAGAGTTATGGAAGGTCAAGGCTTCAATAACCTAGGTAGTAAAAATCATGGATTTCTATTAGGATGATTTCATTAGTCCTGGTATCCCATAGATAAATCTTCCTTTAAGCATCCCTATATCTCAATTTACCAAGTATAATGATGAGGGTGATCCTAATGCACACCTTATTACCTTCTGTTCTTAGTGTTTGTTGCTACAAGCTTAGCTACATACTATAATGAAAATATTTCCTATGTCCCTTGTTGGGAAAGCCTTGGATTGGTATCGAGGATGACTGAGAAGATATATATCCTTAGTTAAAGAATTAATATCACAGTTCATTAGCCATCTAAAGTTTAACTTGAAAGTTAACATAACTCTTGACAACTTGTTGAAGGTCAAGCATGGACTCCTTAAGCTCATAAAAAAATTTATACAATGATGGAATGCTCTTCTCAATGAGATTTCAAAACCTATAGACAAGACTCATCTTCTCACGATATTCAATGGGGTAGTTAATGAATTTATTAAGTCTAAACTTTGCTACATAGATTCATAGTCACTCAACCAACCTTTTCATTAAACAAGAACATAGAGGATGTCATTGAGGCCAATCATGTCCCAGCCTACATGGCATACTAAAATTAACACACTTGGAGGGATAAGGAGAAGGGGAACTAGAACAATGTAGCCATGGCCACTATGCCCAAAGAGAGTAAGACCATGTAGGAGCCTAGAATGAATAAACCAAAGGTCTGAAGATGATGTAGGGGACTAAAATGAATCAACCAAAGGCCCCCTAGTAGAAACAATAACCAACCCTCAACTTCTGGGGCCTCTACATTGGGTAACGCAAGGTCAAATTTTAAGAGGAAGGATTGGTTGAAGTATAGTAGGTTACCTCTAAAACCATATGAACTCCTTCACCAATTGCTAAAGAGTGAAAGAATATATTATAAGAAAATGATCAAGAATGCCCATAAGAGGCATTACCAGTTATGCAAAATCAACAAGAATTCCACCCTTGCAGCCAAGGATGACCCACTTGTACCTAAGTACTTCAAGCTTGACCATTTCTACCACTATCATCAATTGATAGGTCATGATACTAAATTTTTCTTAGCCCTTAAGGATGACCTAACAAAGATGATAGATAACAATGAGCTAATCCTTGATGTGTCTAATCCTATCAAGCCACAGAATCAATCCATGAAGGTTTACAAAGACTCATTAAATGCTAACAATAACCCTTACACTATAGTTGCATTCAACATAAGTAAAAAATATACTCTTGCAAGGGGGTTGTTCATGATTCAAGTACCTCCTCGCAATGTCTTCTTCTCAATCAAGCAACAAAAATAAGAAATCCCAAAGAAAACAATGTAAGAAGCCAAAGCCAAAGCCTAAGAATAAGGATAATGAGTAGGCCATGGCATGGAAGGAGGTAGGTCCACCAAAGCTCATTACTATCTCATCCTTTCTAATGTGCTTTCATGCTTAGTTTACTTTAACTAGTCAAATAAAAGAGGGCCCCAAGCCACAAGGGAAGGGGAAAGAGGCCAAAGAACATCCATTGAAGAATGAAGTTCACATCCTAGGGCACATGGAGGAAGTTAAGAATAACAAAAGATGAGAAGCCAATAACTAGTAACAAGGACTTTCTCAATGCTATGGAATAGGTTAAGTAGTAGCTAAAACAAAAGAACAACTTCCTTAGCCTATATGACCTTGTAATGACTTTCATTGTACACAGCGAAGCATTAGTGAACATGTTGCAACTATTCTTATTAGTGAGAACATCCCTGCTAGTGAAGAGTTCATCCATGTAATGATGATATCATATTTACCAAAGGAAGAAACAAAGTCAACAACACTAGTGTTTCATGATAGAAAAGTTAAGACCAACCCCTAGGATAATGAGACAACTAAGGCTCCCCTCTTTATAACCAAAAGAATAGGAAAATACAAGGTACATAGGATGCATGTTGATAATGGAGCAACAACTAATGTGCAATATACTTTATCTTTCATTGAATGTTTAGACCTAATGAAGCATGTGCAATATACTTTAGTTTTCCCTCTTAAATCCTTCAATGGATATGGGGTTTCCATAAAAGGCTTCATTTCTTTTGACTTTTTGGCAAGGGAAAAATTTGCCATAACATTCAACTTCTTGATGATAGAAGAGATACTATGACTCACTCTCATCCTAGGAAGGTCTTTGCTAGCTTAATTACAAGTTTTCTTCTCACCCATCCACAAAGAAATTCACCTACCTTACAAGGGAGGTAAGATAATCATTCATGGCAATAACACGGTTCCTTTGGCAGTTAACAACATTGACATAGAATAAGAATTTGAAGTTGAGTTTTAGGAAGAAACTCCTACTATTAACCATGAAGTCAAAGAGCCCAATAGAGTAGAAAAGGTCAAAACCAATAATGATAGACCCAAGGATGCACCATGGGAGGAGCTCCCCTTCAACATCATTAGTGAAGAAAATAGGAAATACAAGATTGTATAAAGTAGACCACATACCTTTTCTAATCTTTCAAGTATTAGGACACACATGCAAAATTTATGTATTCCCATCCAATTTATTCATATTTACATCTATAACCATGTATCCTTCTTTGTCTATAACCTCCTTAGCCTAGTTGAAACATTATTTTCATGCATCATTTCTCTTTACTTTATTTTACATGTTTTAACTTTACTTTACATGTAGCCTAAAGTTTATTCTTATTTATCATTTACCTTTCTGCCTCATCCATTTTAGAACATAAATCATAAAAATACCATAAAAACTTTAAAATCTAAAAAATTCATAAAAATTGCAAAACAAAAAATTGATAAAATATCTCTTTTCAATGTGTAGGATCCACCATGGTACAAAATTGGCAAAACAAATGGGCCACCATGGTCTAAAATTGACAAATTGTGATGCCCCATCATGGCCTAAAACTAGCAAATCATGATGGTTTGCCATGGCCTAAAACTGGTAAATTTTGATGGTCCACAATGGCCTAAAAGTAGCAAATCATGATGGCCCACCATGGCCTAAAATTGATAAATCATGATGGTCCACCATGGCCTAAAACTAGTGAATCGTGATGGCTCACCATGGCCTAAAACTAGTGAATTGTGATGGCCTTCCATGGCCTAAAACTAGCAAATCATGATAGCCAACCACAGCCTTAATTTGGAAAATCATGATGGCTTATCATGGCCTAAAATTGGCAAATTGTGATGGTGTGCCATGAGCTGAAAATTACAAATTGTGATAGCTTGCTACAACATAAAATTGGCAAAACCTTTATCATCATTTACTACTTAGTTCACATCCTAGTAGCCAATATAGCCAATTTTAACATTTTATAACCAATTACAGTTGCATAAGTTAACTAATGTAGCCTCATAACATGAATGAAAATGAAAATGCATAACATATAAGAAACATTAAGTATTAAAATGTGCAAAAAATTAAAATTTAAAAATAATAATAGTCCAGATGTTTGTAGCATAATAACCAAGGTCACATAGTGTGATAAAGGTTTAAACAATGCATAAAAACAATAAACTCTCTCAACAATGAAAGGCTAATACTAGCCACAACATCATGGTAACATCATCCACATCAAATAATAAAGATAGCCAAGGACAATAATAAATTGATGGTGCTAAGGGGCAATTGGAGTGGGTTGAAAAGCATTTTTGTCATCTCCACTAAAACCATCGATGTCATCGAGTACCTATACCACAATAACATAAGTTTAATTAGTAATGAACATAATAGGAAACCATATTTTAAATTAAATTAAGCTAAAATATGCTAAAACAAAGTAAAAAAGTAAACTTAGAAGGACTTTAGAGAAGCATCTTCTATAGGGAAGCTTCACAAACAAACCTCAAAGTGATGGAGGATTTGGTCTTCAATCATGTGGGCATAGTCCACCTCCCCTAGATTAACATCCATCAAGATAATTCTCTCATTGATCTTGTTCCATGTAGGGGGGCTTCCATGAAATGTGGTGGTAGTCACCTCCCTAGAGGTAATAGAGACATGAGGAGATGGGAAATTAGCCACCATAAGAGGGCTTTCAAATAGTTTGAAAACACTCTCTACTTGAATCTCCTTCATGAACAACTCCAACTTGCACTGTTCAATGGACTCCTCATTTAACAACTTAATATAAGCTTCACGTTCAGCCTTATACTTATTTTTATGGTCTTTTTATGCTTAGTTCCACTCAATAACCTAGGCATAATAATCCTTCCACTCCATGGCCTTATGAGCCAGTAAGTCCATCTACAATTGTTTCTCCATGATATCCCTGGCAAGGGAAACCTTGTCATGGATAACCATGCTCACGTGATCTCCTTGGTTTGTAAGAAGTCCCTATTAGCCACTTGGGCTTCCACAAAGTCCATACAATCTTGAAGATCCTTAATCACCTGAGCCTAACTCTTAGTCTCTTTTTCTAATGTCACAAATCATTCCCATAGGAACCCATTCAAACATTAGCATCCCCATGAATTTTTAGCATATGAAAATGCACAATCATTGGCACATTCATACAAATTCCTTATAACATTTTCTGCTTTAGGTGGTAGGCTAGGCAAGGCATTAATCTCCCTGGCATGGTTTGAATCGCATCCAACCTTAGACATTACAAGCAAGATAATAATAAAGTATGTAAATAAACATAATATATAATAAAAATAACCAAAGACATCTAAGATTTTTAATATCATAAAATCATAAAACAAAAAAAATGAATAAATAAAGAAAACAATTAAAGGAAAAGTAAACTAAGATTCTTACCAACATCAAGAGTAATCTGTTGTAACTGATCAATCATGTCTCTGGCCATCCCATGCATGAACTTAGTTTTTTCTAGAACCTTTACCCAAGATTTCATGCAAAATGTAGAAGTATATGCCTCTAGTTGAGGTCTACAAGATACAACAAACATGACCATAGTTTAATGATTAAAACCAAGCTTAAACAAAAAAACATAAAATGAAACATATGAAAACAAGATTTATAAGTACCTAGGGCATCATCTGGGATGATAGTAAGGTGTTCACCTAGCTTTGAGGAGTCAAATATGGCATCAAAATCATCCAATGTGTTATTAGATAAACCCTCATCCTCATGTTGTTGTAGAAACTTCTACTCGAAGCATTTCTGCTTCACTTTTGTTATTGTTTCTTAGGCTACTATCTCTTGTTGCTTGTCTACAAGAACAAAAAAGAAAAAACATAGAACAACTTAATAAATTTTTCCTAAAATAGAAATAATAACATCCTTATAACATAAAATATAAAATGAAAATAACTTAAACAAAAAAACATAACAAAACATACCTATAACCACATGCTACACCTGGCCTAGTTTAACTACAAGCCTCCTCTTTGAAGGCTACTCAACAACTAGTGCTATTGCTTTAACCATGAGCCTCTTTAGTTTGGGCCTATTTGCTTCATCAACTTCAGCACATAACTCTTTGGCCTTCTAAATATTCCCTTAGGAAACTTGGGGCTCAATCCCTATGCTATTAGGAAAAGAATAAATCATCCTACTAAAATGTTTAGTGATCAAAAATAGCAATTTTCCAACATCCTTTGGTGGGTCTTGAGGTTGCATAGTTGGAAAAATGTGCTTGACCCAAGGCTTGGGGAGTTGGGATGGATCTTAACTTACCCACCATTCATCCCTCCTCACCACCAAGAACTCTATGAATCTCCTTAGATATGCTACAAAGAATGCATAGTGCATGTGGCATGTTGTAGTGAGGTCTTTGCAAATTTTTTGAATTTTCCCTAATATCCCAGAGACTAAATGGGTAGCCTAGTTAAATTAGGCATCTAAAGTGAGAACCTATTTCATGATCCATGCCTACTCAATGACGATGATCTTCTTTTGTGAAAACATCATAGGGAAGGTATGGGAGTTGAATAATGGATATGCCTCCTTTGCCTCTAGGACTTGGAACTATTCTAAAGATAATCTAGAGTGATTGTGATGGATGTTCAACCATTCTTTCACCTTCTTCTAGTGTCCTATCTCCTTTGCTAGTTTGGAGGCAACTCTCATCCCCTCACCAGGGACACTAAAGAGGTCACAAAAGGTAGCCTCATTAATGGTCAAAGTGACAGGCACATCATGGACCTAAGTGACAAACTTGTTCATTCCTTTTGAGAAGAAGTTGATTATGTTTACCATATTAGGGGTAGGAATGGTTGGGCTAGGGGCCATGAAAATATCAAGAAAACCTACAGTTGTGATGTTTTCTTGAATTTTTCTAGGCACTTGACTAGCCAATCACTGTTGCACCGAATCTGCCTCATCAAACATTAGGATAAGAGTCTTATTAGAGTGTCCTAAAGCAACCAAGGTTATGGTAGATAGGAAGGTAGTTACTAAAATAAAATAAAATGCCAATTAGCTTAGGCATAGGCATGTCGCATAAAACCAAAAATAAAACAAGTATAACTAATTAAAGTCAAGTTTATAGCCATACCAATAAAACCATTTAAACACTTAAATCCTAAATGACATACAACTATGTGATCATGAAAATTTTGATATAGCAACATAAATAATAATAAAATATAATAAAAAATAAAATTGTTAACTTTGCCTAGTAGATGATGGTTATGTGGGACACTAAGAGGTATGTGTTCCTCTATGTCAAGATTTGATTTCACAGACCAACCATGGACCATTCCATTAGCTATGCACCTTTGGTAGGCTATGGAATAGCATGTGGTATACCTACTGAAGTTACCTTTAAGTTGCTCCAACATTGCAAGCCTAACTATGGGGCTTTTGAAAATGATTTCCAATGTTGTTTGGGCTAAGGAAAAGAGCTAGTCACTCTTCATAAATCCCTTACCCAATTCACTCACTAAAATCATAGTGAATTGACAATGTAAAGGGGGGAAAGTTCTAGCTATGTTGGGATGGTGAAAAATTGAACAAAGAACACCATTTAAATTTGGATGGACCCCACTAGGCACTTCTCAAGGAATGGGATTTATAACCCAAATTCCATCTAAGCTAGATCTTAACTTCCATGAAGCCTTAGGATACATTTTAAAACTTAAAATCCACCTCACCCACACTAGTCAATGTGGATCCAACCTAGGTCCAATCATCTCATTCACAACATATGAAAACCGAAGAATCCCATACTAAATTAGGAAGTTAGATGTCAACATTGGCAAGTACCGAGCCCTAAGAGAGAAAAGAATCCATCATAGAACATACTATTTTGGGCAACAATGGTGGCAAAAAGTCCACCCACACTAGCCAACATTACTCAACAGAGGAATGACACTTCCAAGCACTACCCAAACCATAATTCAACTCTAGAATGATCATATAACACTTGAAACCTTAGTAGAAGCCTTTGAAAGCTTTGAAACCTTGTCAAAATTAAAAAAAAGGTGGAAAAAACCATGGATTTTAGTGGAGACATGTTGGGGGAGACCTCAACCATGCTGACTAGTGTGGTCCCAACATGGCTAGATAGGGTCTAACCATAAAATGTCATGGCCTCTAAACCTTTCCAAAGTTGCTAGCAACCAAAATACCAAATAAAAACCAATCAAATTGCACCATAAAACATCTATCAATATTGGGGAAGGCCTCATCCATGCTAGCATGCATGGGTCTAGCTTTGATACTCTAAGGATAATCCATAAAAACTCATAAATGCATCAAATTGACCCTAAAATTGACCCCTCTAACCCTATAATCCTATCAAAGCCTCTAGATACTACTAGACTAAAGAAAATAAGTTAAAAATGCAAGAAATCTATCATCCTCCCTTCCATCTATGCTAGGGCTATGTTGGCTAGTGTAGCTAAAGGGGGATTAGCATACAAACCATTAAAAATCCTTTAAAATTGGTAAATTTGAGACCAAATCTTGACCACCAACACTAGAAATCCTAAGAACTTAATAATTTGGTTGATTTTATCCTAGAATCCATTAGGAACTAATATCCTAATGCACCCACGTTGAGGAGGACTAGAGCAATGTTGGCCAACATGGATTTAGCATGGATAATGTTTTAAACTAGTTTTGAAAGTGCATCAAGACACCAAACTACCTAAAACTAGACTTAGTAAGCCTAGAGCCTCAAAGCCTTAACACTAACTATAATTTAGCCTTATTTTAACCATAAAAACTTATGATACCCCCTCATCCATGCTAGTACTACACTGGTCAACATAGTCCAATGGGCATATGACCATACTAAGATTCAAACAATCATGGACATTAACACTTACAAGCATAAACCTTGGCCATGAATGCTAGTAAACCTTGGAGCAAAAAAACTTGGTCAATTTTCCTCTAAACCTCACCAAGAATAAAAAATCAAGTGTGGCCATGCTGAATGATGAGAAAGCCACGTTGGCTAGTGTGGCTCCATTATAGTTGGGTTCCCAAAGGGGTTTTACTAGAATCACCTCCACTAAATGGTCTTAAAGCTTGAATATGGAAGCATACAACCTTAGAAACTTAAAAAATGCAATTTGATTGTATTTTATCCATAAAAATACCATGTTTAGCCTATCCATGCTTGGGCCACCCCCAACGATGTTGGCCAATATAGCTCTCGGTGTAAGACCTTAAAACCCACTTTAGTTTGCATATGTTAGCTTGAAAATCACTAGTTTCAACCCTCATGACCCTATTTTGCCCTTGGAAGTCCATAGAACATAAATTTTGACTTTGGGATACCATAATTTCAATTTTCTCATGCACCCACATTAAGGCCATGGTGGGGCCCTGTTGGCCAATGTAGTCCTAGCATGGATGGTAGTCCTAGGTTGCATTCATGGATTCCAAAAGGTCAAATTGACATCAAAATTGATAAATCTACATCCTTGATTCATTATGCTAACCATACAGGCTAGTAGAATACCAAAACTAACCATAGTCAATCTCAAAAATCACATTCCCATCCTCTCCATTACTAGGGCTCACCCCACCCACATTGGCTAGAATGGGTCCAGTGTGGTTGCCTTGAAAAGCATTATTTTTAACCTTACACAGCCTTAAAACAGCTTTTTTAGGTTCCCAAACTCCCTAGTCAACCTTGTAGCCTCTTACCATGGCCTACTAAGAACTAAAACTGATAAAATATAGCCTTGATTAATCAATATTAACCATCTTTTACCACATGTTTTCCACACTAACTTGTTTGGCCTTATTACATAGTTTCTCAACTTTTTTTGACCTTGTTAAGCATTTTTAACCTTTATTGATTGAGTTTTTTGTTACATTTGATTTAATTTTCATCATTTTAACATTATTTGGATGTTGTCCCACCAAATGTTTCTATCGTTTGGCATTGTTTAACCTTGATTAATACAACTTAACATCAGTTCATGATGTTTGAACCTAGCATGACCTTAACTAACCTTGTTATATGTCATTTGATGTGGTTTGATAGTCATTTCATCATTATCATTTGGATTCATTTGATCCCATTTGATCATCATTTGGGTATCACTTGGTCTTATTTCACATAAGCTAGCCTTTGGTTTATCTTATTTGGTTGGCCTTCTCTTTTTTTATCCTTGTTGACTATGCTTTGTCCTTTTTCAATAACATTTGATGGGGCTAGACCATAATTTGGTCATCATTTGACTATAGTTGATGATAATTTGGTAAGTTTTGACCTTATTTCATGTCCTTTAGCCTTCAATGCAGATTATCTACCTTAAATCCCCCTTTTTTCCCTCTATTGACCATTTTTTCTTAAACAACATCATTGAATGAAGCTTGATCATCATTTGACCTTCATTTGGCTCCATTCTATTATCATTTGGTCTTCATTAGATCTTATTTGGTCTTTGTTTCATTCCATTTGTTTAACCTACCTCTTACAACCTCTGTTGGCCTTGTTTAAACCTGTGATCATAGATGTAAATTGTTTTGGCTTATCTATATGTTATTATTAAAATATTTTACATTATTTTGGCATTATTTACTCATTTTATCACACATGTGTTGCTTAATGTGCATATGGTTGATATACAAGATTAGAGTATAAACACCTAGAAATAAATTAGTTTTCCTTTGAGCCTAAGTGGATTCAACAATGATGTTGAGTGATGTTTGACATTAATTACCTAAATCTTGAGCTTGAGAGTCTAGTCAACCACATAGTTTTAATACAAATGCCTCTTGAGTGGCTTGAAAACCTAGTCAAGACTCTTGACCTTGAGGTTGGCAACATTACTGAAGACTCTAGTTAAGGTTCTTGTCATGACACATAATGGTGAGGAGAAAATCTTGAAACTAAGTTTCTTGTTAGAATCTCAATAGGCTCAAGACATCACCAAGGTCCTTTAAGAAAATATTAATGCATTTTCCTCATCATATGAAGATATGGTAGGTATTGACCCATGTCAATACAAAATTATATTTGATCCTAGTATCAAGCTAGTTAAGCAAAAAGCTCGTAAGATTAGACTAGATTTGGCCTTGGTAGTTTGTAATGAAATCACAAAACTATATCAAGCTAGTTTCATTAGAGTTGTTGATTATGAAAAATGGGTGTCTAAAATAGTGGTAGTCCCTAATAAAAATGGGAGTATATGTATTTGCATTGATTTTTAAGACTTAAATAAGGCAATAATCAAAGACAATTTATCTTTACCGAGTATTGACCAACTTATTAATACAACAGCTGGACATGCCTTGTTATCCTTCAAGGATGGGCTCTTAGGATACAACCAAGTTAGGATTAACCTAGAACATCAACTTTGTATGACCTTCATGACCCCTTGGAGAATATTTTGTTATACAATGATGCCCTTTGGACTAAGGAATGTAGGAGCATTGTATCAACAAGCAATGACCTATATCTTTAGTGACTATATGATAAGATTACTTAATAACTAAATGGATGATATAGCTGTTAATTCCAAAATAGTAGATAACCATGTGCATGATCTTGACCTTATGTTGAAATGATGCCTAAAGTATGATCTTAGGCTTAATTCCAAGAAGTGTATCTTTGGGTTCAAAATTAGTAAGATGCTTGGCTTTGTAGTATCCTAAGTGATAATACATGTCGATCCTAACAAGGTCCAACCTGGTGGCATGAACTAACCTAAAGAAGCTTCAAGGACTACAAGGTAGATTACAATTTATTTATAGATTCATCATAAGGCTTATAGATAAGTTAAAACCCATGCAACACTTACTTAAGAAAGGAGTTCACCATGAGTGAATGGCTCAATGCCAAGAAGCCTTTGAAAAGCTTGAGCAAAAGTCAGCACAACTACCCATGGTTTATTTACCATAAAAGGATAAACCTTTTTATGTCTACCTTGCTATCTCTAACACATCCATTGCCTCTCTACACTTTCAAAAATGAGATGATGGAGTAGAGATACCGGTATACTAATTAAACCATGTGTTAATTGCCTATGAGACCTAATACACCAAAGTAGAGAAGTATTGTCTAGCCCTAGTCTTTTTATTGAAAAAGTGAAGACACTACCTCTTTAGGAGCCAAGTCAACATCATTTGCATGGACAACATGCTTAGAGCCATACTGACTAATATCTACAAAAGTAGTTGCATAGCCTATTGGAAAGCCATACTAGTCAAGTTTAACCTTTATTACATCTCTCAAGCATCAATGAAATGTCAAGCCATAGCTACACAACTTACTACTTGCCTAGTGGAAGATAATGCAACCATTAACATTGAATTTTCTAATGAGGATGTTAACACAAGGTACTCGAGGACTATGAGGTAATCATACACTTTGATAGTGCTTTAAATAACCATGGGGCTAGTGTTGTTGCCATCATAAGATTCTCATCTCTTGAAATCCAATTCTTCCCTTACCATTTCCAATTTTCATGCACCAACAACATGGTCAAGTATGAAGGGTTGATCAAGGGAATGATGGTAGCTCATAACAAATGGATTAAGCATCTAATGATAAAAGGTGATTCAAAACTTGTACTTAACTAAGTGATTGAGGTTTATGCTTATAAAACCAAAAATTTACAACCTTACTGTGACCTAGGAAAGAACTTGATGAAATAATTTATAGATTTTGATATCCAATGTATACCTTGAACCAAGAACACATTAGCCGATGTCATTGCAACCTCAGCCCTCAGTGTGACACCCAATGTGTTTAGCAAGTTACCTTCATTAATCATGAACTATGTTATTCCCATCACACAAACACTAAGGAAAACTCCATAGCCGCAATTCATAGCACTTCTCCAAAGGAATGGTATGACAATATTATGTTTTTCCTAATGCATGGTAAATCTTCACAAGGCCTGACTACTTCTCAAAAGTACACTGTATGTAAAATATCAAAATATTATGCCATCTTAGGTAATAACACATTATGTCTATGGTCTTATAATGACATATTATTATTGTGCTTAGGTAAAACTAAAGCCTACATAGTCCTTGAGAAAGTTCATGAGGGTGTATGTGAGGGACATATAGGAGCTAAATCCATGGCCACTAAAATTAAGTGACTAGACTATTATTGGTCCTATATGGAAAGACAATTCTTGTAGAAGGTTAAAACTTGTGACAGCTATCAACAACATAGCAACCTAATACATGCGTCATCAATTGAGTTACACACTACTTAGATAACTTGGCCATTTCAATGGTGGGAACATGACATTATTGGACATATAACGCCTAAGTCTTCCACAAGGCATAGCTTCATTATCACTACAACCAAATACTTTACAAAGTGAGTTGAAGCTATTCTCCTAATGAAGGCAACATCTCAGCAAGTCTATAGATTTATACTCAATAACATAGTAGCCTATTTTGGCATACCTTTGATCATAGTAATGAATAATGAACCACAATTTAGTAGCCAAGAAATGAAAAACTTTTTTCAAGATCTAAGTATTAAATATTCATTTTCCATCACCTTATTACCTTCAAGCCAATGTACAAGCTAAATGTAGTAACAAGGCCATTATAAACTTTTTGAAAAAGATGTTGAATAATAGCAAACATAATTAGCATGAGCGCCTTCTCCATGCACTTCGAGCCTACCAAATGACCTATCCACTTGTAATTAGTGTAACTCCATATAGGCTAGTTTATGAATTTGAAACTATTTTTTCTCTTGAATTATAGGTTCCATTAGTTAGAGTGGAATTATCGAACTTTATCGATGATGATTAGAATAAGGAGCTATATATTATCAACTTAGATTTAGTGGAAGAAAAAATAGCATCACTATGACCTAAACAAACAAAAGATCAAGGAAGGAGACCTAGTCCTCAAGGTTATTTGTGAGCATGTGGACAAGTTCTCAATCAACTAGGAAGGGCCTTTCTTGATCATCAAGACCTTTGGCAATGGAGCCTTCAGAATAGCATATATGGATGAGAATGAATTGGCCAATTTGGTTAACTATTCCTATCTAAAGTCATACTACATCTAACAAAAGCTTCCTTACAGGTACAATAGTTAACATCAATAGCCTTACAACTAATGACAAGCAAGCCTACATGACCTTTCTCTATCTCTCTTTCTATTCAGCACATTAAATGAATTATAAAACTTTGTAATAATGGTGACCTAGTTCACTAATTATATTATATGGCCTTATGCATTATCATGTAACAACATTCTTTCTTTATCTTTTATTCCTATTCTCTTAGAGTTGTGCTTGTAGGATGAAGCTTGAAGTCATTACAAAGATGCAACTCATCATGGAAACAAGGTATCATGTGACCTTGATGCATAATATTTGATTAGCTTGTCCTGCTATTCTAAGAGCACTTTTTTCACATCATTTCCACTAAACCTTCTTGAGCCAAACGTAGTAGCCTAATTATAACCTTCCTCACCTCAAACAATAGTGATGACCAATGTTTGACATTCATGTATAATGGCCATGTGAAATTTTCTTCATCATGCTCTGCTATTAAGTCTATTGGATGTAACACATATCATTCAATGAGAAAATGAAATCAAGCTTGGCCCTGGTTATGAAATCCAATGAAGGTTTCACTAAGAAGAAAAATGGAGAAGCAAATTACCAACAAGCTAAAAGGCTGATGAAGACAAAAAGATGAATAAATGACTTGAAACATGAGAAAGGAGGAGCCTAATGACCTAACAAACCTTGGATCAAGATATTGGTCCCTCAAGAACATTACCGATTGATCCTTATCTTGAAGACATGGAGTGAGAAGACCTCATTGATCACGTAACATGTCAATGCCATAATTGTAACCATGATGTTAATATTTGAAAATCATTGTTAACCTTGTGACCATTTTTGCATGACCTAACATAACCTTTAGCCTATATCATCTCATTTATCTCATCATCACAAGCACTCTTTGGCATGGTTTGATACTACTAAATAAAGCATGGAGAGGGAATGGTGGTGATGGATCTACAATGGTGTTTTGTGTTCTTTATTGATGTCTCTCAGATCAATCATCAAAACATCAATAAAGAGGAGCCAATGAAACACCACTAAAAGAATGCATGTTGAAGCCTTGTTAGCATTGTAATCTTTACCCCATGAAACCTAAGGTATGAATTTCATTGTAAAATGTGAAGATTGTAATCCATAAGATGCAATTTCACATACTTTAACTTGTGGAGCTAAAAAATGCTCCATAAGATGGAGTAGCCTCACTTCTCAAGTGGCAAAAGTCTTACCATATCAACATTTGGGTTTGGACAAGCCAAAAATGCCTTTTGTACTGCAAAAATTGGCAAAATATGTTTACTACACTAGAAGCACCTATGCCCAATTTTGGGGGATTTGACTTTCATTCCCCCAACTATAGCTAGCGTAGTCACCATAAGGCTAGCATTGCCACATCAGGGCCATCATTGAAGTGGGTGGGGTTTCCATCTTCAGCGAATTTCAGTGTCACCCCTATAACTCTAGCATTGCTACT
>MNCI01024145.1:171931-199903 GCA_015680685.1 Gnetum montanum | reverse complement strand
ACTAATGGTCTTTGATGAGTGCTCACATGTGAAAATCAACTAATACTTCCTTTATTTTAGGCATTCTAAACTTGGCAAATAAAGTCTGAGGATAAGGCAAGGACTACCACTAGGAGTGATGGTAAGGTGTTTGTTTCTCAAGTCATAAAACTTAGGTTCAAGCTCATGTAGAGTCACTCAAAAGAGGTTACACTTTCATTCATCCACCACCATCCCAAGACCCTACCTTGGCAAGATGAACATTAAGCATTTGGGTAATGATCTTTAAAGTCTAAGGGTACGGCGTAAATTTTTGGCAATCAAATCTAAGTATAGAAAAAACCAGGACTAAAATGTGGGGATTGCACAATGTTTCCCTTCAGCCCAAGGCATTTTTAGTTTTTGGCATATCTTTAATTTAAAAGGCAAAATCATGGGAAATAAATTACTAGCCTTGGATAGAAGGATGAGAGCTATTCCTTAAAAATGATCACCAAAACATAAAATACCAAGCACACATGACCCAAAGAAAATGCTAACTCGTAAGCCTGAAACATGCATGTCAAAAAAAAATTAGATCTATGACTTATGAAAGACCCCATGCATGATTTAAAACTCACAAGAAATCCCACATGCCCTCATGAGATAATCCTCACTTGTCCAATCCAAGATAACAAACACCTATAAATACTTAGATTGCAACAATGGTTTTGAAATAGACACATCTATGAATGCAATCAATTGAGGAGGAAGAACACACTTCAAACTTGGATTATTGTCCAACTAGCGGCTTCAAAGATCAAGTCCAATTGTCTCCCATCAAGCCATGACAACAAGCCAAGGTGCAGCCAAAAGCCCAAGGAAAACCAACATTTAGAATCAACCAAACAAGACCCAAAAACCAATCAAAATGGCCATAAACAATAGCAGCAAATCAGCCTCTTAAACCTTCAACATAGGTTCACAAGGATCACTACAACAGCCCCCACACTCAACCCAGAAAACAAGGTAGGAGCAAGCTCATACAATCTCTCTCTCCCTCTCCTCTACTCCACAATTCTCAAACTAGCATTGTCTTCCCTCTCTTGAAAAAAGGTGAAAATGAGAGCAAACCCCCCTCAATTTATAAGATGGAGGACCCCAAGACTTGGATAAAGACTTGTTCAAAAAAGTTTAAACAATGAGCAAAAACCGAACAACCAATTCTTAAAAAATCCTTTTTTTATTCATGACATCATTAATACTATACTTGGACAAGTAAGATCCCATTAGGAATTAGACATGTGAGGATGACAAAACTCAAGAGAGCCACATGTGTCCTATTAAATGAGTCCTTTGCCCCTTTTCCAGCCATTAATATTAAGTGAATAATTAGCATATTTAAAAGTAGATGTCATCACAAACATGTCATAAGCATACATCACCATCCCACATTGACTTTTTTTGTAGCCCTACCTTTTTTTCTTTTGGCTTGTTTATAAATCACTTTTAGTTTATAAGATCTCAGAGTTTGTAATTTATTTTGGTTTTTTAATCTATTTTCTACGTTTCCTATAATTTATCTAGTAAAAATCATTGATACTAAACTTTTTGTACATCCAACATTTTTACATGTCATAGCTGCAATATTAGAAATTAATATTTTAATCAAATTAAAGAAAGTATGGTCCCACGAGGTACATTTTTCAGTGTTTAACATTAAAATCTCAAAATCTATGAGTTGAATCTAGAAACTAATTATAGATCTATCCTCTAGGTGTGAAATTACGTTAGTCCACCAAATTTGACTGCAATCTAACAACTTTGAATTTCTGACATATTTTAATTAATTAAATATTCAATAAATTAAAATTTCTAACTAAACACCAAAATAAACCATGGATCCATAATACATTAATTTCCTAATATTATTCTAAAATAATGTTAGACTTTCTCATGATTATATGTCAATAAAATATATATTTGTTAACTTGAAATAATACATAATTAGAAATAAATAGTAAACTTGCTTATGTCATCCAATCAAAAGTCTTCATATTAACATAAAAGCATTAGGCACACACACGCACACATGTATATAAGTTTTAAAACAAGTTAAAGACTATCTCTTTAATAGAGAACTACATGTGCTATCATAAACTAGAAGTTATACACTTTCTACATTTTCATCTTACCATATCATGAATCTGAATTCATTTTTTTACTATGCCCTTCTTAGATGGCATGCATGGAGTTGAAACTAATGGTTATAAACAGAAAGTTTGAGTCATTAAATCTAGGTTCCGTAGAACCCCTAATAATCACCCTCTAAAATTTAGGACAAAATTTTTCAAACCTTATTAAAACATGCGGCTATACTTACACTAGCAATTACAATGGATATGACTCATATAATGATAGGTTGATTACAAGGCCTATATACCTCCTTCACTCATTAGATTTAACAAGTTATTTATATAAGACCTTGCTACTTCTTATAATTCTAAGGATTGATGCATCAATGGTACATAACCTATCCTAAGTAGTGCTTTGATACCTTAAAGACTAGCATCAACAAGGGTGATGGTTAACACTCCCCATCACTTACAAAGCTAGAAAACATCAAACATTTGTGTAACTCACTTGTTTCAAGTTTCATTTTACAAGCAACACCAATAGATGTGGTTAGATGAACTTGTAATCCCCCACCATATTTTCCACCGAACAAGATCATTTAATCTATAATAGGATCCAAACAATGGCTAGGAATCAAAAATATATAGGTTTCAACAACTTTG
Organism: Gnetum montanum; assembly: GCA_015680685.1. Classification (NCBI taxonomy): domain Eukaryota; kingdom Viridiplantae; phylum Streptophyta; class Gnetopsida; order Gnetales; family Gnetaceae; genus Gnetum; species Gnetum montanum. Next base: position 197,147 of record MNCI01024145.1, on the reverse strand, counting down.
TCTGTGTAATGTGGTGTTGCATTCCCACATTAAAGGCCATCCAGCTTGAGGAATCTGATCACCATTCAATCACGAGTTGGGTTATCTTTAGGTTCTAAACTACAAAAATAAGACTTGGCTCAACCATCATTTTTGGACTACACTTCGATATACTCCCAAGATAGGTGAGGTGGGTACACACTTATGAATGGCACATGCATCATTGAAAAGGTCAAGTGTTGTGCAACTCAACCCTCTTGGGTTCAATAGCTCAGAATATTAAGTCAAAGTAAGCATATGTATAGGTAGGGTTGGTTAGTGATGTTCATCTCTACATCCAAGGTAGGGTGTATGCAAAATAAATAAACAATGCAACCTATCCATTTAAGGTATGGGGATGAATATATTATTATTAATATGATTAGCTAATGATACTTAGTAATAGTACATGTTTCACACAATGCATACCAATCAAGTGGATCATCCACCTAATTACTAACTATGAATTTAGGTGACTTGCTTATCCAAGGGTCCAAAGGGCTTCTAATCATAATCCATTTGGGTTCATTTTATGGAAAAAAAATAAACATACATGATCATATATTTTTTTCTTTCATTTCTTTGTAGAAATAAAAAACATATATCTACTGATAAATAAATAGGGTTAGCATATTGAAGCAAGAATAACTAAATAATATTTTACTTTACATGAAAGGAAAATTTAACTGTGGCAAAATATACAAAACATTCATTATGTAATGAAAGACTTACTCTGAGTAGAATTCCAGGCTTCCAATATCCTCATCATACAATTGAAAAAAAGTAACGATGCATCTCAAGTATTTTTTAATTGTCATATAACAACTAGCTCACATCATACAATAAAGAGAGTTACAACACTAGGGCTTGCTCCTCCCGGGAAAATCAGCCAATGTTTCTTCCAATTTTCAGGCATCCTAAATTTGCCAAACAAAGTCTAGCTTAAATTTTTGGCAATCAAATCTAAGTATAGGGGAAATTGAGAGCTTAGAGTAAATCTGAAATTCTAATTGTCAACACAGCTCATGAAAGTTGGGGGTTCCCAATGTGCTCTTTCAGCCTAAGGCAAACTTTAATTTCTGGAATTTCTTTAGTTTGAAAGGCAAAATCACGGGGAATAAATCACCAGCAAAAAAAAGAATGATGGTAATAGTAATAGTCCTTTCTATTCTCGGGCCAAATAGAAGATGGACAATCTCAAATATCTTTTTCTAAAAAAAGAAAAGAAACAAAAGGCAGAGAATAGACTTCTAAAGGTGATTGCTTATCATTATCATATTATTTTATGAAATCAGAAAAACAGTAAACAGTATATAAGAACCATAGATACTAAACTTTTTGTACATCCAACCTTTTATACATGTCAAGCCAATTGTAACGAGCACAAACATGTCATAGCTATCATGCTAGAAATTAATATTTTAATTGAATTAAAGAAAATACAGTCCTACAAGGTGCTTTGTTTTAATCATTTAACACTAAAAACTTAAAATCTAAGACTTGAATTAAGAAACTAATTGTAGATCTATATTCTATGTGTAAAACTAAGTTATTCCACCAAATTTATGTGTGATCTAATAACTTTAATATTTTAACATATTTTAATTAGTCAAATATTCAATAAACTAATAATTCTAACTAGACATCGAAATAAACCATGTTTCCTAATATTATTCTAAAATAATGCTAGACTTTGTCATGCTTATTCGTCAATAAAATATATATTTTTAACTTAAAATAATAAATAATTAGACAAGAATTTAGAAATAAATAATAATCTTGCTTATGTCACCTAAACAAAAAGTCTTCATACTACTTAGCATATATATATATATATTATTTATTTATTTATTTATTTAATAGAGTACTAAAGTCACATGTACAAATATGAGGCACTACAGTAGCGGCCATTATTTGGAATAATAGTAAGGTGCTCATTTCTCATGGCTTGGGTTTAAACATGAACGTAACCACTCAAAGAGGGTAGGCTTTTGCTCATTTATTGGTCCATCGAGACCCCACTTAGGGAGATTAGCATTGAACCTCTAAGCAATGACCCTTTTAAATCATTGTTAATGCATTTAAAGAATCTCTACAAAGATTTTTGAAATGATTCTTGCGGAAAAGCCAACTATAGCATTCATTCACATTTCACAAAGATAACCATGTGGTCATACAAACTTTTGTGTAAAAGAAAATAGTTTAAGGGCTGCTTGTTTGGTAAATTGGTAAATAATTAAATATAATTTAGTTTCCATCACATGCTATAGAGTTCAACCAAAGAATCAATTATGTTCCACACATGCTTGCCTAAATGAAGATGGTATATTCGAATATGCCAATGGATGCAATAGATAATGCATAAATGCAGTTGTTAAGGTTGTTAACAAAAATAAGTAACACTAAACATGTGATCCATCTAAAATATTCCTATGATATAGGTACTGTTGAATCATGATGATCTTCTTTTACACATTTTTCTAACATTAACTATTTTGGTTTATATTCCTTCATGTGTGCTTTATTTTCAATTATAAGAAGTATACTAGAAATGTTGTAGGTACCTACTGGTTAAAGGTCATCACCATTCAAAACTTCATCTTGTCTATTACTTCTTAAATGTCTCAGTATTCCCTTACAATGACCTATATCATTAAAATTTGTTTTAATTTTCTTTCCCATAGCATACAAAGGAGTACGAGTGTTTCTTTAGTAGGATCAACATGTGAGGTAAGTTAGATGAACAATAAGATATAGGATCTTGAACTAAAAACATCATTTTTCAATAACAAACCAAGAAAAAAAATATCACCATGGCCATACATGCATGATGCAACGGGTATTATATTGTTGGGTATCTACATAGCAGGAGGTTTCAAGGCTCTATATACTTTCAAAAACAAGTGCAAGGATTTGGAACTCCAGGCTTGAAAGGTTAAAAAATAAATTTTTCATACTATCATCTTTAGATGTGTTGTTTGGGAACCTAGTGCTAAACTTTGGAAAAATATCAAAAGAGTGCAAAAAAAATTTCTTTTTAATGAATTAACGGTGAAGATGTAGACACCTTACTCAATGCTATTATGTGAATGCAATTCATTACCTTTAGAAGCAAAAGCTTTGTGCCAATTCATCACATATACTCATAGCTTACATATCTCAAGGCAAGACAAATTCTCTAAAGCAATTCATAAGGATTCACAAGACTATGATTGGTATTTTTAGGAAATGCAATGGTTGAGAAAATGGAATACCTCTTGATAGGACATACAGCAAAATCCTAAGCATATTCACTAGTTAGTCAAGCAAAAGGTTTTAACACAAGTGTGGTTTAATATATAAGGCAAAAAAAAATTTTATCTGCATGACATTAAATCTAATAAAATGTGGTTTAATATATAAGGCAAAAAACAATTTTATCTACATGACATTAAATCTAATAAACTATGTACAAAAGCTGGAGCCCTTAAAGATGAGTTACATGTATTTCTTTCGTGTGTTGTGAGTACACAACAAAAAACTTGTATGATTTGTTTTTGCTACCCCATTGGAGCATAGCTGGTTTGTAGAGTTTATCTTTATTTTTCGTGAAGACGTGATATATCTCCAAATAGATCCTATAGGTCTTCAAATATAATAAAGATCAATTTCAATATCATAAAGATCAATTTCAATTTAATGTAACAGTTCGGGAAAACTAACTCCAATATTGTACCTATTTATAATATTGAAGTACAATTTAGCATTTTAAATTCTGCAACCAAGAGTAGTATCCCGTTCATGAAAACAATTGAAATTAGTATCATTTCTGTTTATTAATTCCAAGCAAAGGGAAGTGGAGAGTAGAAAACCTGCTGGAATGAGTTGCAGAGAAGATGCAGCAGGCTGTGCCTGTAGCCTGCGGAGAACTTGCCTTTAATTTCACGAGTGGCAATTTCCCATTCCCTTCTCCTTCTATAACAAAAGCAGACCATCAAGGCTCACAAAATCAACCTTCATTTCATTATTTCTGGTTAAAAGAAAAAACAACACACAAATAACGTTAGCGCCATTGCCTCATTGTTGTACCTGCTGCTCCGCTTAGCAGTCGGGTCTAGCTTGGTTTTGATTACAAAGGAATCCATTTCTATCAAGCCTGCGTGCCGCGCGAACGAACCAACGAACTAACCTTGCGATTCGCCATTTTTAAGTCCCCAAAGTTTATGGGTTCGCTTCCCGCGCTTTTCACTTTCTTTCCAAATTTTGTTTTCTGGGAAGCAAGGTGGGATTGTATTCGAGCTACGAATTTTTTGGTTTTTTTTTTTATAATATATATGCCCGTTAAATACATTTTGGCAAATTTAACAATGGTAGGTGGGATCCAACCGGAATATTTCTAGGTCATGCTACGGAAATTATGTTGAGCATTTCCACCATTTCTTTCTTTGACTTGCGTTGGCCACGGTGGTGTTCCATGTTTACCAAGAACCACAATCAATATACATGGTAATAAAATAATGTATAGACAACAGTCACCCTTCCATTGGTCTAAGTTTTTACTCGTCTTGTCTATACTCTCCTCAATTATGTATGAAAACACACTTTGTTAGTGGATCAAAGGTTGTTTCCCTCCAAAACGGGGGTCAAAATGTAGAGATCCTTTGGGGTTCCATGTTACTTTAACTATCATGTAGAACTACATGGGCCCTAATTCCTTGGGAACCTCATCACAAGGATATCTAGCCTTGCAAAGGAGCTTTGGCTTCGATGCGCAGGCCACTACCTTCTCTTTAGAGTTGGGCTTAGAACTAAATGCGTTACTATAGGAATGTATTGTAGTCTTTCTAGGATAATCTATGTTATGTGCATGTTGTGTGTATGTGCGTGCGTACGGCTGGTTGGTCTAGTTGTGTAACTAATGTTTATGACCTTACTAACTCATCTAACCCTTGTCTAATAGGTTGTGACATAGGATGTTGAACATTAAAGCATAATCCACCTTGAGTTTGCCCTCCTATATAGCTATTGTTGGGACTCTTAGGTGATGCTGAATGATATTTTCCAAGGGCAAAACCATTATACTTGATATCAAAGCCATATTTGTGTTGCGGGTTTGGGGGTGATTTGTGGTTCACTCCTAAAAAGCCATGGTGCAAAAGAAAAAGAGCAAGAGAAGCCACATCTTTGGTGAGGCTCCTACGGACTTTGTTCCTCGTGATGATAGGGTGGAGCATATGTATGATGATGCAACTCCTAAACTAGAGAATGTCAATGACAATGACAAAGTACCTATCAAGGATCCTGATTCCCTTGACAAGGTACAATGGCTATGGAAAAAGCTTCTTGAAGTTGACAGCATGATCCTCAACCACCTGCTAGTGGCCAAGAGGGTTAAGAAGGTACATGATATTGTTGATAGATTAGACCTCACATGCCTTTAGGAATTAAACTCTGGTGTTAAGCACAAGCTTTCTATGGCCCAAAATTTTGTGCTTCAAAATTGTGTTGAATAAATGGATAACATCATTAACGATGTACAAGTCTCAATGGGTGACCTCATGCAATGAGTGTCACTTTTGGAGGCTCATGTAGCGAAAAAGATTTTCTTTTAAGCCTTAGTTCACAACTTCTTCAAGTATCTACGTTGCCTTGTACAAATTCCAGAAAGATTTTGAGCTCCATAAGTCATCATTGTACATAACCACAAAAATGTCATTGAGTATTGGCCCACAAGAATGAATGAAATCTTCCTATTTTAAAAGCTTTAGCATGATGATCTTTTTTAAAAAAAAAAAAGAACAAGAAATGTTGTATCATTTTGGCCATTAATGAAGCAAGCCTTAAGTCTTTAGATTCTAATTTTAATATAGCTCAATATTTACATAATAAAGGGACTCTGTATCTCAGAATAATTCAAGGCTTACAATAACTATGATTTCGAGTTTCAAAGATTTAAGCCCAAGTTTTTGGTAAGAGCTATAGTATGAATGAAACTTTAGAACTTCAATTTGAAACTATTATCGCAACAATAGCTACTTTCATGGAACATAAAAGGACTACAATTATTGGATTTACTTCTTTGCAAGATTTCCAACAACTTTCAAGGACTGATATGCTCACACAATGAAACTGAGCTAAAATTTATCACACTATATTTGTGTGTGAAAAATGAGCCCTAAGTGGAGGTAAATTTCAACATAAATTTGAATAGAGATGCTTTGAAGATTAAAATATTTACAATCAAATTTCTTTTTGGGACAAGATGTTTCAAAGCTAAGTAAACAATTCCAAAATATTTTGCATTGTTAATCATATAAGCTCATGAAGTTTTAGTTAGTTTGAAAAGCTAGGGTTTTGAATTAAACCTAACATTGTGCAGAACAATTAAGTTAGCTATCAATGATAGAACTTGTACGAATTTGACCTGGCTCAAGCGTATGCTCTTTCTATTTGCTAATTAAGATGAGACTATTGTAAAATAAGTCATTGAGCTTAAAGACTAGTTTCATCTTAATATAGGATTAGCATTAGAGCAAATAGTTGAGCGCAGAAAGAAAGCTTATCATTTTAGGAAAAGAAGCTTGATTTGAGGTTGATTTAATTCTTCAGAATTATTTCAATGAGAGAAGTAGAGTAATAGAACCAAAAATTAGCTTTATAATGGGTTTTAACAAAAATTTCAAAGAAATAATTTTCTTAAGTATGTTTACGATGTCAGTCGTAAAGGAAACTTATAGAACAAAAAACTGGCTCTATCAGATGGTTCTACTCAACTTAGCCTCATGGGATTAAAGCATAAGAAAAGACTGAAATTAGCTTTGTGTATGTGTATCCCATATGACACATAAGCTATTAAGTGAAGTGAGTTAGTAGAACCAAAATCTAATTCTATGAAAAAAATACAAAGAATGGTTCTGCTAAGTCAGCTCTGTTCATATGAGAAGATTTGTGAGGTTGAAGAATGGTTTTATGAAAGCTCTTAAAGTAATTTTTAGATCAATAATGACACATAGGAGTTTGATTATATGGTTCATAAACTAAAATTTAGTTCTACATGTAAGGATGAAAATGGCTTTATCATGTTAACTCCTACATCATAATTCAAAGAAAGAGCTACAAATGATGTGTTGTTTGTAGAATTGGAAAATGGCTCTACAAGAAATGCACTTTTTGGTTCTACTACATCAACTTCATTATGTGGCAAAGGGTTCGTAGAGCCAAAAAGTAGTTATGTGAAAAGGCTCTACAAACAAAGATGTACGTAAAAGCTCTTAACAGATATTATGCATTAGTCTTACATGCGCTATCTAGTCTTAGCAAGATTATCATTCACTTCGTTGGAACGGACCCAAGACAATGAAATCTGTGCACGCTAGGCGATTTAAGTAAAGAATAAGGCACACCAGTTTAGTGGATTATCTAACATCCAAAATGTCTTCTTATCACAAGTGAGATGGATCCAACCCACCAGTGCTACAGGAATGTCAAGTGATATACACACATCCAGATGAGTATGTTCCCAACTTCACCTTTATCCTACATCAGGATGAGCATCTACGTTAGTGGGACATGGAGGATAACATCATATTACCTCCTGACCGATCGGTTCCTAGAATGCTACTTCAAAATCTTACTAGACTGGGCATTCAAGACTGCGGTATGGAATACATAATGGAGGATCATGACTACTAGGACTATTGTCCAACTGAGGCACAACGTGATAAGATCGGCAATAGGCGGAACCCCACGAACACATGAAGGGGAAACAATTCAACAACCCTTTATTCTTGCAGGAACTGCATGACAATGAGGAACCTATCTTTCACGATTCCCATTCAGCCGAACCTCCTCTAATGCAGTAGGTCATTCATTCCATCATTAAAAGTAGGCAATCAAGCGACTAGAAGCCCCAGGATGATGGGGGGTCATGCAGGAAAGATCGTAGCAAGGGCAAGGATTGACATGAAGGTTGAGGCCATCATTAGATTAGAGGAGGAGATCGACACCAGGGTGGTGGCGATTCTCCTCCCTCTTCTCCATCTTCTCACTCCACTCTATCTTCACACGATTTTGATTTTGATCGCAGCCGTGGTAGAAAAGATCGAGATGATGGTGATCGCAATGGCTGAAGGGAACAATGTGAGGAAAGGCATGACCAATCATGCGAGTCTCACCATCAAGAAAGGAGAGGCAGCTGAAATCGTCACAGACATCGTGGCCATCAGCAGGACTATGACTCGAATGAACCACTGTTGACTACTTGAAGTATGCTTAATATAGCCGAGGCAGTTCAAATACCTAGTAGGCACTTAAAAGATAGTCAGATCAAGCACATTAACATGAACAACATCCCCAAATTAGAAGGGGGATATAATTGTGATCCACAGACTCCCTTTCAAGCATTTCATGATGCTTACACCCTATAGAACATAGATAATGATTCGCAGAAACTTAAGTTGTTCCCCCGCACACTCATCAAAGAAGCGAAAAGCTGGTACCAGTCTTTAGAGCTGGAATCAATCATGAGATGGAGTATAATGCTGGAAATTTTTAATCACAAGTACCAAACCTACTCAAGAGTGTTCAACTTAAGATGACAAATCTAGGGGTGGAAGCAAGATGGTCATGAACCCTTGGATGCAGCCATGATCAGATACTACTCATTGTTACATCGATGCCCTGGTCATGGCTACTCTCAGTGGGCATAGCTCCACCATATCATAAATGGGCTCCACTTTGAAACTAGAAAGACCCTTGGCGTTTACGCTCAAGGAAGACTATCGAAGCTAAGGGCCCATCAATTGTAGCGCTTAATTGAGTAGGTGGCTAAAGAAGAGGGGGAACTAAGAAAAAAGGAAAGTGTAGAAGAGTATAATCGGGACCCTTCCATCCGAAAGAGGGAAGTTCGATTTTGTGAAGATGAGGAAGAATCACCAATAGATGCAACGGTGAACCGTAAAACCTTGCCCCTATAAAAATTTGCTTATGAAATATCAGCTAAGGTTGACAAGATGTGGGACTCTTTGGTCGAGAAATTTCAAAGTGTTCTAAAAATCGCAGAGGAGTCCAAAGCGCAAAGTAATGATTGTGATCGACATAGGAAAAAGGATGCTGAACGTGCCTACCATAAAGGTAAGGGCAAAGTTACTGTAGCAGAATAGGTTGTTAACTCTGATATAGAAGATGATGGTGATGGGTATGACATATGCCAATACGAACATCCTAATGGGTGTTGTCCAATGGTGTCACATCTACAAGAGTCTAGGGTGTATGCATTAAATCCTTGCTTGGCAAAGAGGCAAACGCCCCAAAGATTGCCTTACCCACAAGGCAATCCCAGGCAGTTCCACCAGCAACAAGGTTATTATCCAAGTGGAGCACCACTGCGACCTTACGAATATTTCCAGCAATGGTAGCATCCATAATCATGGGGGATGCCACCTCGAAGGCAGCAGTACCCTTATCAGCAACCAGATCCTTATGGGTACTATGTTCAACAACTAGTCTCCCCACAAGACTCTTCTAGACACACAACCTTTCAAAATCATTGCTACCCCCCGGAATACTTATGAACATAGTCTCCATCACCTAGGGGGAAGAACCCACATCTCTACTATCCTCCATCACCTTCTCATGCCATCCCTACTCATCAACCCCCCACTCAGCTACCTCCTGCTCCATCTATGTAGGGAAAAATACCACCACAGCCACAACAACGTAATGCTACGAGGGCTGTCAACTTACAATCGGCTTCTCAGTTGAGTGGATCAGAATTGAAACCACGAAAATGTCCCTTTTTCTGGCCCAATCCTCCAAACATACCCTCACATTCACATGTGGCCAATGCCTCTGGACCCTCAATTGCCTCCACCATCCTAACTTTTGAGCAACCTTCAAACTAAACACCTCCTAACTACTAACCGTCATGCTCATGCACATTGTGATAGAATGGATAAAGGCAGGCCAATCTATCTTCAAGTGGTAGGAAATGAGCCATGTAAAGCTCTTTTGGATTCAGGGTCAGGCATCAACTTGATTTCACATGACATGTACAAGACCCGGAACCTGCCCCCATTGAAGAAAAGCAACATTCGGCTTAAGTTGGCAAACCAATCCATTATAGTTCCCTTAGGATTGGTGGAAGATATTGTGACCACCGTTTGTGGGTGGTCCCATCCTGTAAACTTCCTGGTCATTCGTGTTGAGAATTGCAAGGGGAATTTTCCAATCATAATGGGAAGAGTCTAGCTTAGCACAGTGAATGTACGATTAGGACTCTGAGATCTTTCCCTTCAAATTTCAAAAGAAAATCCTTTTGGAAAGATCGAGAAGAAGCACGTCCCATGCATCACGTACAGTGACTCCGGGTGCAACTATGTGCAGCAACTATGGTCTGCTAAGCAAACATCTATTCAAGCATGCAGTTGGTGTGCTGAAGAATCACAAGTTCAACTATGCTTGTACGCAGCAGCCACGAATCAAGAAGACACCCAATGCTGACCAGTGACTCTAATAGTAGCACTTTATGCATGGAACCATCTGAGGGGCTTGTATGCGTCTATATAGAGAGCATGGATGAATTGGGAAAGGTCCATCAACAAAATCTCCACTATTGATGACAGTGATGATTGGGGAAAGCTATAGATCCTTGAAAGTTTTAAACATTAGCCTCTGAAACTCAAATCCTTACTAGCTAATTTGGAATATGCATTTTTGCATAATGGCAAGTTGGTAATTATCAATGCCACTCTTGCCCCTGAACAGAAGAAGCAGTTGCTAAAGGTGGTGAACAAATGGAAGGCTGCTTTTGCATGGTCATACCTTGAATTAATAGGAGTTGATCCCAAGGTATGCCAACATCAGATTTATATTGACTCCTCCGTGAAGCCATGATGACAACCACAAAGGCGGTTGAACCCTAAACTGAAGCAAGTAGTCAAGGATGAAATCGAGCAGTTGCTGACAGTGGGGTTCATCTATTCCATTGTAGATAGTGAATGGGTTAGCCCACTCATTATTGTGCCAAAGAAGGGTGGCAAATGGAGGGTCTATATAGATTTCTGACTACTAAGCACGGCTACCTTAAGGGATCACTTCCCACTCCCATTTGTGGACCAAGTGTTGGATACCATTGTGGGGCATTGTTACTATAGCTTTTTTGATGGTTATAGTGGCTATAACCAACTCCAAATTGCACCCAAAGACCAAGCCAAGAAAACATTTACAAGTCCCTGGGGAACTTTTGCATATAAGAAGATGCCCTTTGACTTATGCAATGTGCTTGCAACTTTCCAGTGCCTTGTCCTTAGCATCTTTTAGCAACAAATTGGCAATGGGGTAGAAGTCTTCATGGATGGATGACTTCTCTACCTATGGAGCAACATTTAAACAAGCCTTGGACCACCTTGAGCAAGTTATGAAAAGATGCGTGGAAACTAATCTACAGCTCAAATGGCAAAAGAGCCACTTAATGGTCCAAGAGGGCATTGTTCTAAGGCACTACATTTCACAAGCAAGGATTAGTGTAGATCTTGAAAAAATCAACGTCATCCAAGGAATCACTAGTCAACTAAGCACTATAAAAGATGTTTGATCATTCCTTGGCCACACTGGTTACTACCAACGCTTCGTCAAGAATTTCTCAAAGATTGCCAAGCCGTTGGTGGAACTCACAAAAAAAGATGCTTCATTTGTCTAGACCAGGGAATGTGAATTTGCATTCCAAACACTTAAATAGAAACTCATAGAAAATCCAATTCAACGGGCACCTGACTGGTCCAGACCCTTCCACATCATGAAGGATGCATCTAACTATGCATTGGCAGCCATGCTTACACAGTGGGATGACCATAGACATCCATATTATATCCACTGTGCAAGATGCAACATTGTGGGTTCTTAGCTCAACTACACCACCACCGAAAATGAATTAATGGTGATGGTGTTCACCTTGGAAAAATTTTGACACTTTGTGCTCAAGTACAAGGTGTTTGTACATACTGACCATAGTGCCATCCGGTTCCTGATGAACAAACCAACGATGAGCCCTCGTATCATATGGTGGCTTGTGATCCTTTAGGAATTTGAACTTACTATGGTAGACAGGAAGGGAACTAAGAATGTGGTTGTTGACCACTTATCTCGGTTGCGATGGGATAACAAAAAAGAGGAGGAGCCACTTTTTGACTAATTTCCAGATGAACTCCTCTTCGCTGGAGCAATCGATAAGTAGATGTCCTAATAATCGCCTCGGTTCAGCCACATCCTCACCTATCTCACAACCCAAGAATTACCAAAGGAGTGGTATCATTGGTAGAAACAACAGTTTCTCCACAAGGCCAAGCACTTCATGGAAAACAATGGACACCTTTATAAGGTGTGTGCAGATGGCTTGGTTCAATGGTGTGTCCCTAATGAAGGTACACTGCGCATCCTTCAAGATGCTCACGAAGGTCCTTGAGGGGACCACTATGTTGGATGACGCACCACCATTAAGATCCTGCTTGTAGGATATTACTGGCCTACACTCTTCAGAGATTCATAATGGTTCACCCACTATTGTAAACGATGTCAGAGAGATGGTGGGATGACTGCACGAATGGAGGGACCTCAACAGTGGATCCAGCCACTAGAACCCTTCGATATTTGGGGCATCGACTTCATGGGTCCCATCACACCCATGTCCAATGGGAAGACATACATCATCGTCATTGTAGACTACTACACTAAGTGGGTGGAAGCGACAGCTATCACTGATTGTTCCTCAAACACAGTCGCAAGGTTTGTGCAACGACAAATTGTGAATAGGTTTTGATGAGTGGCGAGGTACCCCTACATGCAACCATACGAATATGAGCGTTTCACATGTGATCTAGTCAAACTCCAAGGACTAAGTGCTCATGCACCTTAATGGAACACTTAAGGTTAATCAATCGTTGTCTTCCCAAACTTACTTGTATTGTTATGGTTGTATGGTTAAGTAAGCTTGAGGTATATGATTTAGTTAACTTTTGTCTTTTTAATGTCTTATGCTAATAGGGGAAGGTGAAGAGAACTAAGTGACTAGCTTACGTTAACTATTCACTAACTAAGTTCTAATTGTTCCTAACACTAGTATCCATTTGCACTTGCCACACACATCTTGAACCAATGCAACGTTGCTGGGATTACCAAACGCTAATCGTTACTGGGTTACCAAGTGCTACACACATGCTCGAAGCTTTCGTATTGAGTGTACTTAACTAGGAGAGTCAAGGGTTGAGCGAGAGATTAATGAACTAGGAAAGCATTTCAACCTTCAACAATAATTAATTACTATTTAGCTTAATCTATATGCTGTAAGGTTTATCATAAAGCTTGTTTTTATTGCCATACACAAATGTGTGCTTAGGTACAAATTGCTTGAATAAAGATCCGTTCACTCTATGACTCCTACTGTGGGCACACAGGAATTATTCTAACTCTGGAATGGCAAAACTGCAAGAGTTTAGCTAAGGGTCTAAGTCTAACTATCTTGAACAAGGGAAGCTACCTCTTATTTATAGAAGATGAGGTAGGGGGCGATATCATGTGGCGGATGCGATATCGTGGCTCATTATATGCCCATGATTGAATGAAAACTCGTCCTCAAGTTCCTTACAAAATATTGGGAAGGTATGGGATTATTGACTTGAATGACACTAATGGTGAATGGTTTGACACGTGAACGGATCAATCATTACAATACATGACAATATTAGTGTTCATGGCTACAAGAATGAATACTATACACATTTGACATCCGACCTTATTTGGCAATTGAGAGAGAAGAAAAAGAAGATGTGTTGCTACTGATGCCAAAATTGCACCTTCCGTTGTCCATCCATAATCACACCATCAATCTTGTTTCTTCCATGACTGTTCTAGCACCAGTCCATCCTAAGTGTTTCCTCCAGCTCGAGTCCATTGGTGTATGATTGCCATTTGCACACACAACACAGTCTCATATTAGCAAGGATAAATAACTCAAAATGCAGTTGATACCTTACCTTGGTGTATAGTCCATTGGCTGAGTTGTCATATGGCTAATACAGATTCTAGAGATATAACACTGGTCACTACNATTGCAGCAATGTTTAAGGGAAAGAAGTTAACTGATGCACTAATTATGAATGCCAGTGGGTCCTCCCCAAAGCAGTCTCATGCCCTTAATGCCCTGACAATCCCACATTCAAAGAGTTCGTAGCCTCTGGAAATGTCATTTGGAAACAAGAGTTAAAGTCTTAACCACAAGAATTTACCAAAAAGAAAATAATGCATCAACCAAAATATAGACTACTGATACAACCGACAATGAGGTGGAAAATGGAGAAGGAATGATGAGGAGAAGAGAATGGAATGGAGTCCCAAGAACAAAGTGGTGTACAACCCCTTGTATATTTACGGTTAATGTAACTTAGTAGATCTCATTCCAAATCCAGCCTCAAATAATCCACATCCAGTGACTTTGCATTAATACACTTGGCTAATCCATCTAGTTGAAGTAGCAAGAATGCTTTCACCAAAGAGTCACCACCATTCCGAGGAAATGAGAAAGGAAAACATAGGAAGTGAGATAGGGCCTTAGTTATAGGGAACATGTTTGTTTAGTTTCATAACTAGTGCTTGTAGCCCAGATGATTATTTTTTCTAAGGGGTGTGCTTTGAATTCTCACTGTTTTTTTTTTTTTTTTGTGTGAGAACAACACCATGCAAAGGCTTATTATTTTTATTAGCTCAGCTTCCTAATAATGGAGCAATGTCAGAATGGTAAGAAAAACCCAAGAAGAAAACATCCAAGCACCCAAGAGAATGGCCAGCACAAATGCATCAAATCCTCTTGAAGTCACACCTTTTTCAATCCTTGAGTCCATCCTCAGTTTGAGAAATGCCTAGTCACCAATTCATTGATAATTTTATGATTTAAAGAAAGGGACTGTACATTTCCAAGCCAAGAGAGACCATAGAAATTCATGGATGCATGGATGACGTGGACTCATTGCCTATTATATCAAAAGAACCATACCTTAGTATCAACATTATAACTCAAAGGTAAAAACCAAACATTACCAATCAATATAATATAGTTCATACCACTACCAGGAGCACTTATTAGGTGATGAAACTAACAACACAAATAACCACAAAAAAAAAAACAAACAAACAATCACACAAAGAAATGAAAAAGTATCAACAATGTTGCAAAACAAAAACAAGAAAAGTTAAAGAAATTTGTAAAACAAAAATGTGTAAAATAAAAACTTAAAAAGGGACTGAGGGCCTCAATTGATCATCAGAGTTGGCCATCTCCCCCATGACTGAGTTGGAAGGGGGAGATCCAAAATAATGAGCAGGGTCATCCCTTCTTAGGGGTATTACATGCACTGACCATTCTAGATTCATGGTAAGGTTTGGTCTGCTAAACATTGACAAACAATGTCTTATCAGAGCACTTGTTTGAATTTTTTAGGAATTTTAAACTTCCCCCAATTAATGTTTTCAGGTTAAGGTTTGGAAGTTGTCAATGAACCTGCTCAAGTTCATCTATGCTTTCGATGTAAGCACTAGTTATTCCCTCAATTAGTTCCATGCACGTTAGTGAGTTGTTCACTTGATCAACTATCAGCCACTGGGTGTCTCTTTGTCATATGGCTGCTGCATACAAGCACTTTTGTAGGTTAAGGTCTTATGCACACTAGTTGCATGCAGGCAATGCTAAATTTTGCTCAACCCTTGATCTCTGCACGCAATGGCACCCTGTGTCACTGTATGCAATGCATGGAACTTTCTTCTTCTTGATCTTTCCAAAAGTGTTCTCCTTAGATATTTTCAGGGAAAGATCACAGATTCCTAGACGTGCATCTACAGTACTTAGCCGTGCCCTTCCCATTATTATTGGGAAGTCCCCTTTACCGTTGTTCACTTGTATCACTAGGAAATCAGCTGGATACAACCACCCACACATAGTGGTAATGATGTCCTCCACCAGTCCCAAGGGAAAAGTGATGGACTGGTCAGTCAACTCTAGGTGAATATTACTCTTCCTTAATGGAGGCAGGTTCCAAGCTTTGTACATCTCTTGTGATATTAGGTTGACCTTGGAACCTGAGTCCAGAAGAGCTTTACATGGTTCATTCCCAGCGACTTGGAGATATATTAGGGGGCTTCCAGGGTCAAAGAATTTCCTGGGAAGGTGGCCAACCTTAATCTAGTTAGTAATGGCATGTGTTAACATAACCGTATGCGTTGGGCTTGGTGTTTGGTTTGAAGGGAGCTCTGAAGCCTTATTTGATAGGGAGGCATTCAGATGTTCAACTGCTTGTGGTTGTGAGGGCTTGGTTGGACTGTTGGTTTTGAAGAAAGGTCTTTTTTTCATAAGGTTGTCAGAACCAACTGCAGGTTGAGGATTCATAGCCCTCATGACATTCTATGGCTGTGGTTGAGTAGGGAGTTCCCCTTGCATTGTTGGAGTGGGTGGTAATGGAGCTAGCGGTGTGAGAGTTGTAGATGGATTCGAAGGATGGTATGTTTGTGGGTTATCTCCCCTAGGAGAAGGAATTATAAAATACTCACGAGCTTGGTAGTGATGTTGTGGTGTAACATGATCAACAGAGTCACATGGAGAGATTGGATGCTACACGTAGTAGCCATATGGGTTTGGTTTCCGGTAGGGGTATTGTTACTCTGGTGGTGGCATCCCTCATGACTGTGGGTATTGCCATTGTTGATGTTGCTCAATGGGTTGTGGTGGAGTTCCACTTGGATAATACGTTGAAGGTTGGTAGAACTGCCTTGGGTTACCTTGGCGATAAGGTAACCATCAGGGTGCTTGCCATTTATTAAATCATGGGTTGAGTGCATACACCCCAGACTCTTGTAGTTGTGAGATTACTGGGCAACATTCCTGAGGATGGTCATCTTGGCATATCTCACATCCACCGTCATTATTTGTGTCTGAATCCACAACCTCTTTGGTACTCTTACCCTTGTTACATGCATTGTCTACTTCTCTCTTTTTCTTTTTGTCATGCTCACTACCTCGCTCTCTAGACTCCTGTACAATTTTAAGAACAGTTTCAAATCTACTATCCAAGGAGTCCCACATTTGGTCTACCTTTGTTGATACTTTAGTTGTTAACTTTTGGAGTGGAAAACTTTTCTTATTAACCATCTCTTCAAGTGGTGACTCTTCTTCCTCCTCACAGAATCTCACTCCCCTTTTTTGGAGGGAAGGATCTCGGTTGTACTCTTCCACACTTTCTTTCTTCTGTAGCTCACTTTCTTCTTTGGCTACTTGCTCTAGCAATCTATGAATTTGATGAGGCCTAAGCTCTAATAACCTTCCTTGGGCATATGTCCCAAGGGTTGTTCTTGTTTCATGCCTAAGTCCATCTATGAGATGGCGTAGTTGATCCCTTTGCAAATAACCATGGCCAAGGCAACGATGTAACAGTGCGTAATAGCGGCCCATGGCAGCATCCAAGGGTTCATGATTTCCTTGCTTCCATCCTTGGATTTTCTTTCGTAGGTTGGACACTTAGGAGTACGTTTGGTACTTATCATTAAATAGTTCTAACATTGTACTCCACTTTCAAATGGATTCTGGTTCTAAGGATCGGTACCAGCTTTCAGCTTCTTTCACTAGTGTCCTTGGGAACAACTTTAGTTTTTGCCATTCGTTTTCTATGTTATGCAAGGCACATGCATCATGGAATGCTTGTAAATGGTTTTGAGGATCAGCAATGTATCTCCCTTCAAATCATAAGATGTTATTCATGTTTAACCTCTTGATCCTACTATATTTTTGGTGCCTTGTGGGAACTCTTATGGCCTCCGTTATATCTAGCATGCTTCTAGTTGCGAGTAGGGGTTCTTCGTGGTCATCTCGTTCATAGCGTCTATGGTGTCTACGCGGTTCCCTACTCTCCCTTCTTCCATGCCTTGATTCCTTAGAGTGCCCTTGTCCTCATTCTCGACTATCTTGTTGATGTTTTTCACTCTATTTCCCTTTATCCTCACGGTTGGTTTCCTTATGACTTCATCCAGACACCGAAGGAGAGGGTGAATGTGATGATGAAGGTGAAGAAGAAGGAGAACCATTGCCATGATGGTGTTTTCTACCTTCTCTTCTATGGTCTCGACCACAATCATGATCATGATCAGAACGTCCACCCTTATCATGTGGTTGTGTTCCTTCTTTGAACACTTCATGTTCGTGGGTATCAGAACCAAGGTTGTGAATCATGGAGTGTAGATTCTGATACACCACCTCCTGACCATCGTTAGAAGGAGGAACGTCGTTTGGTGGGAAACTTGTTGAAGCAGGTTCAACACCCTCAATTTTTCTCAAGACATGTAGAGCATTATGAGGCCATGTACCCTTTGAGGATGTATAGTGACTCTCATGTCGCAAGTTCCTTTGACGTTGTGCTTCTGTGGGATGGTAGTCCCTTGTGTCATGATCACATGCAACATATTCTGCGTACAAAAATGACATGCCTATTCATGAAAGAGCATGAAGGAGCATGTTGGGGACTGATCGGTCTAGAGGCAACAATATGTTACCTTCCAAGTCTTTCCAACGCAATTATTCATCTTGATGGAGAATAAAGGTAAAGTTGGGTACATACTCATCGTGATGAGTATATACCACATGAAACTATTGAGGAACTGGCTGATCTTGGTTACGTGTGTTATGCCGTCGACTATCTCTTGTGTTAGTCCTAGGCGGTGAAATGCTCTTCTGTGAAGAAGAAGACATTTTGTCTTATTCGGTTTGCAATTTACCTTTGTCTTATCTTTCCTTGATTAACCCTAAGGGTTTGTTTTAGCGTCCCAACAATATGAATGATTTCCTATGTTTTATGTAGCACATAAACAATTAAGTCCTCAGCAACAACACCAATGATGAGTGGCGAGGTACCCCTACACTCAACCATAGGAATACGAGAGTTTCACGCACGATCCGGTTGAACTCCAAGGACTAAGTGCTTACGCGACTTAATGGAACACTTAAGGTTAATTAATCATTGTCTTCCCAAACTTACTTGTATTGTCACGGTTGTATGGTTAAGTAAGCTTGAGGTATATGCTTTAGTTAACTTTTATCTTTTTAATGTCTTATGCTAATAGGGGAAGGTGAAGATAACTAAGTGACTAGCTTAGGTTAACTATTCACTAACTAAGTTCTAATTGTTCCTAACACTAGTATCTGTTCCCACTTACAGCACACATCCTAAACCAGTGCAATGCTACTGGGATTACCAAACGCTAATCGTTACTGGGTTACCAAGTGCTACACACATGCTTGAAGCTTTTGTATTGAGTGTACTTAACTAGGAGAGTCAAGGGTTGAGAGAGAGATTAATTAACTAGGAAAGCATTTAAACATTCAACAATAATTAATTACTATTTAGCTTAATCTGTATGCTACAAGGTTTATCATAAAGCTTGTCTTTATTGCTATACACAAATGCGTGCTCAGGTACAAATTACTCAAATAAAGATCCATTCACTCTATGACTCCTACTACTGGCACACAGAAATTATTCTAACTCTGGAATGGTAAAATTGCAAGAGTTTAGCTAAGGGTCTAAGTCTAACTATCTTGAACAAGGGAAGTTGCCTCTTATTTATAGACGATGAGGCAGGATGCGATATCGCGTACACAATATCACAGCTCATCAGGTTTGGAGTGCCACATGCACTCATTTCAGACAACAGAACTCATCTCACGGGCACCACTTTCATAAACTCATGCAACACTTGGGGGTCAACCATAAATTTACAACACCTTATCACCCCCAAGCCAACGGGCAAGTTGAAGTCACCAATAGGGAGATTACCAAAATCCTCACTAGAACCATTAGCAAATATAGGAGGGACTAGAGCAGAAAACTTAACGACGCCCTCTAGGGCTATCGCTCCACATGGAAACTTCCTATAGGTTACTCTCCTTACGAGTTAGTGTACAGGACACTACCAAAACTTCCAGTCTAGGCAGAACTCTGAATACTATCTACGACCAGTGACTTAGGTCTGGACTTACCACTAGCACAACAAGAATGACTCATCAACTGGAACGTGCTAGATGAGAATCGACTAGTAGCCCTGTCATCAAATGAGATACATAAGGCCTATAATCAAAAACATCATGATCTAAGGATTTGGAAAGTAACATTTTGATGTGAAGATAAGGTACTCTACTGGAACACCACACATGTACCACAACATACTAAGTTTCAAACACTATGAGAGGTTCCTTATATTATCTCCAAAACCTTTCCATTTGGGGCCTTGCTTATACACAAACTTGAGGACCCCACGAAAATATAGTTAGTCAATAGGAAACAATTAAAACCTTTCTGTATACTCCATCAAACCAGTGCTACTACCATATCGTCATAGGGACAACCTCTCTCCATTTTTTGGGTCTCCTCCTTCCAGCCTAGTCATGGGGGAGACCATCATCCCTACTAACCTACTCTACTAAGCTCCTCATTGTTTTTGAAATTTTTTTGGTTTTACACTTTTTTGTTTTACAACATAGTTCGTATGTTTGCCCATTCTTGCTTAGTTTTTCTTTCTTTATTTACTTCTTTGTTTCTTTCTTTGTTTATTTTTATATATGTGTGTGTGCTTAATTTCCAGTTGTTTTACTAATAAATCATCTTATTGTCATCAGATGTACTAGTGCGATTGTTTCTCATTGCGATGGGTTGCGTGAAATGGTCCACCTATTATATCTAGCTCCCACCCTCACATTGTTGTTCTAGGAAGTTATGTATACTTTCATCTCATAAAATAGGCAATGAGTCCACATCATCCACCCATTCATCCACTCCATGGTTTTCTTCTTTTGGAAACATGCAAATCCCCTTCAATTAAAAACATTTTAATTAATTTGTGACTTGTGTAGTTCCCAAACTTTGGGATGATCCAATGGTTTAAATAGGGTGTGACTTCAAGGGGAATGCAACATTCTTCGTACTTTTCTATTCCCTGGTTTGCGAAAGTGTCCTCACGGATTTCTTACTACTTCAAGTCCTCTCATACTCAGAAGTTCCTTGGCAATTTGGCCTTGCATGGTGCGGTCCTCACCAAAAAAAATAAAAATAAAATAAAAATAAAATAAAAAGAGGATTCAAAGCACACCCTTGGCCAAATGCATGCAAAAATGCATGGGTATTTGCATGGTGTGGTTTCCAAAAAGCAAAAATAAAAATAATAAAAATATATGGAAATTCAAAGCACACCCCTCTAACGGGCTACAAGCACTAGTTATGGGACTTGGTTCGTCCCCTCTAACTTAGCCCCTTTTTCACTTCCTTTCTCTCACTCATGTTGGAATGGTGGTTATTTGTGGATGCATTCTTATACTCCTGGGGATGGACAAGTCTTCAGATGTTGCTACGATGTCATTGTATGTGGTTGGTTTTGGGTCTGAACTGGGGATGGATCCTACCATGTCACTTAACCACAAACCTCCCATGGGGTTTTATGTGACCAACGATCAGAATTCCATTTCCCACTCCTCTCTCTTCATCCATTTATCTCCATGACTCACCTCACTACCAATTTTATGTCTTGATTGTCTGTCATGATCTGCGTGAACTCCTAATGCTTCAACAGGTTCTCATGGATGTGAGTATTAACTTGCGATCACCATTCGTTGACCACGGGGCCCACGAACTCCGGTGTTGACGATATGCAAGGGCTACTAAGGCTACTACCTACTATGGAGAGGACCCACTTGCATATCCTTTGGTTCCATTTGTTAGTTTCCTATCCTCTTGATATCGTTTGTTGATTGTTTCTACACTCGCCATTGCACACATTCTTCTTTGCAGAGTTCTATCTCATGAAATTCTCCAACCTTTGGCTCTTCTTTCCAAGACCAGCTACCTTCCTCTTTCTATCAGCTGGTTCCCTAGTCTTTCAACTCCTAAACTATCCCAATTTTGTGTTCCAATTCAACGATTCAGGCTTTTTCTTCATTGATTAATGCTGGTCAACATTCTTAGCACCCTACGTTGACTAGGCCCCGTATACGTAGTCCCCTGCGTATACGCAACCTTGTATATGCGGCCCCATCGATGCAACACAAAAAATCTATATATACTCCCATTGTGCTATGAATTTTTTCCATTTGCAAACACAAGTTAAGGAAGTTTTTCCGTTTTTCAACATTCCCTTTGCTTTCGTTGCACCTACTTTTTCTACCACATGTTCTAATCTTTCACAATAGGAGGTATGCTCTTCATTGTTGGGGGCAGTGAGGTCTATAATTATTATAATTATCAAAGACTTAAAACTTCTTCGGGGACACAAGAAAAAACAAAAACAACACTATAAAGTTCAACCCATAACTTATTCTTTTATCTAAAACCCTCAACGACACTATGGGAAATCTAATGGGATGCTCGTGCCATTATCATAACTTGGTGCAATTATTATAACTTTGTCAAAATGAGAAGGTGTATGATTACCATTTTGAGCAACCTATGCACATTTTAATTCATGCTTATGCTTAACTACAGATGGCACCCAAACCAAGGCATCTAAGGGGAGAAGGACCATCCCAACCAAAGGACAAGCAACCAAGAACGGGAAGAGGATGAGGTGCACAACATCTAGAGCATGTGGAGGGCTCACACGCAACTAGCCCCCTTTGTGAAGGACCTAACATAGAATCTATTCATCAGATTCCTGAAGAGGAAATGCTCAGTGAACAATCACAAAGGGTTGAGACTCTGGTGGTAGTGCCACAACTTGAGGTCACCCTGACCTAAGCATGTCTTGACGCTATTAAGCCGAGGGAGCTGCAATGAATGGTCCTACAAGAGTTGAACTTTAGACCATTTCTAGAGAATGCGCCAGAAGAAGTCAAGACCCAATTGCAAAGTTCTCCTATGTGGCCAATCATCACATCTAGTGGTGAATGGCACCTAGGAGAGACTTACCTTTTCTAGACGAATCGGCAACTGGGGTCCAGAGTAAGAACCAAAGACATTCATGTATCTTACTTTGTAGAAGCAATTTCACAAGCTTTGAGGTTGCCAAAGATCATAGCTGATGTGGCAGAGATCCCAAAACAAGCAGATCCCAAGGGGAAAATGGAATGGATCAAGCGGTGCTATGGGGTAGAATGCAAGGATTTTGGCACTTTAACCACTGTAGAGAGGGTATACTCAAAAATTGCATCTTACCACTTAAACCCAATGGTAAGACCCAGCAAGATCACTACCTTCTCTACTTATGCATGTGTTGCATTAAGCAGAAAATTTCTAATGAACTCGTATGTGATATCGCGGCCGCCGCGATATCGCGGTCCGCTACCAAATCTATAAATAAGAGGTGGCACTCCCCTCATTTGCATATAGAGGTTAGAAGTAGCAAAGCTCTGGCAAATTGATCACCCCAGAGATAGAATATTTTCCATGTGCCTGCAGTAGGAGTCCCCCAAGTGAACGGTTCTTTATTCAAGCAGCTTTTTACCTGAACGCAAGTTGTGTATGGTAACAAAGATGAGCTTTGTGGATAAACCTTGCAGTACATGGATAGGTTTATTTAATGTTATTTATTGCTTTCCTAGTAGCACGACAAGAGTACGACTTGGTTATGAGCATTGATGAATGTGTACGGCTAGCCAAGGAATCAGCTACTCATTGCGATTAGATTCTCTCACCCTTATCTCCTAGAACGTGGGACGAGTACAACTTGATTACGAGCATCTATGGATGCATACGGCTAGTCAAGGAATCGGCTGCTCATCACACTTAGGCTAGTTAGGTGCCTCAGTATGACCGCTTCGAGCATGTGCATTACGTGTGGTAATCCTAGTAACAATTAGCATTTGGTAGCCACAGTTGCACAGTTCAGGGTGTGTACGGCAAGTGGGAACGGATGCTGACGCTAGTTAATTTAGACTTAGGACATTAGTTAGAGTAGTTAGTTCTCTCAACCCTTCACCCTTTAGCATAGGAGATAAACTTGAAAAGACAAAAAAAAAATCATGTACCTCAGACTTACTTAACCATACACCATGACAACAACAAGTAAGTCTGGGAAGACAACGATTAATTAACCCCAAGTGTTCCTTGTAGCGTTTAGGCATTTAGTTTGCGGAGTTCGATCGGATCGCGCGTGCTATGCTCGTTTCGTATGGTTGAGTGTAGGGGTAGCTCGCCACTCATCATTGGCGCCGTTGCCGGGGACTAAGTGTTTGTACGCCAATTAGAACATTAGGAAATCTTTCACATCATTGTGAGCCTTAACGAACCTTTGGGTCAATGAGTTAAATAAGAACATATATAACGGTGAATAGCACACCAATAAAATGACTTCTTCTCATAAGGTTAACTCACCTAGGGATAACACGGAAGACAGTCAGCAACATACACATAACCTGAACTAGCCAAGTTCTAAACAATATAAGATAGTTTATACTCATCCTAATGAGTATATTCCTAATTACACTTTTATCCTCCATCAGGATGAATAGTTGTGCTGGAGAGATTTGTTTGGTAACATAGTTTTACCACCAGATCGATTTGTTCTGAACATGCTCTTCCGTGCCTTGGCACACATTGGCATGCAGGACTTATTCGTTGAATACGTTGCTGGAGAATATGATATAAGGGATTATCATCCCACCGCCTTGCAACGTATGAGGGATGAAAGGTAGGAGAGCCAACACTCATTGTTGAACGGTAAGGTCCCCCATGTCCTTAGTGAAATAGAAGACAAGGAACCCCTCATGACGGGTTTCTTAAGAAATGATGTTCCTCCTCCTCACAATGGTGAAAAGGTTAGGCATCAGAGCCTTCGATCAACTGTACATGCTACGGGCTCTGATCCCCGTGAACACCAACTGTTCACGGCAGGAACAACCACTCACACTAAGGATGGACACTTTGATCGCCACAACGATCGGGGCCGAAGCAGCCAAAGAGAAGGTAAGAAACATCACCATGGTGATGGATCCCCTTCCTCTTCTCCTTCATCTCACCATTCACACTCTCCTTCCACATCTGGGTGCAACCATCGAGGGCACAATGGAGAGGGTAAAAGTAAGGAAGATTAAAGACCTCGACAGGAAGGCCAGGAGTTAGGAAGAGGGCAAGGATGTAGGGAGAGTAGGGAACCATCACGAAGACATCATAGACGTCATGACAGGGATGATCATGACGAACCCCTACTC
>MNCI01024145.1:149185-171376 GCA_015680685.1 Gnetum montanum | reverse complement strand
GAGGTATCGGCTAAGGTAGACCAAATGTGGGATTCCTTAGACTCAAGAATAGAAACAGTCTTAAAAATCGTAGAAGAGTCTAAGGTAGAACAAAGTAGTGACAAAGGAAAAACCAAGTGGAGAAACTTAAGCCCTGCACATAACAAGGGTAAGGGGAAAATTCCTATTTTTGATGAGGCTGTGAATTCTGATTCAGACGATGATAGTGGATGTGAGGTCTACTACTATGACCATCCTAAGGGATGTTGCCCAATTATCTCACATCTGCAGAAGTTTGGGGTGTATGCGTTAAATCCAAGACTTAATCAATGGTAAACACCCCGAAGGTTACCTTATCCACAAGGTAGTCCAAGGTAGTTCCACCAACCCTTAGCATATTACCCAAGTGGAACGCCTCCATAGCCTATTGGACAACATTAGTAGTGGCAATACCCACAGTCATGGGGGATGCCACCGCCAACACATCAATACCCTTACCGATAGCCCGATCCTTACGGTTATTATGTGCAGCAGCCAATTTCTCCAGGTGACTCTATGGGTCACACTACTCCTCAACGTCACTACCAAGTTCAGGATTACTTCAGGAGGACTCCTTCTCCTTTAGGAGATATCTCACATTTAGCCCATCCTCTAACTCCACCCACATCTCTTCCACCTGTAGTTCCCATATAACCTATTCCAACAATGTAGGGGGAATTACCTACCCAACCATAGCAACATAATGCCACGAGAGCTGTAAATATTTAGCATGTAAATATCCAACCGGGTGTTGGTTCTGATAACTATACAAAGAAAAGATCCTTCTTCAGAACTAGGAGCCCAGACAAACTCTCGCAACAACAAGAGGTTGGGCACATGTATAGGCCTCTAACCACTAACGCTTTGTAGAACCCTTCAGTCCAACAACTAAGTACACAAACGGTTATGTTGACACATACCGTAACTGACTGGATAAAGGTGGGCCACCTTCCCAGGAAACTATCTGACCCTGGGAACCCCTTAATTCATTTATAGATCGTCGAAAATGCACCACATCGAGCTCTTCTTGACTCAGGTTTTGGAGTCAACCTAATTTCACAAAAGATGTATCAAGCCTGGAACCTGCCCCAACTTAAGAAGAGTAACATATAACTGGAGCTGGTTGACCAGTCCATCACCATTCCCTTAGGATTGGTGGAGGACATTATCACCACTGTGTGTGGGTGGTCATACCCAGCCGATTTCTTGGTGATTGAGGTTAGCAACAAAGGGGGCTTCCCCATTATAATGGGAAGGCTGTGGCTAAGTACCGTAGACGTGTACCTAGGAATTCGTGATCTTTCCTTGCAAATTTCTAAGATAAACATTTACAGAAGGATCGAGAAGAGGAAAGTTCCATGTATCACATATAGTGATTCATCGAGTGATGACATGGAGGGTATGTCTCCATGTGAGAGGTGTCCCCTTGAGAGTGAGAAACAAAGATGCCTGTATGTAGCAACCACGCAACCAGTAGTAGACACCCCATGGTTGATAGCCACTCGAAGGAGCAAGCAAATATGCATGGAACAAACTGAGGAGACAACTCATGCCAACAACCGTGGCATAGACACATTGGAATGTGAGCGTCGCCAACTTCCACCCCTCAACTTAAGATCATCAATTGGGAGAAGTTGGGCACTTCTTAGAAATTCAAATAGATGCTCATTATTTCGGATCTCTCCCTTACAAATCAGTCATGGGGGAGATGGCCACCTATGCTAATCATATGGGGCCCTCAGTTCTTTTTCAATTTTTGTTTTACACATTTTTGTTTTACAAATTTTTTTAACTTTCTCGTTTTTTGTTTTACACCATCATTATACTTTTCTATTTTTTTTGTGTATGTGTGTGTGTGCCATCCACCATGTAAGTTCGTCACCCAATAAGTGTTCGGACCGATGGTATGAACTGTTTTCATATTAATTGCTAATGTTTGATTTTTACCTTTAAGTTACAATGTTGATACTAAGGTATGTTTCTTTTGATATGGCAAGCAATGAGACACTTCATCCATCCATCCACCAATTTCTATGGTTTCTCTTGGCTTGGAAATGTATAATTCACTTCTAATACGAACTTTAACGAATCGGTGACTGGGTATTTCTCAAACTGAGGAAGGACTCAAGGATTGCAAAGGGTGTGACTTCAAAGGAACTTGATGCTTTTGTGTTGGTCATTCACTTGGGTGCTTCGCTGTTTTCTTCTTGAGTTTTCTTATCGTTCTGATGTTACCCAATTACTGGAAGCTGAGCCAATAAAAATAAGAAGTCTTTGCATGGTGTGGTTCTCACGCATAAAAACACAACACAAAAAAAAAATGATGAAAGTGAGAATTCAAAGCACACCCCTTAGACGAAATAAAATTTGGGCTACAAGCACTAGTTATGGGACCAAGAGTGTTCCCTCTAACTAAGGCCCTTCTTGCTTTCCATTGTCTCCTTTATTTCGTCGGAATGGTGGTGGCTCTTTGAAGATGCATCCTCGTTATCCAAGTGGATGGTTTAACCGAATGCATTAATGCAAAGTCACTGGAAGTGGTTGGTTTGAGCCCGGAGTTGGAATGAGATTTGCCAAGTCACATTAATCATCAAACACACAAGGGGCTGTACACCACCTTGTTCTTGAGATTCCATTCCATTCTCTTCTCTCCTTTCCATCCTTCTCTCCATTGTTCACCTCATTGCCAGTTGTATCGTTAGTGTATATATTTTGGTTAATGCATTGTTTTCTTTTCGGTAAATTCTTGTAGTTAAGAGTTTAACTCTTGTTCCAAAAGACATTTTCAGAGCCCGGACTCTTTGAATGTGGGTTTGTCAGGGCATTAACAGCATGAGCCTGCTTTGGGGAGGATCCACTAACATTCCTATTTGGAACATTAGTTAACTTCTTTTCCTTACCATTTTGCAATTAATTATTATTTTGTTCATTCCCATCTTGACATCCACTTCACTGTTATTTTTAGTTGTCCCTTTTTATCTATCTTTCTTACTCCTTTCCCTTCTTCATTCTAATGCTACCGGAGGTTCGCGATTAGTCATGGGGGCACAGGGCCAACTTTTTTCGATTTTCTCCTAGCCCCAAAATTTTTGATTTTCTTCCTAACCCCTACACCTTCGGTAATCATCATTACTACATCTTCCCAGGTCCATATTAGCCATACCACAACCTAGCCAATGGACTTACACTAAATCAAGGTATTATTTATTTAATGATTCAATTACCCTTGCTAATATATGATTATGTTGTGTGTGCAGATAGCAATCATACAACAACAGAGTGGATCTAGAGCAAACATTTGGAATGGAGCAGGGCTGAAGCAGCTATGCAAGGAGCAAGATCGATGGCGCACTTATGGATGGACACTAAAGGCACAATCTTGGCGTTGGCAGCAGCAACACTTCTTTCTATCTCTCTCTTTCTCTCAAGCTTCCAACAAAGGCCTGATGTCATTGTAATAAGGTGTTCACCCTTGTTGTCATGAACACTGGTTTTGTCAAGTCTTGTAATAATGATCCGTTCACATCTCATCCCATTAGTTCCATTCCCCTCAATAATTCCATACCTTCCCAATATTATTGTAAGGAACTTGAGGATGAGTTTTCATTCAGTCATGGGGGTATGATGAGACACGATATGCACAAGCCGCGATATTGCATCCCCTGCGGTATGGCGTACGTGATATCGCATCGTCCCCTGCGATATCGTGTACGTGATATCGCGGTCTGCTGCCAATTCTATAAATAAGAGGCGGCACTCCCCTCATTTGTATATAGAGGTTAGAAGTAGTGAAGCTCTGGTGGATTGATCACCCCAGAGATAGAATATTTTCCATGTGCCCATAGTAGGAGTCCCCCAAGTGAACGGTTCTTTATTCGAGCAGCTTTGTACCTGAACGCAAGTTGTGTACGGCAATAAAGATGAGCTTTGTGGATAAACCTTGCAGTACATGAATAGGTTTATTTAATGTTATTTATTGCTTTCCTAGTAGCGCAGCATGAGTACGACTTGGTTACGAGCATTGACGAATGTGTACGGCTAGCCAAGGAATCGGCTACTCATCGTGATTAGATTCTCTCACCCTTATCTCCTAGAAAGTGGGACGAGTACGACTTGATTACGAGCATCTATGGATGTGTATGGCTAGTCAAGGAATCGGCTGGTCGTCACACTTAGGCTAGTTAGGTGCCTCAGTACGACCGCTTCGAGCACGTGCTTTATGTATGGTAATCCCAGTAACGATTAGCGTTTGGTAGCCACAGTTGCACAGTTCAGGGTGTGTAAGACAAGTGGGAACGGATGCTGACACTAGTTAATTTAGACTTAGGACATTAGTTAGAGTAGTTAGTTCTCTCAACCCTTCACCCTTTAGTATAGGAGATAAACCTGAAAAGACCAAAAAAAAATCATATACCTCGGACTTACTTAACCATACACCGTGACAACAACAAGTAAGTCTGGGAAGACAACGATTAATTAACCCCAAGTGTTCCTTGCGGCATTTAGGCATTTAGTCTGCGGAGTTTGACTGGATCGCGTGTGCTACGCTCGTTTCATATGGTTGAGTGTAGGGGTACCTTACCACTCATCAACAAGCCTTGAAAAGGACTAAGGTATCTTAGGCAGTCTTGTCAATCACCTATGAACTTAAGAGTCTTTTACTAAGATAAATGAGTGAAAACATGCAAGAAAATGAGAGTATGGTAAATTCAATGCTAGTCTATGAGAATCAAGAGATAATAGAAAAAATTGACAATAAAACATGTGGCCAAAACAATTGTAACGTTATAATAAAACTACAAAATATTATAAAACACAAGTTTAGAAGGTATAGATCAATGCTTTGAAGCCTATGAATACAAAATTCTAGAGATCTCTCTAAAATTCTTATGTAATGTCTAAGGCACAAGTAGGTAGGATGTGTTCTACAGCTATTTTGAACAATTCTAGCTTAATCAACTTGGTTCCAAATGATAGTTGCAACAAGTTCTATCTACTCACAATAATCAATGCTATGGAAGAAGGCTCTAAAAGGTCTCAGAAATCTCTATGTTAACAAATCTCATATGTGCCAAAAGATCCTAAAAATGGTGTAAATTCTTGCTTAAAAATATCATGATTTTTTGTTTCTCCATTGATTTAGTTCTAGCAACTTTATTGGATATTTAGACAACATTTTTTACAATTTGCACTAGTCATAATTACATTGTTTTTGTCATACACACTTGGACTAACAAGTGGAGCATTTTTGACATGAATTGATAGCATTTTTTTACTATAGGGAACCAAATACGGTGGCTTGATGTAATTCATAGCATTTTTGTCAATATGGGCCATGAATTACATTTACAATCAAAATTTGACCATGAGGCTTCCCTATTTACAACTTAAAATTTTCTTTGAGGTGTTTCAATATCTACTTGTATGAGCCTCTTCTAACAATTTTTGGCTTACCACTTTGGATACATATAATCTACCTTTAAATCTTAACTTACTCTTTTCTTATTTTTGTAAATAATTAGAAGAAATTTAACTTAATTTCTGAAGATTGTTCTTAATGTAATCTTCGAAATTATTTCTTATTTAATCCTAATTTAATGATACCCAAACTTTAAATCCATTTTAGAACATATCGTTGCATCCCTCAACTAATTAAATAAATAATCTATTCTAGGTAGAGGATATTTATTCTTAAGAGTAACTTGGTTCAATCATCTATAATCAAAGCCTAGCCTTGAATATCCATCATTATTTCTCAAAAATAACACTAGTGTGCCCAATGAATATACACTAGGTTGAATAAGACCTTTATCTAAAAGTTCTTACACTTGTATCTTGAGCTCTACTAACTCAACTAGGTACATCCAATACAGTGCCTTAGAAATTGGTTTTGTTCCTATTTTAAGAGTAATCTCTACATTTAGTTCTCTTTTCAGAGATAGCCTTGGTAATTATTTTGTAAATACATCTAGAAACTCATTGACTACTGCATTACCAACTATATCATCCTTCTTATTTTTAGATTTAGCAATAGCCATAACCATTTTCATGAAATTATTAGAAGAAATCAAATCAACTTTACTGGGTCTTGCTTTAGCTCCAACCAAGACTTGTTATCCATATCTTGACTCTAGTTGAACTATCTTAGTCTTACAATAAAGAAATTCATTATATCTACTTAACCAATCAATTTCTAAAATAATATCATATTCTTCTAAATCCATAATACATAAATTTATATTTTGTTCCTTATCTTATATCCTTAGTTAAAGCTCCTTACAGTCATATTCTACTATGTATCCATTGTGTCCCATGGCTTACACAAATAATGGAATTTTTATTTTTTTAAATGACACATTTAATCTTTTTGCTATTTGACTATTAATAAAAAAATGGCTTACGCTAGTGAAAC
Organism: Gnetum montanum; assembly: GCA_015680685.1. NCBI lineage: Eukaryota > Viridiplantae > Streptophyta > Gnetopsida > Gnetales > Gnetaceae > Gnetum > Gnetum montanum. The sequence goes on along the minus strand of MNCI01024145.1, from coordinate 164,946 downwards.
ACCACAAAAATTTGGACCTAACACTTTCAGACAAGAATCGAGCTAAGTTATGATGCTTCCTAGTATGAAGAAAACTTGCGAACTTCACAAACAACATCAAACGGAGTCCAATCAAGCAAGTAAAAGTTCCCCGAGATCCATTGGAGACTACATCAACATCTGGCAATAATAACTACAAGTTTCAAGCTCAAAACACTTAGCCAAAGCTAAGTATACTTCTTGCACACGGGCCTGCACGCCAAGCGTGCACCTTAGTGTACAGCGACTTTTGAGCCCCAAAAATGAGCCAAAGCATGCTATAATTGAGCATCTGGACCCCCCAAGACCTTCCCCAAGGTGCCTAGTAGCTCTCAGGCACTTGAAAATCAAATTTTGGGCTCCAAATGATGGGTTTTCATTCCTGCACGCTAGCGTGCACGACCAGCGTACAGCCCAGCGTGCAGAAAATTTTGAGCGCCAAAAACTCACCAAAAAAAGCTGGAAATGAAGGTTTGGACTCCCTGGACCTTCTCCAAGGTCCCCAGTAGCTCTCTAGCTCTTAAAAATCAAGTTTTGGGCTCCAAATTATGGGTTTTCATGCCTGCACATTGGCCTGCATGCCCAGCATGCACGCCCAGCGTATACCATCATAGATAGACCAAAACACGCACTCAAAGCATGATTTTCATAGGAAATAAACTCCTAGAGGTAGGGAAACCATTAGGCATCATCCTAGGCTCCCAAAAATTAATTTTCAACCTTGAAAAGTGGTAGTTTCATGCCCAGCGTGCAGCCCAGCATGCACCACTTTGAACAAGGTTGATTGGGAATTTTAGGCAATATTTTGATATGGAGTTGGCCCTGAAGGCATGGTCAATGAATCTACAAGTCCACAGGCTCTATAAACATCAATTTTAGGCATCAGAAGGATCAATTTTAGCCCGGCATGCCCAGAGTGCACACCTGGCGTGCAGCATAGCGTGCACACTAGAAACATGCCCAAAACTCAGTCAAAATGAAGCGAAAATGAGCCCCTGGATGCCTTGGAGAAGCACCAACACTTAGGCAACAAGGATCCAACTCCAGTGTACAAAATTAGGCTCCAAAACTATAGTTTTCATGCCCACATGCTGGCCTGCATGCTCAGCGTGTACACTTTTGGAGCCTCCTAAAACCCTATAAAATCAAGGTCAAATGAGCCAAAAATCGATAGGTAGCATCCTTAGGAAATTAGGCATCTAGATCCATACTTAAAAATAGCTTCACATTTCAAAATTTGATCAGAAATTCTTCATGCTTGCCCACACGCTGTCCAGCGTGTGGAGCGTATACACCCAGCATGTACACGTTGGCATGGTTCACGCTGTACACTTGTAAAATTTTATTCTTTTGCACTGGCAACACCCCACCTATCGCCAAATCCATAAATTTCTCCTCCCATAGCCAGTCATCCCACTCGAGATCCAAATTCCACACTCTAAGATCATATAAAAACCCCAATTTTTGACTAAATCAGAAAGGGGGGGGGGGGGTTCGAAAAGTTGGTGATTTTCACAGATAGAGCACGGGAGCACAGATCTCACATGTTGGGCATACATCCTACACGCTGAGCATACAGCATTCACGCTGTGCTGCAGAAATTCCCAGTAGTTGTCATCACCCATCCTCATCAACTGGGGCTATACCTCCGCCTTGTCTAGATCCACAACTGCGTACAGACCGGTGCTTTGTACACACTCTTTTTTAATACATTTGATACATTTTGCCAACTTTCGTTACATTTTACATCATTTTCTATGTTTACGCACGTTTACATTTTCTGTACGTTTCGTACTAGTTTACATTTAGTTGCAGTTTACGTATAACCCAACGTGTTGTAGCGGCAAATGTTGGGGAAGTCCTTATTTGATCTGTGTGCGGACCATCCAAGGCACTCTACCTTCATCTGTTTCCAGCTTGCCCTCAAGCGAAGGCAGGGTCTGCTATGCTTGTCTGTGAATCTTTCGGTACCCGTAACGTTCCAGCCTGGCATCGATGATTTCAGGCGGTACAGTTTATGGTGCTAGAAGGAGGGCACCTCGTTGCTTAAATCTACTCTGATCCACTGTTTAAATCTTTCAAATCTACGCCCTATTCTGCCAAATCTGCTGTAATCTCAGTGTGTATACACTATTTAGTCTATACACTATTTGGCATGCTGTCCACTCTGTTTGTATGTTGCCTGTTCACCCTGTATGCTGGTTGTTGAAGCCTGTATGCTGGGATTCAGTCCATACGCTGTGTAGACAGGTTGCACGCTGTCAGACTTAGGTGTACGCTGTGTAGACAAGCTGCACGCTATCAGACTTAGGTGTACGCTGTGTAGATAGACTGCATGCTATCAGACTTAGGTGTACACTATGTAGACAAGCTGGACACTGTCAGACTTAGGTGTACGCTGTGTAGACAGGCTGCACGCTGTCAGACTTAGGTGTACGCTATGTAGACAAGCTGCACGCTACGGGTGTACGCTAACAAGTATACCCGTTTCATACTTAGCCAAATCCTCACCTGTACACGTTGACATTGTCTCCCATCTATCTTGTTACACTTACGACCTTTCCATCATGAATACTACTAATACCAATGTTTCAACCAAGTCCACTCCAGATATCATTGGCCCCACGGCAATGCCAATACCCATCGTGCAACCCATAGGGGTCCACGGTGAGGTCAAACCCTGGGGGGGACCTCACCGATCTCTCAGACTACAAGGGAAGAATCCATCATTTAACATCATAATACAAGAACAGTATAATTTTATATGTGTAAAGTTCCAAGCCAGCTTGGCAATAGATCAAACTGAACTGGAGGCTAACAAACAATATGAATTGGTCAATAAGGGAGGACATGAGTTCATCCCCTCCCCATATGACATCATCCCTCTTTCAGAGCACTACTCTGAGCTCATCTCACAGCTCCTTCTAGCAAGGAGTTAGACCCTAGACCAGTCCATGCCAAATCCTCAGTTAGAAGAGGAGGATGACTTTGCGGCTCAGTCCGAACACGAGGATTCGTACTATACTCTCAGTCCGCATACTTATGCGAACCCGCTATTCCATCCTTTCACAAGGGAGACTATGTCCCTCCATTCATTTAAGACCACTCAAGCACATGTGCCTCAGTCGAAACCATCCACTCTTGTTCCCACTCTCCCAGTGACCGATACTCAATTCAATGTACCCATCTCCACTATTCCTCCCATCACTATGTTATCCCCCCTCTTACAAGTACAACCCCAACAACACCCCCCTCAAAATAATGTAGGAGTGACCTTCCCACCACAAGTGATTGGGATGCTGTCTGTGATACCTGCTTCTACATCCGCTCACTATATACCACGAATTCAAACCTAGGGGACACCCTTCACCACTTCGACTCAACAAGTTCAGGGTGTTCCTTCACAAATCATGATTGGACAGTGGGCCATGACTGGCATTCAAGCGCATTGACCCCCTCATTACAATATAACGCCTCTTACAATTCCACCCATGAACATCCCTCAAGTACCACAGCAACAATAACAACAACCCTTTCCTTACAGTATGCCATCCTTAATAGCGCATACTATGAATATTCTGCAAGCGCAACCTCCGACCACTCAACTTTCCTCTTTTCTGTCCACCGTACAACAATCTAACTTTCATACTACATAATATAACCCACCTGCCATGTCACCTGGTGCCCAAGACTGGGCCGAAGCTAAAAAGTTGATGCAAGAACTTACTGATGACGTAAAACTCCTCAAAACAGTCAACAACGAAGAGCTTAAAGTATTAGACTTTTACCAAGATGATCCTATTAGCTCTTCGGTTCCACCGTTGACCTTACCCAAAGGAGTTTCTTTACCTCAACTAACCAAATACAATGGGGAAGGGGACCCCAATGCCCATTTGGTCACGTTTAGACTAGAATGTTTACTGCTTCAGGCATGGCCCCATGTAATCTTATGCATTTTTTCCATGTCCCTCACTGGGAGAGCTTTAGACTGGTATCGATCCTTGCCTCGTAACTCCATATCCTCTTTGGAGGATCTCCTACACTAGTTTGTTACTAGGTTTAAATACAACCTGAAACCTGAAGCAACCCTGGACAACCTGATACAAGTAAAACAAGTACCAGTGGAACCTGTACAAAAATTTATTCAGAGATGGAGTGCTGCGCTAAACGAACTTCATGAACCAATCCCTGAAACATACTTACTCACCATCCTAAAGGGAGCCGTAAATGATTTCGTGAAATCTAAACTATACTATTTGAACACGCACACTCTAAGCCAAGTCTTCGTGCAAATAAAGAACATAGAAGAGGTGGCCCAAAATAGCCATGACCTTGCTTACTTAGCCTTTAAAAATCAACACACTAAAAAAAGACAAAGAAAAGGCTAAGGTAATAGTAGCAGCAGTAGCGGAAACCCAACAGACAAGTACAAGACAACAAGGTAAAGCACCCACCACCCCTACTGGCTATACTAGACCTGCCCCTGTTGCTACACCTGGACCGTCCACATCACAAAATGCTACACAGAGTTAGGCGAGAAACTTTGAGAGGAGAAACCCCTCTCAATACACACCATTGCCCATGAAACCTTCACAATTATTTGACCAACTCCTTAAAACCGGGCAAATCCAATACAAACAAGTAGCGGAGAATGCTCGTCGCCAACACGATAGGTACTGTGAGCTACTAAGGAATCCCACCTTAGCAGCACCAAATGAGCCCCTGGTTCCACGACATTTCAAGTTAGACCAATTCTATCATTACCACCAGATGTTCGATCACAATACCGACACTTGCTGTGCGTTAAAGGATGATCTACAAGCAATGATAGAATGGGGCCAACTGAACGTCAACACCCTGAATCAACCCAGCACAAACGATGCCTCCTATGTCATAAACTCCATTGGCATAGATAGTAAGCCTAAAATTGTGCACCAACCTTTGATGATTCGTGTGCCTCCCAACAAGGCAACAATCCCCTCCGCCTCCACGATCAAGAGGCCTCCCATCGTCATCAAGGTGACACCTAGAGCACCAACGAAACCTTTCATGGTCAAAGTACCATCACCTCATATGTCCGCGAAGATGTTAAATTGGCAAGATTCAATGCAATCCCGAGCATCAAAGGCACCCTTTGTGGTCAAAGTACCACCACAATCATCCACTAAGATGTTAAACTGGCATGATGCACCAACGACAATAACAAAGAAACCTTTCGTTATCAAGGTGCCACAACAAGCTAGTCAAACACCAACGAATCCTCCCAAACTACCATTTGTCATAAAGGTGCTACCATGCAATGGCCCCTCACCTACCCAGAGCCCAACCATAGGCAATGTCTCAACCTCTTCTCCCTCAAGAGTCAACATTGCCAACAACATGGGTAAGCCTACCAAATGGCAACAGAAGAGGACAAACGAACAACGAACAACATCCATAGCTGAAACAAAGGCCACACCTAGTACACAACAACCAAATGCTGGGGGCCCTACCCCTAGTCCCAAATAAACCATTCCCAAGCCCTTGACCCATACAGAGGTAACCAATGCAACGACAAACAACATAGACTTTGTAGCTACACTGGCCTAGGTGAAACAAACGCTCAAACAGAAGAATACAACCATGAGCTTGTATGACCTGGTCATGACATCATCGGCTCATCATGAAGCCTTAGCGTAAACATTAGTATCCATTCCTGTTACAGAGGACATCCCTGCTAACATGGAATCCATCCGTGCAACGATTTCACAACACACACCACAAGGATTGGGTTCAAACACCTTAGCCTTCTTTGACGATGCAGTTAAAGTCAACCCCGAACGAGGGGAGGTCACAATAGCTCCATTGTCAATTAGCATACGTGTTGGGCAATGTACCATTTGCAGAGTGCACGTTGATGATGGCGCGACAACCAATGTAGTTCTATACTCCGTCATCAACAAACTAGGCATGGCAGACGAGATCATGCCAACAGAAACCACGTGTCTAAAATCCTTCAACGGATCACGTGTCACAGTCAAGGGCAAGATTAACCTAGCCTTCGTAGCAGGTGAACAATTCCCCACCAGCGTAGAATTCACTGTCATAGAAGAGATGCCAAGTTTCAACATGATTTTTGGTAGACCTTGGCTAGCCCAACAACAAGCCATTTCCTCACCGATACATCAAGAAATCTGCCTTCCATACGAAGGTGGACATGTCATTATACATGGCGACAACACTCCCTTTCAATTTGACCATAACATAGACATGTCATAGGTCTTGAAAGAAGAGCCTCTTGATGCAACACATGCGGCAACAAACGTAACACCTAGAGCTAAAATGCCCGAACGAGTGGTAAAAACCGAAAGCCTCCCAGAGCAACCTAGCACGCCCTTTAGACCACGTCCGGCTAGGAAAAAACCACATGATCAAGGCTTCCTTGCAGCAAAAAACACATCTCATCCCCACCCACTCTTCACCTTTGTTCGTTGTGCATACATCACCTTCGTTTGCATGGTACTAGCTTACACGTTTGCACGTGGCCCAAAAAGGCCTTAAACTAGCCTGTGGCCCGAAAAGGCCTTAAACTAAACTGTGGCCCGAAATGGCCTTAAACTACCACCTTTTTGTATTGTTTTCTTTTTACTTGTGCATTTTAGTTCATGTTTTCTACAGTTGCTATATAACATTGTTTTCTCTAGTTGCTTTTGTTTACAGGATCATACGGACGCACATGCATGCATCCACACTGACGGTCCTGGCATCACGACCTAAAGCTAATACCACAGAACAGTCCTGGCATCATGACAGTAAACTGATATCACAGAGCGTCGGGTATGACATTAAACTACAGTTTGATTCACCAAAGTCTGCTAAGACTATAAACTAGCTTGCCTCTTCATAGTCCGCCACGACTATAAACTAGCATCGTACCATTTGCTACAACAATAAACTGGCAACGTCCTACGGGTTATGACATAAAACTAATCCACAACAGTTTGCTAAGACTATAAACTGGCAAGATCATTTCTAGCACATTCATTTGCTGCTGTAATTCATGAAATTTCTTCATCAATGCCTGCTGCATCGTTCATCACACCGGCTCTGACAACACTATTGCTGTTCATTTTTTTTGCCTTAAGTTTCACATGGTGCCTCCATTTGCATCAGTCACATTCATGTCTGAAGTGTTCGCTAACTCATTCACTTGTGATTTTCTTATCTTCTTGGAGTTGTGTTTGCAGGATGATACCCAGTGGTGCTTGTACACGGATACACTTCATCACAGTGACAAGGTATCACATTGTTTCTGATGCACGTAACTAGGTTAATCAATCTGTTCAAAAGTACAATTCCAGTCCCCAATACAGTCTCCATTTCCCCAATAATCTTGTTCCCCTTCCTACCTGGTTATAGTTCCTAGATACACCTAGTACACCCCAAAACTTTGAGCATACGGTTTCATGTTGCGACACTCTCAAGCAGTTGCAACACACAACACAACATATGAGCATGAGTGTAAAATTGAAAGAAAGCTCTTTCCAAAAAAAATTAAAAAGAACAAAAAAGAAAAGGAAAAAGAAAAGAGAGAGAGAGAGAGAGAGAGCAAAGAGCAACATGAACCACAAGACCCTTGGCACTTCCCATACAAGCCCCAGGCGGGAAGGTAGTTGTCTTGGAAAGCAATACTCGTGTCTCAAACCATCATGTTTCACCTCACTGCATGGTTTGGCTGACGGACAACGGGTTCCCTTAGAAACACAACAAAGGTCTTGTTTCTCCAAAGAACGCATGCTATGTCATCGCATGGCTTTGGTTGCGTCAGTAAGTTCTCTTAAACTAGATGCAAGAGTCTTGTTCCTCCAAAGGACGCATACATCTCATGCATTGGTTCCCGGTATGCTAGATACTGGCTACTATCAAGAATCAACATGGCCTGTTTGTATTCATAAATATTTCTCTCCCACACTAGCACAATCCCTTGATCAATTCCCACTCCCACAGTTGACATCATCTGAAAACTTCATTTCCCAATCCCAGGTACTTTTGAACATAGTGCGATGACATCTGGCCAAGTGCCAAAGGACAATGCTTGCTACCAGTTTGCTTGTGGTGTTTTGTACTTCTTTGTTGATGCCTCTCGGGTCGATTCCTCCAAGCATCAACAAAGAGGAGGCCAATGAAACACCACAAAAATTTGGACCTAACACTTTCGGACAAGAATCAAGCTAAGTCATGATGCTTCCCAGTATGACCAAAACTTGCGAACTTCACAAACAACATTAAATGGAGTCAAATCAAGCAAGTAAAAGTTCCTTGAGATCCATTGGAGACTACATCAACATTTGGCAACAAGAACTGCAAGTTTCAAGCTCAAAACACTTAGCCAAAGCTAAGTATACTTCTTGCACATGGGCCTGCACGCCCAGCGTGCAGCTTAGCGTACAACAACTTTTGAGCCCCAAAAATGAGCCAAAACATGCCAGAATTGAGTGTCTGTACCCCCAAGACCTTCCCCAAGGTCCCCAGTAGCTCTCAGGCACCTGAAAATCAAATTTTGGGCTCCAAATGATGGGTTTTCATTCCTGCACGCCAGCATGCACGACTAGCGTACAACCCAGCATGCAACAAATTTTGAGTGTCAAAAACTCACCAAAAAAGCCAAAAATGAAGGTCTGGACTCCCCTGGACCTTCTCCAAGGTCCCCAGCAGCTCTCAGGCTCCTAAAAATCAAGTTTTGGGCTCCAAATGATGGGTTTTCATGCCTGCATGCCTAGCGTGTACCATCATAGATAGACCAAAATAGGCACTCAAAGCATGATTTTCACAAGCAATCAACTCCCAGAGCCAGGGAAACCATCAGGCATCATCCTGGGCTCCCAAAAATCATGTTTTGACCTTGAAAAGTGGCAGTTTCATGCCTGTACGCTGGCTTGCACGCCCAACATGCACCACTTTGAACAAGGTTGATTGGCCATTTTAGGCAATATTTTGACATGGAGTTGGGCCTGAAGGCATGGTCAATGAATCTACAAGTCCACAGGCTCTAGAAACACCAATTTTAGGCATCAGAAGGGTCATTTTTGGCCCTGCATGCCCAGAGTGCACGCCTGGCGTGCAGCACAGCGTGCACACTAGAAACATGCCCAAAACTCAGTCAAAATGAAGCCAAAATGAGCCCCCGGACTCCTTGGAGAACCACCAACACTTAGGAAACAAGGATCCAACTCCAGTGTACAAGATTAGGCTCCAAAATTGTAGTTTTCATGCCCACATGCTGGCCTGCATGCCCAACGTGTACACTTTTGGAGCCTCCTAAAACCCTATCAAATCAAGGTCAAATGAGCCCAAAATCGACAGGCAGCATCCTTAGGACATCAAGCATCTAGATCCATGCTCAAAACTAGCTTCATAGTTCAAAATTTGGTCAGAAATTCTTCATGCTTGCCCACACGCTGTCCAGTGTGTGGAGCGTATACGCCCAGCGTGTACACGCTGGCATGGTTCACGCTGTACACTTGTAAAATTTTATTCTTTTGTACCGGTCAACACCCCACCTGTCACCAGATCCATAAATTTTGCCTCCCATAGCCAATCATCCCACTCGAGATCCGAATTCCACACTCTAAGATCATATAAAAACCCCAATTTTTGACTAAATCAGAAAAGGGGGGGGGGAGTTCGAGAAGTTGGTGATTTTCACACATAGAGCACGGGAGATCTCACATGCTGGGCATACATCCTGCACGTTGAGCATACAACATTCACACTGTGCCTGCAGAAATTCCTAGTAGTTATCATCACCCATCCTCATCAACCGGGGCTATACGTTTGCCTTGTGTAGATCCACAACTGCGTACAGACCGGTGCTTTGTACACACTCTTTTTCATTACATTTGATACATTTGGCCAACTTTCATTACAATTTACATCATTTTCTATGTTTATGCACGTTTACATTTTCTGTACGTTTCGTACTAGTTTACATTTAGTTGCAGTTTACGTATAACCCAACGTGTTGTAGTGGCAAACGTTGGGGAAGTCCTTGTTTGATCCGCGTGCGGACCATCCAAGGCACTCTGCCTTCATCCGTTTCCAACTTGCCCTCAAGCGGAGGCAAGGTCTACTGTGCTTGTTTGTGAATCTTTCGGTGCCCCTAACGTTCCAGCCCGGCACCGATGATTTCAGGCAGTACAGCTAGGATTGAAAAGAATAAGGATAGGTTGTGCATAAAGTATACCTTTAGTCTCAATCATAGTGTTAGGTTCCTTCTATATATTTCTTCCTAATATAGCATAGATTTAGCACTAATTCATAGTTCTCCCACCTCTTCCTTGATTATTGTTAGTTTTTCTATTCTCTTGAACCATCCTAAGATTATTAACAACTCTTCCTCTATTTTCTTAGTTGATCCTAGGATCTAGTACCATAGGTTCTACTCTCCTATTCTATGTAGCGCTCTCCCTTTGAAGCAACTTTAGACACTCTTTTCTAATAGGGTTAAGTTGTTTATAGCATAAGCAAATATTGTATCCTAATAGAATCCTAGGGTTAAAGGGTTGAATTGGTCCATTAAATCTTTGATTTGGTTGTTAAATGAGTCCATTAAATCTTTGAAACTATTACTAAACTAGACCATTCATTTCTCTAGGCTACTTGAATTTTCCTTAATCTAGCTTGGTGAAATTAATGAGGGTAATGACCATGAAGTAGCAAGATAGCATCCAACTTGACCACAACACTTGTAGCAAGGAGAAAAATAGTTGCATGATATAGCAAAAGTACGAGAATTCATTACTATCAATGATTAAAAAAAAAGCATCAACACCATGCTTTGGAGAGGAGTAGGGGTAGAGATGCAAGGGTTAGCATAGGCTACATTCATTTTGCATAGCCTACTATGCAAGGCCACAATTGATTTTTGTGCTTCACTATGATTTGATAGTGTGTGATGATGCACTCAGGCTATGGTTTACATATGATTCTACTATTTGTTTTTTAGAGAACAAGATTTTATTATATAATAGGAATTTATTTTTAAAAAATATGTGAAATTTTCAAATTGATGGTCAATTGTAATGTTATTTTGGCCCCTACACACACACACAAATATATAATTTTAAGGTTATTTTGTCATTAGAGCTATATTATGTTATTTTTAGTAAACTTTTCCCCACTTGTCATATATATATCTAAGGCATCTCTTGGAAATTCATGTCATGCAATCATCAACATAATTTCAGCAAGAATTTTACTAGTTCACCATCCATTCATTAATATTCATCAACATCATTCATCATTTTTTACATAATCTTGGAATTTGAATAATCAGAATTGGGAGTATTCACTATCTTGATCATATCTAAGTCATTTTACAATTTTTTTAGTGATTCTAGATTTATTTGCAAGATATAATATGTGGGTACAAGTAACTAAAATTTCATTTCCTTATCTATCATGATTTGGGATAATTTTACTCTACATTTTGGTAGACGGTGGTGGGAAAAGATTTGTCAGAGACAAGCTGGTAGGAAAAGATTTGTGTGAGAGAAGCTATCGGGCAGGTAGGCAGGCAGCCCGACTGCCGGCAATATCTGGGCAGGTGGGTGCTTTCGGTCAGGTGATTGGCAATCACTGGCAATCACGCTGCCAAAATGCGGGAATCATGCTGCCAAAAGGTGGGAATTGCCTTATAAAGCCCTAACCTCCGCTTGTTGCTGCTGCTTCATCATCTTCTTCTACTGCTACTGCTCCTTCTCCTTGTCCTCCTGCCATTACATTCAACTTCGTTGTTCTCTGAATCTTTTCTCATTGCAATCACGTTTTTTGCTTTCAATATTGAAACAAGCAAACGACAGATCTATCTGTGCACATGTCGTCATCATGGTTGTTGCAGGCGCTGAAGGCAGGGCTGATTTCAGGGTTGAGACATGCGACGACATTCGGTTCTGAATTCAATTTCAGCAGCCTCCTCCAGACTCGCACCAAGGACTCCGTTTCCGTCCTCCAAGGTGCGTTTAACGTTTTCTGCTTGAAGTAGGACCTGGTTTAGTTCTTCGTGTAGTTTGCATTGTCCTTTCATTTTTTGAATTTTTTTTGAAAGTGCTGAGTTGATCCTCAGGTTGCCCAACTGTTGCCGGCTTTGAAGAAGTGGTAAAGAATTCATCCAAGAGGTTGTTCTACAACACTCAACTGGAGGTTGAGGAAATAGAGGAAGAGGAGTTTCATCAGCCAGAGAAGAAAAGACGGCTGACAGCGGAGCAAGTGCACGTTCTGGAGAAAAGCTTTGAGGTGGACAACAAGCTGGAGCCTTAGAGGAAAACTCAACTTGCCAGAGATCTGGGATTGCAGCCTAGGCAGGTTACTATTTGGTTCCAGAACAGGTGAGCCAAACGGAAATCCAAACAGCTCGAAAAAGAGTATGATGTTTTAAAATCAAGCTACGACACTCTCAAAAGTAATTATGACAACTTGTAGAAAGAGACAGAAAAACTCAGGGCTGAGGTCAGTATGCTCAAGCCATTTGGGCATATCGTTTTTCTACATTAGTTATGTAATTTGCTTGCAAAATGGTCGAAATCACATTAAGAACATTTGTGAAAGCTTGATTAACAAGGAACTTGTAATTCTGGTCTCACAACGAGTATTGGACTTCCGTAGGTTATTTGCCTGACAGACAAACTGCACGCTAAAGAAAAAGGATTGGAAATCCTTACGAAGGACGTAGAAGAGAAAAGCGATAAAGTGCTTATGGATATTGATTCGCAGCTTCAGAACAGTGCGAGATCTGAGGTTGTCTCAGACGAGATGATCGCTCCATTGGATTCTCAGCTCTTGCGCTATATGTTTGAGGATCCTCTTCGTTCCAGTACGGATGCAAGTGCGGTTCTCAATGAGGATAATCCTCATCAAATCAATAGTGGACACTCTTCAGCTGTAGGGTATGTAAGTTCGACTGGGTTTTCTCCGTTTCAAACAAATCTTTTTGACTTTTCTGACGTCGAAGGAGAGGAAGAAAGCATTTGCAGAAAAATTTTTCATCATCCTCGGGAAAAGGAAGGCATCTTACCCGAGGCATCAACGACAGCGTGTACCTCTGCTTTTTCCATGGAAGATCAAGAGAATCTATGGTGGAACTGGGCACAAGCATTCCACCCGTCTATTGAATATGAACACTGGCATGCATCTACCTAGACTATTACGACTTTCTAATTCATGAAAATGGACCTAGCATGTGGCGGCGAAAGAGATTTTGCTTGAATGTTGAATAATCCCATCAAGGGCCATTAAAACTTTTATCATTACATTGTAAGTGCCTTGTCAAAAATATAGATTCACAGTTCATTTACATTTTCAAAAGTTACAAAATCAATCCTTACTTTAAGAAGTCTTTTTATGTAGTAATGATAATAACAAAAAAAATAATTTATTATTAATTTTATAATTAAAAAAAGTTATTTAACATTTTTAAATAAAATAACAATCATAAATTTACCCTACTTTGGTCAGGATACATATAACTAATCTCTTCCTTTCTTATTATTACTATTATCATCAAAACTAGTATGCTTTTAAAGCATAACAAATAAAAAACTCAAAACCAAGTCTTTCTTCTTAATGTGTTTACAAACATTGGGTATAGCGGACCTCAAATAGGACCACTATATAACTCCTTGGCTAAGATACCCTCAAAAGATAGCATTCTACAGTAAAATCCACTTCCACCTCCCTTCTCCAAGTGAAAGTTACCACTGTACTCAAAATTTATTGTTACAAATGTATTTTCTATAAATTAATTGGTCTTATATATTATTTGGATTTGCAATAAAATTTCAGCTTTAGATTCATAAAATTTTAGTTTAGTTTAACCATAGAGATTTTGAGTTATTAAATTTTAAATTTCACCATGTGCATGTCGAAATTTCAAAGTTATGTTATTAATTTTTTTGGTTTGTTATAATTTATTTAAATTTATATGAAAAATAATATTATACATGTACATAGTAAAGTATAATATTATACATGTACATAGTAAATTTATACTAAATTATCACAACAATGCTCCAAAATTAGTTTGGTTCCAACAAGTGAAGTTCATCTTAAACCACAATTTAGTAGGATTATTAGGGCTTGATTCCCTAGCTTGGATAGGACACAAATTCAAGTTTCTTTACCAATTAACCAACTTCTAGATGCTGGGGTAGACTTGAAAGAGATACCGCTACCTCATGAATTTATTTTAAATCTAGATATTTGAATCAATCTTATCCTAATTTCACTAAGTGATTAATTCTCTTTTTTAATCTCAATTGGTTAAAATATTCCAAAGTTTTAACTTTTTGGGAAAACTACATCCAATAACAAGGGGGTTTTGGCTAATTAGCATTGCACATCATCATTTAGCTATTAAAGTTCTTTTTATAATCGTTGGTTATATGTATAGAACTAAATTAGGGTATCAATCATAGCTTCAAAGATACTTGGAATTGCACATAGCTTCTTTTATGAGGGAGGAAATCATAAAGGTCTTTATAAAATCTTAACTAGCTTTCTTAATTAAGTAGTAACTTAAGTAAAGGTGGCCACTTTGTGGTATTGTGCCAATTCTAGTTTGAAACTACCACATACTTGTTTCATAGAATTCTATCGAGGGGCATTTATATGAACAAGATGTTTTTAAAAGTCTATCATACATCAAAATTATAATGCTCCTCAACTTTCACAAACAAAGCATTTCATATTCTAATTACCCATTTTGAATCACATTCCATACATTTTTGTTTTCAACATACATTTCTGCTGATTTCATATCTTAAGGCTTATGTATATATATTTTCTAAATTGATTGAAACCATGATATAAAGTTCTTTATTGATGAATTTCACTTTTGATGAGATGCGATTCGCATAGGTCGCGATATCGCATCTCGCGATATTGCGTCTTCCCTACGATATCGCGTACGCGATATCATAGTCCGCCACCATATCTATAAATAAGACGTGGCTCTCCCTTGTTTGGGGATCCCAGTTTTAGAGTAGTGAAGCTCTGGTAGTTTGATCCCTCTAGAGTTATATTTTTTCCCGTGTCTGCCCGCAGTGTGGTGAATGTAATTTTACGATGTCTTTATTCCAGTGTGCCGTACTTGGACATGCACATGACCTGTAATAAAGATCGAGATTACTTCATCATTGTAGCATTCACTTTGTTATTTATTTAATATTATTTACTGTTTTCTCTCTCTCACCCTTAAAGTCCTAGAACGCAGAACGAGTACGACTTGATTACGAGCATTTAAGTGTGACTACTTGGTAGCCCAGTGGCGTATCTAGGATCTACACTTGGTAACCCAGTGGCATATCTGGGATTTGCGCTTGGTAATCCCAGTGGGGTACCTAGGAGCTACGCTTGGTAGTCCTAGTGGTAGTCATGCATGAGGTGCAAGATGTGTATGGTTGATCAAGGAATCGGTTGCTCATTGCACTTAGGCTAGATTAGACTTTCTTACCCTTTTCCTCCTAGCTTAGCTTAGTTAATATTCTTTTCCATTGCCTTCAGGAGTAGCATAGATTAGGAACACATCATACACCTCATCTAGACGAAACCATACGTGACAAATATAATACTAGTCCAGGTGGGAAGACAGCGAACTACGACCTAAGGATAACTGTCTAGGTGCCACAACTGGTTCATCTGCGGAGTTCGACCGGATCGCGCGTGCGACGCTCGTTTCGTATGGTTGAGTGTAGGGGTACCTCGCCACT